>CAHIKZ030001258.1:402500-570000 GCA_903632075.3 Acanthosepion pharaonis
CCCTACAGGGACGTATGTGGCACAAGGCTGATTCTACCATGGGTTCTCCGAGCCCGTAGGCTCGGCCAAAAATATTCCCTTAGTACCCACATAAACGGGCTTAGGGCCTGTCTACCTCTCCGGACGAAACATTACCCTGCGGCAAAGCCTCGTCCGGGATCCTCTCTGCGAAAGACAGAGAGTTCGACAGCACAGTCCAAACAGATCTATTCGACTGTTATATTTAACATCCACCTGCGAGGGATGTATGTGGCACAAGACCGTGTTTACCGTGGGTCTTCCGAGCCCGTAGGCTCGGCCAAATATATTCCCTTAGAACTCGTTTAAACGGGTTTAGGGACTCTCTACATCCCCGGACGAAATTTTGCCCTTCGGCAAAGCCTCGTCCGGGTTCCTTCCTGCTTAAGGCAGAGAGTTCGACAGAAATGAATAGTCTGGTCAGTTGTTTCCGAAGGCCTTCTCTCCTACAAATCTTATAGTAGGCGGAAGAGTCCAACATAGACTCTTTACAGGGAGAACACCACAACAGTTTAGTACGAGAATAAATGAAAAATTTTCTGGAGTTTCGCCTTAACATACATTTAAGTTTGTCACACAACCTTCTGTTCATCTGTGTACTAATAGTTGCTAGTATTGTTGTCACGTGATCGAAGTATGACCATGATCATGCTCGTTTTCTTGTTAGACATTGTAAACATGGCCGTTCCGCTAGCAGTGTGCACCAAGGAGGAACAAATAACAATGACCCGATTTTTCTAGTCGGCGGATGTGTCAGGGGCTGAAATTCATTGAAGGCTTTTAGCACAATATGGCCAAAGTTCACTACCGCATCAAAGTGTTATGAGTAGATCGAAAAGTCAAAAGTGGCCGGAAATCGTGACGCCTGAAGAAGGATCAGGGAGCCCATCATCCTCCACCATCGACGAGAAGGTTCAGCAAGCTCGAGGAATGGTAATGAAATTTTCAACACAGAATTGATGATATAGACACTGAACATTTAATTATTCTGTATCGTATCCCAAACGAGTCTATTAATAAAAGACAACGATGCTGCTTTCCCTCGCGATGACAATGTACTGATGATGATGGGGAATACGCTAATGACATAGGTGTTCATATTTGGGATAAGAATGATCTTGAACAGAAAATCAACATCCTCTATCAAAGGTTTCTAAAAATATGAGTTGATAAACTTTTCTACAACAGAAACTATAATCTGGAATTGAAATAAAAACAGTAATCGTACCCTACCTGAATTTGTCATAACAAATCAGGATGTGGAATTAGTAAATACTAATGGCTTCGGATAATTTGGCGTCTTAATCACTGAAAACAAATTGATTATACGAGAAAAAGGGAATATAGAATAGGTTGTGACAGAGGTATTTACGCCCCAAACCGAAAATTGCTACGAAACGAAACCTGTCTATATTTCTGAGATGAGGTATTATGTACACTATTTAAATTATACGGACTATTGTGCTCATTTTTGTCGACATATTTGTTACAACGTTTCGGCCGTTGTACGCTCCGGCCTTCTTCAGGTGGTCGGAATGTCGAACTGAACTCTTTATTTCCCAGTGTCGAAATAAAGGGTTCAGTTTGACATTCCAACCACCTGAAGAAGGCCGGAGCGTACAACGGCCAAAACGTTGTAATAAATATTGTAACAAAGATGAGGACAATAGCCCGAATAATGTAAACAGTGAAACAAACCCTGTAAACTCGTGTAATGTTCTTAAATAAATTGGTTCGTTCAAGACTTTCATATGGAGGTCATGTAATCTTGCTTTTGGTGCAGGAATATGTAATCAACATAATTGTTGTTTACTGATTATACATTCTTTCATTATTGAAATCCTGACGAAAATTAAATAGCATTCCGTGTATCATAAAATAAAATTTATTGGGGAAGTTTATAAAATGTACAAACTTTTTTCACATTCCCGATCTCATTGTCTGATATATGCACCGTAAACGGAATGAAATCGCTCCAGAACCAACACTTCGGAAGAGATTAACTTCGGAATATTTCAATACAGCGAGTGACTACAATTACATGTGTATGTTTAGACAATCCGAAATCCTACGTAAATATCGCTACTGATATGAAGTGCTCTTGCATAGATGTAAAGATCTCCCGAATTTATAGAACTCTGAACCGACGAGAATTTCACAAACGGCTTGCCCCAAGAAATACTAGAAAGGAAAATGTCGAAAAGACAGACATCGTTTTCGCTAAAATATTGTTGAATATGTGGAGTGATTATTATAATGCAAAAATAAGCAGAAACATGTTTTTTTAAAGGAAAAGAACGTTGTATACCCCACTCGCTCTTTGAGTGTCTGAGGCGACGTTCTTGATTCATTCATATTTTTTTTAAGCGTTTAGCCCCAAGCAAGGCGGGAAGCCACTAGGACGCAGGGGGTTGCAGAAGATTTGGAGTAAGATCAGATAGGAGTTATAGAAGAAAGGATAAAGAGAAGGATAGTGGATAGATCAAGGCGACTGGAGATATCGATTGACATTACATTTGAATAGTTGGAGATTGTAGCTCTCAGCGAAACTGGAATAGTGAAGAGAGTTCCACAGGCGAGAAGTGCGAGACATGAAGCTATTGGAGTAGAAGAGACGGCTACATTTAGTAGTTTCGACAGTGAGAGGGTGAGAGCGAGATGCCAGTCTCGTAGCTACCTTGAATTCATGAAGTCTGGGAACCAGCGAATGTAGCTCCTCGGAGCAATTACCATGAAAGTATTTGTAAAAAAGACAGAGAGAGGCGACGGCGCATCTGTGAGAGAACAACTGTAGACGAGATGCCAGAACAGGGCCAATTATATTGCATATCCGCCTCTGGAGCATATCAAGAACCCTGAGGCAAACAGAAGGGGATCCAGACCATATATGTCAGCAATACTGCATGCAAGGGCGAATTGTTGATTTGTAGATCTGAAGGATCGATTCCGGGGAGAAAAATTTCATGGCGCGGAACAGGGAGCCAACTTTCCTTGCGATGGACGAAGCAATTTACTCAATGTATTTGTTCCATCTCATGTCAGCAGTCAACGTGAGACCGTGCAGCCGCAGAGAGGTGCTCTTGAGAAGTTGAGCGTCAGACATTCTAATGGAGGGCAGGTATATGTGGCTTTCTTCTTTCTGTCATCTTCCTCTCTAGTGATCGTTAGTTGTATTGTCCGGAGGTAAAACTGAGAACTTCAACGAGAGGGATTTTCCAATTTATTCATTTTATTAAAGCGTTGATGTGTACATTTCTAACTCGCCAATGGGATCGTTCTATCCTGCCCCACTGGGGACCAAGTTCACCGAGACACGAAATAATCATGTCTGATCTCTTCGACGTGTAAAACTCAACTCACTGAAAACACTTTCTATCTCGAATATTCGGATATTCGTCTAAGCCAAACAAAATCGTAATGTTTGTTTTGTCTTCCAGCTGACCACAAGATCAACCTCAGAATGTCTGAGCCAAATGCACTACCACTAAAAAAAAGATAATAGTTTGAAACTATTATTTAACAAGAAGAAAGAGAGCACTATTTAAAGAAAAAAAGTGCACCTGTTTTACATGCTAGTGGAGACATTTCCTATTTCTATCTCAGCAGGTAACTTATCTGAATTGACATGAAAATTGATTCGCTCAGATATCAAACCATTCTTTCAAAATTATTTTCCTCGGTTCTATGCAGGTTAGAATTGGTATATTATTGATTATATTGGAATTGTTTCATATGAATAAGGTTAAAATAAGTTAATCATATTCGCAACAGTATCCTGACGTATATCTTATCGCACATTTACGGCAGGATTTGTAAACGGCTCTATAGAAACGCTAGACATCGGATATGAACTTTTCTGCATGGTGGAAACGATAAAATATACCAGCTGAGAGATACAGAAGTCTTATAGAAGATTAGAAAATAAAACTGTTGGAGTCGAAAACTATATTCGAGAAGTAATTTTAATAATATAATATACATAATTACGGTTAAAGAATAATTAGACATTAAATTACGCTTAAAATTCATTTATGAAAAGTATTTGCTAACGTTAACTGAAGAATTGAAATAGTTGGCATACGTACATACAGATGTACACAAACACGGACAAACACCCGTATACACGCACACTGATACACATACACAAAAGGGGCATGGAAAATTAGCTATATATATATATATATATATATATATATATATATATATATATATATATATATATATATATATATATATATAATTGACACATGCATATATATATATAATTGACACATGCATCGAATAGAATATTAAAAGTCTCAAGTATAGGAAAATAGTCTTTTTGATTTTTGTTTGGGTCTGTGTTAGGGTTACGGTTTTGTTATTTACAAAGATACCAGCAAAATATTTATAGCAAAAAAATGATCAATAGTAATATATTTTTATATCTAAATTACAACCAATACCACGCTAATGTATAAAAATAAGTTTTTATAGAAAATTTACCAATAATACATTTTATCTCCGAACTATATAAAAATATATGCTTGCCCTGAAAGTATAAAATTATGTACAACTTGTCTGTATTTAACGCCACAAAATGGCGTGAAAATATTTAGAATTTGCACTAAATAACCGGGAGAAGATTTGATATGACGCCAAACGGAAACAATAAAAAATACCAACTGACCGTTTATATATTGATCATGTTTTTATATGTAAATATACCACTTTTTACTTTAAATATATATTACTGATAAATTTAGATTTTATTTTAAAAATAGCAAGAACGATTTAAAATATAAAACCTACCAATGCCACATACTCCAGGGACATGGAATTATCAAATTTAAAATGATACCATACGACTGATAAATAGAAACGTTGAACAGAGAAAACAATAAGTAAAGTTTTAACTGTTGCATGACTGCAATATTCACAAAAAGAACGTAAGTAAATCGATGCCTCACAATCGACCTTAGAAATTCTTCTTGGAATAAATAGGTGGGAAATGGGAAAATGTTTTAGAAGATAATTAATACGTGGTATAATGTGTAAAAGGTAGATGAGTTATTATAAGTACAGAGAATAAAGCCAACTGTTACGCCGTTCCGTATTCATCAGAGAAAACAATTGGCAATGGAAATGATTGGAGGTTCCCTTGAGACATTTTCGACAAGTCCTCATGCTCCTATTTTCTGCCAATAGTAATGCACCTGTTTTAATATTATCGAGTTAAGAATACTAAATCGCGTTTTGACCCAAACATAAAAAAGAAGCGGTTGTTTTAATAGTGTACGATGCAATTAGAAGCAATGATCGTTCGCAACATTGGCCTGGCATCAGAATTAATTTCTGTAAATGCTTATTCGTTCTTTTAAATGTACATTTTCTACTATTTATTGATTTTATAAGAATAAGGGGCCTTATAAAATTGCTTTGAGTTAACTTCATGGTACACAAAAGCAAATATTACTGTCATTCTCATTCTAGTATAAATGCTTGAGTAGAAAATCGTTTTGCTCGGGGTTGCAGAAAATACACCTCCGGCCACAAAAAGTACGTTTCATGCCCAGATAAGAACGACACAAGGCTAAAATCGGAAAGTCAATCCGGGGTAAAATGGGTAGACTCCAGAAATACCTACTACAACGAATCTAATCTAATAGTTGAGGCCGATCCCGACCATTCCCTTAGCATCCAGCTTTCCCAAGAAAAATTGTAAAAACCCTGCAAGTGGAAAAATGACGAAGCAAGCTTAACATGTCGTGGGTCCGGGATGTTCATGCGCTAGTCACGCTACAGGGCGCACAATTTTCTGGCTACCCTAGCAGCTGATGTGACATCATAATGAACTAAATCAGAAGAGGATATCTACGGTGGGCGTAGCGTTATCTTCACAGAAACTGAGTTTTTTATTCACTCAAGCCGAGGAGGCCATGCGGTAGATTTTGATTGCCGATAAAATCGAAAAGCCAAATGATTTCCGGAAACACTATTTAGCATGTGTCTTGCTGCATTAATTAAAGAATATGGAAAATACTAATTCGTTCTAGACTTTGCTGGAGCTTGAAATAAGGAAAATAAACACAAAAAGATTTTGTCATTTTTAAAAATAAGCTAGATAATTTTCACTTATTCTCTATCATTTCTAATACATATGCGACAAAATTATAGAAACGCGTATATCTGCTAACAGCAATTAAGATCATTTTGCGCAAAAAATATTACATTTATATCGTTAACGGGGACAACTACACTATATTTCCCACGAAGTTAATGTAATTCCCAGAAAATAAACAAAATTGAAAGCCATGGCCACTAACACCATGAAAAGACAAAGCATTAAAAATCCGCTTGTAAATTTCAATACATCGTTTCATTTAGTATATTTCTAAATATTACATAAAGTACAGTCCTTTGATAAAAATTATCCTTTCAGAGCATGTAAGACCGGAAGTTGATATGCCTCCATTTTGCATGATTTTTTTTTTCAATTTTTTGAAATGAATGATTTAGATCTTTATAGGATGACATAGTTAATATACTGTTCCAATTTTTTTCTTATAAAATCATGCCCCAGTTTTTTTAAATGAATCGCATTATACAATTTTAAATCAGGATTTTCTACCCTTCAGGTATTTCTTTTTCATTTCACAAGAAATGCACATATACACTTTACAGCTTCACGCTGGCGATTTATAGCTGCAAGAATCTATGATTTTGGCGAAAAAAAATCGCAAAATGCATGTCAACATCATATTATGAATATGGAACAGTTAGACAAGTACAACAGAAATCAGACATTTGTCAATCTAAACAATTTTTGAAGAAAACAATTCTCTGTCTATATTTCTGAGATGAGGTATTATGTACATCATTTACATTATTCTCTATTTCCATCATCTTTGTCGCCATATTTATTACAGCGTTTCGGCAAGGACACATAGCACAGTGGATAAAGGCGTTGGTTAGATCCAGTGGAAGGACCCAAAAAGTGTGAGTTTAATACCCGGTTAAGGCAGTGGAGAACTTTCAGAGGGAAATTAACAGGAGATAACTGATAACTGACCTCCATTAAACATGGCACGTGGAACTAGAACAGTCTACCCCAGTGAGTGAAGTAAAGGTTGCAGTTCGGCATTCCAAACACATGAAGAAGGCTGGAGCGTACAACGCCCGAAACGTTGTAATAAATATGGCGAAAAAGATGAGTACAATAGTCCGAATAATGTAAATGATGAAAACTATTTTCGTATATTATATTGAATCAGATTTACGCAAACTTTTAAAAAATTAGATTAGTATGGCAAAAGATTCTCTAACTGACACATCAGTGAGAATCGAAATCAGCCCACAATAAAATGATTCGCCAGTGTAAATTGTTTATTAAGAAAGAACAAACATACATCGGATATTATAGAAGTTTTATTACGTGATGGCAATTTAAAGAATATCAACGCCTTCGTGTTTGAAGGCTATAAAAGACAAGAAAAACTTTCAAGCATTATCTGATGAAAATTATATTGTCAACAGGATGTCACTGACTATTTGTATTATGAACTTTTAGTATAATGGCTTGCTATTATAGACAATCACGCTAAAAATAATTTAAAATCTGCATGCAATAATACTTGGCATGAGGAAGAAGCATTAAACCATTCCTTAAAGTCACAAAAATGTGTGAAATAGCAATATGGTGACTGTGGTCACTAGAGAAATGGGAATGATCACAAAACTTTTCAAATATTATATATATATATATATAAACACACACACACACACACACACACACACACACACATATATATATATATATATATATATATATATATATATATAGATATATAGATACACCTAGTGGCCAGACAAACCTACCTAGGGTTCACCTAAACGGATCGTCAGGGAAAGTTTGACGATCCGTTTAGGTGAAACCTAGGTAGGTTTGTCTGGCTCACTAGGTGTATCTAGGTCTGCTCTACGGTTGTATTGAGCTCTTTTGTTAGTTAGTTGTTACTCGTATCGGGGTTTTTTCTTTGGCCTTCAGACCTGCATCTGTGCGATTTTTTGTCGGCAGAAGTTCATATTTGTAGCTCTTTCTTTTTTTAAAACCTTTTTTTCCCTCGTGATTGATTTGATTAGCAAATCAAAAATTTGAGGGTTTTTCGAAACGAGTCTAGTTATCTATATTTATATATATATATATATAAAATTCATTAATGTTTCGATGCATATAGTCGCACCTCATCAGGTGGTTGTAAATGAGGGTTATTACTATTTTTAATATAACTTACAATCTGTTTCCTCGCAAAAATAGAGAAAAGAAAAGAAAAAAGAAAGAAAGACGTTATGGTCCAAAGAAAAAATATATATAACAGGTGTTAGAGTAAAATAGTCCAAATCGTGCAACGGCAAAACTGTCCATCTCACAAAACGGTTAGTATCACTTTTCGCAAAAGAAACTGAATTTCAATTTTCCAGGTTTTCAGATAAGATGTTTAGCCATTTTGACATGATCAGTCGTAAGAATCATTTAAAAATCCGTTTTGTGACAGCCGTATTGATTTAACAACTGAGCAGTGGTGAGCGGAAAAAGATCAATGAGTATACAGTAATGCTATCAACATTCTTACTATGTATTTCATCTTCGGAGTCCATTCAAATACCGTCAAGGGAAAGGTCAATAAGCTTGAAAAGGTAGAACAGTAGGAAGGAAAACTGGATCAGGAGGTGTCAACAGTAAGAGGGCTCATCATTTCAAATTAGAGGTAAAGAGATCAAGCTAATAAGATCGAATTCAATCCCAAAAACGTTAGACAGGCGTATCAGCTACCAGTCTAATGAGCAATGAAAAAGTTTTAAGATGAAATCGTACGTGAAACGTGTGAGGCAACTTCTTACGCCAGTACGGAAAGAAGGTTAGAGAGTGCGAAGATCATCTTGAATGAGTTGGAAAAGTTCCTGGAATTATATATATATATATATATATATATATATATATATATATATATATATGTGTGTGTGTGTGTGTGTGTGTGTGTGTGTGTGTGTGTGTGTGCGGGCACGGGGAGCGCGCGAGCACACGAGTATGTGTCAGTGTACGTATGTGGTTGCAACACAATTTAGCACATGTACATATAAAGTACATATAAAATAATTTTGAAATAGTCCCAAACACTTCAAAAAACCATTATGGATATATTAAGATCTTCAAAAACTAATGGCACTAATATTTTGAAGCAGACATTTATAAAATAATTTGCCAAAACTGTTCCTCCCAATATATTGGAGAAACAAGTAGGGGTTTTAAAAAACACATTTATGAGCACAAAAGAGACCACTCAAAAAACAACTTAGCTAATGCACTAGTCATTTAATAGTTAGATAGAAATATTTAAGTACATGGTCTGTTTATAATAAACAGTATTAACTAGATTTACCGGAGGACATATATTTTCTATGAAATTTCCCGGCCATCAGGCCAGTAAATATAGTTAATAATGCTTTTTATAAACAGAGCATTTGCATAAATATTTCTATCTATACAAAAAAATGAATGTGTAAACAGTGTATATATATATATATATATATATATATATATATATATATATATATATATATATATATATATATTAGGTACCACCAAAAAATTCGGTATGCCCAAGGTTTAAATGTATTTCTCATAAATAAAAAAAAAAATTTTTGAAGCTTTCCCCCAGCTTCAATTGAAAGCTAAAGGATTAAAGTCTCTAATTCCAGAAAACAAAACACTACTGTATTTCAACTAGAAATTATAATGATTTTAATCCATTCTTCTGAAAAACTAATCGAAACGGTCATGTTTGATTTATTTCTTTTCGAGAAATGTAAACAAAAATTATTTTTTGTTTAAAAAAAAACGCTTAAAATAACATATAGTTTTTTGAAACGTTACTTCCGTAAAATTAGCAAATTTAAAGTTTAATTAATCTGTTTTAAAAGAAACTTCACTTACACCATGAAATTTTCTAGACAAGCATTTCTTCACCACGGAGTCTTGGGTTTTCTCGAGACTCCATCGATAATTTGATGGCCGCATGTGTTGACAGGATTAGTACGGTGGACCAGAGCTGATACAATTTTTTTGAATTCTAAGTAAGAATGGTTTGCTATTGTTTTTATAACTACTAAGTAATGTTTAAAATTTAAAATATTTTAAGCAATTATCTAATATTTTACTTATTTTTTAACTGTAATTTTGGAGATGCTTTCTTATAATAATCTAAAAATAAAATGCTATAAAAATTTTTAAAATTGTGTAGTTACTTCTATAATGGTTGATAATTATGATAAATAATTTTATTAATTACTATATTACTCAGTTATTACAATTTTTAATTGAGTAACTTAGATGTAATATTATTAATTATTATATTAATTATGAATTATATTATTAATTAATATTTATCTTAAATTATTAATAATAATTAATAATAAAATTAATAATTATTATAACATCTATCTCACTCAGTTATTACATTTTTACAACTGAAATGTAATTTTATTAATATCTCAATAAATCACTTTTTAATTTAATACCTGAGTTATAATTAATAAAAATAATTATCTGTTATCACAAATGATAGAGATAACACTATACTTTAAAATTTATAGTATTTAATATTTATATTTTTTAAGATCCTATTTTTGATTTTATTCTTTATTATATTTTGATGTTTATGAATTGTTAAAGTTATTTTATTTATTAAATTTTTAAAGTACTTAAATTTTTATTACTTAGATAATTGTACACTTATTTTACTTGTCAAGGGCTTTCCCATAGGGGAAAACAAGCCTTGAAACACGTGACCTTTTAAGCATAATATCACTTGCGAGACACCATACCAAGAAATAAAAATAAACATCTTGACGCACAAAAATAATAACTTTTATTATGGTAAAAAGTTTTGGTAGCGTTATTTGTATTATGCTTTTAATTTTCGCTTAGTAAATATAGTCTTCACTTAAAAGCCTCATAACCGACCAAATGCACTGCATGAAAGAATTTTAAAACATTTTTGAAAATTAAAGAAAAAAATGAAAAAACAAAATGAAAAAATGAAAAAAAAAATAAAAGAATGATGCAAACAATTGTTGTAAAAATTCTATATTCGTCGAATTTTTTTTTCTTCAGATTATGATGTTCTTAATATATATTATTTATAAAAGCAAAAAAAAAAAAACTTATCTAATTTGATAATTAGATAGTTTATTGCAGTTTTTATTTTTACGATTTGGAGCAGATTTTTTTAAAAAATGGCATTAGTTGGGAAAAACAACAAAATTTAATTTCTCCAAGGAGTCCTGCTTAAAAGAAAAAAAAAAGTTTGTAAACTTTTTGAAATTCTATAAAATTTCATAAAATTAAATTTGGGGGTAGTAACAAATGTAAAAAAAAAAATTACCAAGATTTTCTAGAAATAAAAATTTCAGAAATAAATTCATATCATTTTTTAATAAGTTCTGAAAGTTTCATTTTAATTAGATAGTTATTTGATTTTTGCAATAATTTCAAAATTAATAGGTTCTCTCCCGAAATTGCTACACTAAAAAAAGTGATGACCACAAGTCGTACGGTTTAAAAAAAAAAGAAAACGAGATGTTTGACCCAAATTTAAAACGTGTTAGAAAGAAGAGAAAATTGTTTAAAAATATTTTAAAAATACTTTGTTCTTTCCTCTCAAAAATAACATAAACATTTTGATGATGAAACTTTGTTTTTATTAAGTTTTCGGAGCTGTTATCATTATGCTATACTGACAATTGGCGAAGTTTGGCGGTACCTAATATTAATATATATATATATATATATATATATATATATATACTGTTTACATGTCATTTTTTTTGTATAGATACAAATATTTATGCAAATGCTCTGTTTATAAAAAGCAGTATTAACTATATTTACTGGCCTGATGGCCGGGAAATTTCATAGAAAATATATGTCCTCCGGTAAATCTAGTTAATACTGTTTATTATAAACAGACCATTTACTTAAATATTTCTATCTATATAACTTATAAACAGAAAATATATTAAAATAATTGTTGGAATTAGTCCATTTCACAGACACACACACTCATATATGTGTATGTGTGTGTGTGTGCGTGTTTTTTTTTTTTTTTCGAATAAAAATAAATGCTAAATATCTCTGGATTATAATCTAACTGTTCTTTCGTATCATATATATATATATATATATATATATATATATATATATATATATATATATATGTATACACACACATATATATATATATATATGTATGTATATATGCCTATTTTTGACGGTTTGTGCAGAATATATATATATATATATATATATATATATATATATATATATAGATAGATAGATAGATAGATAGATAGATATTAGCGATTACCTTTTGCAAATTCCCCGCTTTCCCGTACACTCAGTCAAATCTTCACGGAAATATCTGAAATGTTGGAAGAAAAATGGTCCCAGTGACAAAGTTGTACTTACAAATCATTTCTTTCTACTTAAAGCCAGTCAAATCCCGGCCCACATCTGATCTTTATATGCGGTAGCCGCATTATATCATTCGTTCCGATATTATAGGCCAGAAATGAGGCTGTCCATGACACGTAATCTGAACACCTCCTGTAAGTAACCTTGCATTCACGATTGCGAGCAATGGCTTAATTCACAATCGAATTCTCCTGCCATAATTAGGTTTCGAATAACATATGTGAAGAGTCGTTGCCATGTTCCGCAAACCAATTAGTCTTCAGGGGAATAAGACAATTCATCGCGCATACACACTCCTACTACAGTTGCGCCAAATGGACTAATATAATATATAAGCGTTGCGGGACAGATGCTTAGTTCAAACGTTTACCACCAACGAGGCATGCCCAGTAAAGTGGGATTCAATTACGCAGAGAGATTCGCTGCGATGTCTCGCGTCCGATTGATTATTTATTAATTTCCATAGATTCCCCGGTTTGGATCGTGATGAAAGCCTGCAAAACGTTTTTGTGTCTTCACAAACTGTGAGAGAGATATTGATATGCAGAGATAAGCCCATACGTATCAGCGTTGATGCTGCAGTGTTATACTGCAACGCAATTCAGAAAACTCACACACGCACGCATATATATATATATATATATATATATATATATATATATATATATATATATATATATATATATATATATATAGCTTAAAATCCGCAGTACAGAGCGGATTTTAAGTTGTCTCCTGCGGAGGGCTCTTTATTGGGCGTTCATAATAAGTAGGGGGAGTGGATGCGACATGCAACAATAAACTACAGAAGAACTCAAAAATGCTCGCAGCGTTTAAATGTTGAATTAATATTTATGCTTATCTTTGAAAAGTTCAACTCGTTCTTCTAGCGCCACTTTATTTAAAGATATTATCATGTACCTAGGTCATTAATTTCCGTACAAACAATTATTTATATTTCATGGGTGACTTTCTCTGGATTTTGCAATTAATTTCGATTATTATTTAACTTATATCCAAGTTATAAAAATTGTTATCGTACAAAAAATTCGTCGCAAAGAAAGAACAAAACAAAAAAAAAAACTAAGAATAATCACCAAAAACAAAGGCAGTAAGGACTACTTAGGAATCTAAAATTTAAGGATTTCGGGTCCGGATTCGGAACAGAATTTTTTTTAATTTTTTCTCACACAATATGCCTGATTTAAAAATGGTCTGATATGTTGTGTTACGACCTCTAGCAGTAAATTGGAAAACACGAACAATTTTCTTTTGAAACACTGTAATTTGAGAATAGTTATTTTTCCTTTGAACATTAGTTATTGAAAGTTAGAGAGTTGCGTCCCTTTCATTGTTTTTATCACTACAAACAAAAATTGCGGAATCCTAAAAAAAATTGCTATAATGAAAACTTGGGAATCCAAAAATTTCAAGAACGGCCCAGACTGTTTTTAATTTGCTCGGGTAGTAGGCTTGATTCTAAAATGATATATGTTGAGCGATAAGTGTAACACAGTGACAGATTACCAATCGCATTTATCATATATATATATATATATATATATATATATATATATATATATATATATATATATACGGCGAACAGTAAGCACATACAGACGCAAATATATATTTTTATATTAACACGTAATAGGGAAATGAGAAGAAATCCTATCAAGAGCTTTTTCATAGTAATTTTAATCACATACAAGGAATGACTATCATTCAAAAGAGATTCAAGGATTCTAAAATGAAGAGGACAGTAAACGGCATTGCCTTAATATGAAATGGCCACGATTGTAGTGTTCAAATCAGCATGCTATCTGGATTTTGATCTGCAAACTCTCAGGATAGAAAATTTCTCTTTGCATTTGGAATACGGAAGAAATAAAAGTGATTCGATTCTGTGGGAGTAGCATGGTGTGTACTAGCAGGAAATCCCTGAACTAGTGGAAGTAAAGAATTCTGACGGGAGAAAGCTATGGATGAAAGAATTATTGTCTCATATGAATTTGCCCCGTTATGTGCAATATTATAACTGCGTTATAATACACACCGTATTACACGGACGAAACGGAATGGTTGAAAAGAAAAGGAATGACAAACCTGCTTTGTTCTCAGAGAGAGTTTCATACTACTGAGACATACAAGATATTTATAATCCTAGCAGTAGAGCCCGGCGTTGCCCGGGGTTGTAACAGTAAGTGATATATCAAGTATCGACCATCATAAAGACTGAAAAATAAAATTGACAAAGATTATTATTTAAGGTTGACGGACACGCATGTTTGATTTTTGTGGGGTTTTTTTACGTACTGGTCAAACCCAAACTCAAACGAAAACATTGTTTTGAATCGTTATGAGTCTACCGATGGAATACAATTTTATTATAAACAATTGTCTTGTAAATGAAATTTTTAAAGCATTCTGAATGTAAAAATAAGGAAAAATGTGTGGAAGTCAATAAGAAACACTACCTGCCAAAAAAAAAAGTGAAGTTTTGTTGAAATCGGTTGAAAAATGTACGAAATTCGATCCCATATATAAACGAACACACACACACACACACACAACCTGGGTTTTATAATAAGTATAACTCGATATGAGTTGTCCCCCTTTCATTCTCGTGATGCCTCTTAATGGTGTTTTCAAATTGATTTCGTGCAAAAACAAATGTGTTTCTCCAATATTTGGCGCTGTCAGAACCACCGCAAGGTAATTTTATGTGGTGCGGTGAAGTTTTGTTGAAATCAGTTGAAAAATGTAGGGAATCCGATCCAATATATACAGATACACACACACACACACACACACACACACACACACACACACACACACGCACAATCTGCGTTTTATAAGTAAGATGATATATATATATATATATATATATATATATATATCCACAGAGAAGCCAAATGAATGGAGAAACAAAGAGGGTAGATCTTATATATCATAACTCTGCATCTGAAGATGTCATGTTTAGGACTCCAGATTAAAACGGGTTTGATTCATCTATGTTCCAAGAGAGGAAATATTCCACGAACGGGAAACAGCAGAATATATGTTGTCCAGAATGGAAATTGACTGCCGTTTTCCTCACTGTATGGAGTGATGTCACCAAACGCTCCGTCATATGACGCTTGTGATTTATATCCACTAAAGGGAGATGAGCGCCTTCTCTATCACTGTGTGACACTATTTAGAGGTCGCGTGAAAGTGAAAATCGAGAAATAATTAAGGCGAGAAGAAGCTGAAATAATTATTCGTAAGACATCGGATATGTGGAATTAATTTATGTTATGACGCGGCGAAAGAAGATAGCAATCTGCCCATGGCAATAATGAAAATTTGAAATTGGTCAAGTGGCCTACAAAACAGAATGCTAAGAGTTAATGTTAATCAGGCACGTATTGACCTAGAAAGACATCGGCTGAGGACCACCCCCAAAGAGAGAAGGAATGGACGGGAAAAGAGAAAGGATAGGAATAAACCATTAACTATCCTTCGGAGATATCATTTGGTTTTGAGAAAAACACCTGTTTTATGTTCAGACTTATCCATGATAAGAGTCTGTTGCCTTGACAGACTGTGGCGACGGAAGCACGTAGGCATTGAGGAGACAAAGAGATTCACTGATCAATCCCGACGATTATTTGACGAAAATCTCGTTGACAAATTCCAGACGACATTCGGTTAAGATAGAGATTAGAGACCACACTACGGGTCGTGGGAGGTCTGCTTGGGGAAGAGAAAAAAAAAAAAAACAAGAAGAAATTTTTTTTTTTTTTTTGCTTTGAGCAAAAATTTTAAACTGAGGCCAGTCTAGACACACCCACGCTGCTGTGCGTTCATTGGCTGAATTTTGGCGTGAGCGGTAGGCGAAGGTAAACTATGAGAAAGGAGGGGAAACCTGTTGACGCCCTCTGAGGGGATTGGTATGAGATACCTATATGAAAAAGGAAGAATTTGGGAGGACGATTCCCTTAAAGTAGAAAGTAATGGAATTCCAAAAATGAAAAGTAATACATTTTCCTGTCCGAAAACAAAGAAAATCCTTATTGTGGATTTAGAATTATCAAGGAACCTTAAACCCCGCCCACATCGGTTTTAGTCGGCGTCCATATAAGCAGAGTCGCAGCGAGTGAACGGCAGTAACACAGAAAGCAGTTAGAGAGAGAGACGCAGAATTGTGCTGTGAGCTCTGAGAACCTCCTCGCATGAAGCTGACTGAAAGATCCCACGCATTCCGACTTCGACTTCTAACCAAGAACAATTTATTTTTGAAGAACGACTTAGACTCACACCACCAAGACAAGTTTTACGAATATCGTCTGAAGATACACCTAAAACCAGTTTCTTGAAAAAGCAACTTAAGATGTTAAGACTCGCCTAACAAACGCATAGTGTCACGAATCCATATTAGCGGTTTGGGAGAAAGAAGCAGTCCTGTATTCAGCAACCAGATATAAAATATTGTTATAGTTTTTTTTTAAACATTTGAACTTTTCGAGTTGTTACTTTATTTTCTTTTGCATATACTTGTGCGGTGTTACCTTTGCTCAGACTAGGCTTGCATTGCGGCCCGGCGACTGATTGATTTCCTCTACCTAAGATCAAATCACAACGTGGGTAGGTTAGACTAGAAATCAAAGCAGTTACTTCGGTAACCAGACGTTGGAGGCGAGCTGGGAACGACAAGGGCTGATACCGAATCTAACCAGATTCCCATCCAAATCAGCAAAAGGTTAGAACGTCACATTTGGTGCCGCGACCAGTACCAAGTTACATTGGTCGTCACAGGATAGCACGGAGACGGGCGCGGAGAGAGGCCACGGGGTGACGTCACAACTACAGAATGAAGAGCAGTGAAATATTTCCCACTAGAGAAAGCGATAGAATAGTAGGAATGTAGCAGATTGGAAACTTTTGGGTGGGGGCACTAAAACCGCATAAAATATTTTAAACTATATTAAAACTGGAAAGTCAGGAATTGAGTAGCTCTCGTCCAGATAAAAACAAAAACAAAAAAAAAACAGCATTACATGGTAGAGCTAATCTAACTCATTTAATGATGAAGCATAGCACAGCCACACGAGTAACTCTTGGACCGATAGTATAAGATGACCATTCTTCTAGCTTCGGATGCAGCGGATTTTCCATTCCTGTTTATCCAGGGTGCTGTAGCGTTCCTACGTACGATAATGGCTATATTACATTCACATAAATGCAATAGTAAATACTGTATATTTTTCCGCAATTAGAGATTCGTCTTCAGCTGTGCTGTTCATGGCAGAGAGGATCCCCAGTCTAGGCTATGTCGAAGGGCAGAGTCTCGTCTCGGGTAACAGCTACCGACCCCGTTTTATACAGGGAATTTTTGGCCAAGCATACGGGCTCGGATACCCCACATTATATTCGGCCTTGTTCCACATTTGATCGCGTGGGGCTGTTGGTAGGTATACTGTAGTTGGAGATTCATTGTGGAATTAGGATAAGGATTAGACTCAACTTGAGACTGAGAAAACATAAAAATGTATCTGCTATGCTTGAAACCATCTTTAAATTTTATACTTTTATCGTGGAAAAACCGAATCGGCGACTCCATAGGAATTTCCCTCTGAAATGGACAGCGTGATGTTCGCTCTGATGGCATCGATATGAATCCATTTCTCCAGTCTTTCAGCACATAGTAAATTAAGAAGTTAGAATACGGCTGTTTAGCGAGAACGAAAATTCTGAACACATATTTATGTTTTTTTAGTAGAACATTGCCAATGATTCTCCATCTTTAACGTGCCTAAATGAAGAACTTGTTGACTTGTGCAATTGTTGACAGATAAATTTAAGAGCAATATGCCCACAGTAAATATAACTTACTCAACATTCGAGGCAGTGGCACTGCGTTGCAACCTAGGGAAGGTTACGGAATAAAATAATGACACGAAGGTTGCTAATGAACGAAAATAATTAGAACATGAACAACACATATAAGATTCGCCAGCGGCGCGCAGAAGAAGTAGTCAATTGCTAAAAGTATGTCAAGTGAACTCCACAATGAACCTCCAACTGCAGTATAACTACCAACCAGCCCACGCAGTTAGATTTGGCACAAGGCCGAATATATGTGGGGTATCTGAATCCGTAATCACAGCCAAAAATACCCCATAGATCCCGTACTAAAAGGCGTCTGGTAGCTGTTTCCCGAGACCACGCTCTGCCCTTCGACATAGCCTCGTCTGGGGTTCATCTCTGCCATGAGGCAGAGAGTTTGACTAGCACAGCTGAATACGAATCTCCAACTGCGGGCAAACATACACTATTTGCTACTGCATTTATGTGAATGGGAACATAGCCATTATCGTCCGTAGTTATGTTACATTACCCTGTATAGACAGACATTGAAAATTCGATGTTAAAATTGTATTGAGATCTCTGAAACGGGTTGGATGGACCGGCTACGAGGAGCAAGAGCCATGAAAAAGATAACGTTAGCCATAAGAGCAAACAGGTTTCGCTGTACGCACATTTGCACAACGTGTGGACTATTATGCAAATCACTGGTTATTCTTAAATGTCACACCTGGCATGAACATTTTGTTGGTTACTCACTCGTCAAAATCGATCAATATTTAACTGCAATCTCTCATATAAAGTCAATATCTACCCACAGACACATGAAATGAACGCGATCAATGTTTAACTATAGACTATCACAATCATTATATTTTCCCCAATTCCGAAGTATGAACAGGACTAAACAGCTTCATTTACTTTTTGATGTTGTCCATCAACACATATTTTTTCTCCCTTCTGTAAAATAGGTGAAAAAATTCTTCTGAGACATCAACTGAAGATGGTGTTGGACTATCAATAACTTCAACGATGACGTTCATTTCACTCATCTCCTTTCTGTAAATTGTTTTCTTAATAAATGTAGTTACTTTTATTTGTTTAAATTCCATCCCTTGTGACATATTTTTTACCTGGACACACGAGTCCTTAAAATATTGATTTCAGGAGAAATAATACCTGGAGTCATTCGATTATCGTTACTTCCGTTCTACAACAACTGAACAAGATTTGGTGTTTCGGAAAATATTCCAACATATTACGATCGATGGAACCAATAGTGCGATAGAATTTAATAATTTTATGTTTATGAAAATTCTGCAACCCTCTTAAATAATACGCTGTGAAAACCTTTTTTTTTGGCTGAAAATATTTGCAGTTATTTAATAATTGGTAAACTATCAAAGAAGTAACTTCAGTTTACGATTGTTTCTTAACATAACAATCACGCACGTTTAGATAAATTGAACGTCGGTTGAAATCGATTTTAAATTACCCCTTGGAGCAGCATAAATGCCATTTCAACTTGGCCAGAATGATGTCAAATTGCACTCACAAGATGTTTATTTATATTGCTTATTATTTAAATTTGCTTAAACCTGCGTTAAAGCGGAGATTATTTCAACCTATAAGCTAAGTTAATTCTGATTAAAAAAAATAATGTTTATGGAATACACAGATTTATTAAAAATAGCTAAAGATAAAGAATTCACCCATGTTGCTGACTCAAAAGCAAATATTGAAATTTCTCAGATTTTTTTCGTCTTTTAGGTGCATTTTAAGTGTTTCATTCAATGAACGTATCAAGATCTGTAAGTATAAAAATTCATTATTTTTAGATATAAACAACTTTAGGGGTAATCTTGTAAGAGAAGAGAAATCAAAAGAATCCAAATGGAAGATGTAATTCAGAAGGCTTGTAAAACACACTGGAAATTGGAAGTCAACAAGGTCCCGACAGAGAAATGATTCCCAGTTCGAAACACGCTGTGTAAAATGGCACAGCATTGAAACCAGAAAATAAAATCGTTTTACATCCAATGGAAAGCTTGGAAAATAAATTAAATAATCGCCGAGCCATTTTTTATCAGGACTACTTGTTAAAAGAACGCGTATCAACATAACCACGCGGTAAGAAGTCCCAGAACTTAGGAAATTGCATGTCGTCCCCAATTTACAACGATCACAAAGAGAAAAAAAGGACCCTACACAGCATCAAAAGAATCTGGTTTCACTAACAGCGGTCAACAGCAAGAATGATCTTTTCTAATCGACCTCCCTTTGTGCGCCAGCATTTATCAAATGATTCAAGTTCTAAAATGAAATACTATAAGTAATTAAATGTATTATTCGCAATATGGCGATGATCGCTTTTCTATTTTTTAGTTCAAATACAAAATATCCGAATGTCACAATTCTGCAAGGCGGATTTCTCACAGTTAGCCGACGTTTATCAAAGATGAAAAAGCTCACTTAGAATTTAGTAATGTCCCAATAAAATCTGAATACTGAAGGGGTAATGTTAAATGTTGTCCATATTGTCATCGGAGGTATGATGATATCACTTTCAAATTACCGGAAGATATCTTGAAAATAGCGGAGTTGGAATTATTTAGATCTATTATAAACATTCAAAGAATCAAAAAGCATTGATTTTAATACCATTTTTTTTCTTTGTAGACACTGATTTAAATAATTTGTTAATCAAAAGTCACTTAAGAAAGAATGTTATCCAATGAAGTGTCTGTGGTATGGAGAATGAAGGATGAATTATAAAGTGAAAATTACACGCATAACGACGATACGTAAACATTGACCCATACCTTGGAGAAGTTAATGTTCTGGCTAGCTTCAACGCTGGAGTCTGTTCAAGAAAGCAGTTGTAACAATAGAATAAGCAGAGAAACGTGGGTAATCCGGTTCTATAGACGTAACATGGTGTGTTTTAGCTGTAAACTTGTGAATTGGTGGAATCCAGGCTCCTCTGCCCCTATTTCCATGGCAAATGTTCATACGAGTTGCAACCATCCGATATTTTCTCCATCTGAAGCAATGATGCTGCAGGGTTTTAAATGTATGACCTCCACCACCTCCCCATAACAGCGTAGACAATTTCAAACATAAACATGGAAATTGAAGATTGTGTAGCTTCAGCCTAGACATGACAACAATACTCCATTATTTTGTCTGATTTGACACTTTTATGGTTAAAGTGTGGAAAGAGGAAGCGAGTATATCTTGGAGTTTTTACAACAGGACCGGATCATTTTTCCAGCATCTTTAGTGATGAATCGTACATACTTGCTCCACCTGAGTTGCAAAGTGAACATGAGTCACAATATTAGTCCAAAGATGCGTCCTCCCTTTAAAATGAAACTGTTTATAATGACCGGAGTACAAAATAGTCATAACTTTTCAGATTTGCTTAGCTTAGCGTAAATTTAACATACTATCAGTATGTTTTGAGTATCCACTCAAGTAGGAAGTCATTTTAATTTATTATTAACCTGTTACGGGAACAGAGTCATTAATCTACACGGTAGACTCAGGTAAAAATTATTTCAATAACCTGAAATCGTCACATTACGACAAATTACGAATATGCTAACATTATTTTTCCTACAGTCTTCTCGTCATGGTATCCGTATTTGAATTTATATGAATATATGATTGCATTGCGAAATATCGTTCTGAATAAGCCCCTTTTCGCAGCTACCATCTTTTCCTGGTCCTGACACATGACCTTCTCACAACGGTTCACGCTTTACAAATAGTTATCTCCCTTGAATCAGGATCGACTATTTCTGGCTTCAGATTTTACGCAAACTGCAAACCGCGCCAGGTTAATTTTTTTCTTATTGAACAACGCTTGCAAATGCAAAAGTGTTATATTTTGCTATTCGCTGCATTCTTTCTGTTACAAATAATTACGCTCATCATCCGTCACCATCATCTGCATGTGTACTTAATGACTTTAGTTGCACCTGCGCACAATAGAAAGAAAAATGAAACAAAATTACAACAGATTACACTTTTTTTTTCCCTTTTTCTTGACAATTAAAATAGGAAATAATGAAAAAACTTGATTAATATAACCGAATAGAAGAATTCAGGAAATTGCATCTTGTTACACTAATTCAAAATTAACATTTACGAAAAATTCGGATCACTCAAGAATATTTGACAATTTAAAGATTTCAGCAAGAAAAAATAACTGATGGCTTGAAATGAATAAAATTAGTTCAATCTAATGTTTAGTTATTTAAGAAAATCTGCATTTGTTGTTTAATTCACACAAATAATTGCACATAGTTGACTTGGAAATTATGCGGAAATGCACCACTTTCATAAGAATTAATGATTTGATTATTACTTCTGTATTTGCCTTGATCGATCGGTTAACATTACTTCCAACAGCTTTTTCATCACTCAATTAAAGAATAAAACACTGCGTTCCAACATTTTATGAAAATTATATTTATTCAACTATTTTCTTCAGCGACATATTTCTCAAAATTCGTATCCAATAACAGGTCGTTTTCTCTCACAATGTTCATATAGGAGACATATTGGTGATACTGCTATATTTCGTTTCCAGTACTCTACCTAACAAAGACTGTCCATCCTGTGTATGACGATGAGGAGCGTGTAACAACCTCTTAATTGCTGGTGTTCCCAGGTCCACCCTGACCCGGGATGGTAGTACCCAGCTATGGACAAATAGGTAACCCACAAACTGGGGTCAAAACTCTATGAAAGTGTAAAGATAGATTTTGAAACCAGAAATCGTTTTAAAAAATATTGCCAGCAATACATTTTTGAAGAAAAAAATATTACCAAAAATAGATTAATGAAGGAAAAAAATACTACCAGAACACAAATTTAAATAACCCATTGAGGTTGATATCCGTAAACCAAACCAAACAAAACAGAACTAATAAGGACTGTAAAGCATTCTTGATAAATTTTTACAGTGCAGACATTGTTTAAATGCTTCAAGATAATTAAACATCTTCAAAAACGCTAATGCAAGATAAACTCGTACGATAAGAAAAGTTATTGGCGGCGGCGTTGAAGACATTGCGTGACCGTTTGTCTCATGGGAAGTCAGCCCCTTCCCAAAACTTGCTTTTTGAGGAGTATAGTATAGGAATATTTGAGGAGGAATAAGTACTTCATTAAATAATGACAATGTGCAACAATACATATTCTAGAGTTAAGAATTTTATATCATCCAAAATTAACATCTCTCCCAGAATATACCTGGGTATAATTCAGGCTATTTCAGACTAACATCAGAAGTATGATTAGGGTTGGCATATATCATACTTCGGGATAAAATAGCCTTGTATAAACAATAACTATCTAGGCATTTTACAACCAGTTTTATATTAGTATCAACAATAATCTTCTTTCTTGATGAGTTGGTAAAGTTGTGGCTCCATTCAAGAAATTACTAATAATTTCCTTATATGAACTAATTCAGGAGCAATCAGTTATCAGTCTTTCTATAGTGAATTATTATTATTATTATTTCATTAATAAACCTGGTAGGTAAAAGTAAATATAGTGATCTAGAGTAGACACACTTTTTCATAATAAAAGTTCCTATGCATCTTATTACAAATGAGGGTGTTTTAGGGAGACAATAATTGTCTTCCCTTGGATTAGTGGCGGGGTTTAGGACATTGCTTGTCCGTTGGTCATATAAACATGCAGTCCTTTACCAAAACTTGCTTTCAGAGGAGTTTTGATTTTGTACGTTGAAAAGTTAACATCTCATTTTCCTTAAGTCCACATATGTGGAAAACAAACATTATGTCCACTGTTTTTCGTTGAGCAGAAACGCGACCTTTGTCCCCAACTTCCGCGAAGCACATTATATCACCTCTTCAAGTGAGCCAGAAAGATGAGACATTTTGTGTTTATCTTTTATGTACCTCAGTCATACATGCTCGTTCTTGGATCAATGTGTATATTCATCTCTATAAGGAAACATACGATTTGTAATATTTTTTTTGTATTTATTATATGTTGTAATTGTGCACGGGTGTCTTGTCTTTCATTTCCGTTTACTCAATCTTACTATATAAATAGATACACTAATGCTAATATCAATAGCTGGTGAATGGGAAAAAAAAACTATTAAAAATCTTTCTAGCACCAGATATCGGTAAATTATGACTGGCAAATATTTTTTTTTCTAATAAGTATTACGAATAGCAGTAATCATTGGTCATATGTTGGTTGATCTCTGATTGGCGATAAAACTAACTCTTTTGCCTACGTTGAATTGCTAAAGGCCAGCCTTAAGCAATGCCTTAACTAGAAATCGGCTGCATCAGAGCGAAAGATTGTTTTCGTGCACGAAAACGGTCCACCTGACCCTGAAGGTACAAATAATGTTTTGTGACTTTTTCAAAAAATTTATTTTTACAATAATTTCCTTTAATGCTATAAAAACAGTTATAAAAATGAGAGGGAATTGAAGAGTGCAAATATTTTAAAATCACCTAAAATCGAAGTTCAAAAACAGGAAATATATATTTCGAAAAAGAAACCGGGTGTAACAGCAAAATCGTCCAAATCGTAGAAAAGCAAAATTGTCCATTTGTTAGATTATGGTTTGAACCGATCTATCTTAGAAATGATTAAAGATAACTTACTGGATTTCTATGACGTTTTGATAACACTTCTGCACTCTACTTTGAATAATAAGAATGTATAATTATTCTCCAAAACTAACAAAAGAATTGGGATGAAATCGAGCATAAACGAAAACGACATGTTCATAAGTAATTAATCATAGACAAGAATCGGATGCTCATGAATGATTGAATTAAAGTTTATATATATATATATATATATATATATATATATATATATATATATATAATTCCAGGAACTTAATCATGATAATCTCCGCCCTCTCTAACCTTCTAACATTTTTGTCCTGGAGTAACAATTTAACAGATACATTTCAAGTACGATTTCATTTTCAAGTAATTTTTCACTGCTCTTTGGACTGCCATAGCTGAAATTCCTTTCTCATTTGCCAAACGTCTTATAGATTGAGTTGGATCTTTTCTAATCTATCTATTTAGCTCTGAGTTGAAATGACCCAGTTTGCCTCTATACTGTTCCCTATTTTTTATACTTATTTACCATTCTCTGGATGGTTCTTGAATGGAAGCCAGACTATGAAATTTGGAAGTCAGAGTGTGAATGTTTGTACTATTACTGAAGCCCTGAATGATATTTTTCCTCACAGCATTGCTCATTTAGGAAGACGGTGGGAGAGATACAAAACGATTTTAGCTCGTTCTCTTTCTCGCCGACTAACTGAAAGAGTTTTTCAGTGATTATTACGAAAAATGGTGCTAAGATGGCTAAACGTTTTATTTGAAGAACTGATCACAAAAAACTCAATTAAATTAATTTGTTTTTAGATATTAAGCATTTTTTTGGGGGGATGGACAATTATGCTGTTACAAGATTTGGGCAATTTTACAGTTACATTTGGAATATTCGAAAAAGCTGATCGGTTCTTGCTTTCTCATTCATTGATCCTATAATGGGATTGAATAGACATAACCAAACAAACCGAACGAATTATTTATATTATTTACATTTTTTGAACTGTTGTTCCCATCTTTCTAGGCTTATTCACAACATTGTGGCCGCTGTACCCTCCGGCCTTCTTCAGGTGATTAGAATTTCGAACTGAACCCTTTATTAATCGACTGGGATATATAGCGAATTAATTAGACATGAAACTTACGGTACCCGGAAGGAACACAACAGGTTCCCCTAAGAAAATGGAGAAAGTTATCAATTCGTTTAATCCCACTAAAATGTCAAGAACTGCCAGCGTGGGACGCGGTTGACGTCTCCATGAAGGTGATTGGTTTAGATTCACAATAGAATCTTTAGAAAAATAATGAATGAGCATAAAATAGAAGAAATTATTATTATTATTATTAATAATAATAATAACAACAACAACAACAACTAATATACCCAAGACATAAAGATTTAGTGACATATTGCCTTGGAAGATAAGCAAGAAGCACAAAATCTAAACGACTGAGAGATTGTATGAGCATTTTCCAGACAAAGTTAAGCAAAATAAGGATGTAAATATCCTCTGGGACATGCTAATTAAAACTGACAGCGGCATAAAAGCTATCAGTCTTGATATTATCATGAAAGACAAGAAATTCAGGAAGTGTATGTTTATTGACATAGCAGTACCATATAAGAGAAACACCTCCATGTAAATTATCGTGAATGTGTCTAACTGCAAGGAACTGTAGATCGAGATGAACAGGGTGTGGGGAATGAAGACTGAGTCTGTACCAATAGTAATCGGAGATATGGGCCTCGTGAGAAAATGAATTGACAATTTTACTAACAGGGTCCCAGGTAACATCAACATACATGTTATACTTAGAAAAGTGCTTCCAAATAAATGGCAATTCTCTTATCGGATCTAAAGACCATAGTTTGGATCCGGCTCCACAGGATACAAACAATATATACACAAATGATGGTAAAAAAAAAGAAAAAGTATTTCATTTACCTGACCAGGTGTTCATATCAATTAATGTTGACATTCTATGTTGTGATCAGAAATAATAATAAGATACTATAGTAGATTGTCAAGAGATTTTGTTGTTGTTTATTGTACTTTAAGTATAAGGAATCCATTGCAACTTGGAAGTGACATCTAGAATTTAGGGAACACAGTCGGTGACTATATTGATAGGTTTAATCGACCTGAAGGTGTTTCTAACTAACCGTCACCTGATTTTTTTTTATTTTTAGCCTAAACTGTTATCTACTAAGTACGTTTGGCTGCGATGCATGTACCTAGCATAAATTTATGTGTGTGGGGGTCATGATGGATATCTTGCTCTTCGTATTTTTGTACACGACCGTCACTTTGTTAGTATGCTGTTCCCTCACACAATAATAATAATAATAATAATAATAATAATAATAATAATAATAATAATAAGAGCAAAATTTATAATAGAGCAATCTAAAATCAATGCTGAAGTCCACAGCCAACTGTCAAGCAATCTTCGCCTTCACGCATAACCATGGTAATAATATTCAACCATTTTGATTTGCAAACCTATTTCGATCTATTTTTCTCCATTTACTTATCTGGGGAGGTAATTTCCGCCCCGAAGCTTTTTGCTCAACGGTTCATACGGTAGAATCTTTTCTTTGTCAGTTGCTGTTGCCTGGTCGTATTCCTCATTTTTCATCACTTATCACTGGCCTGAAGCACTATTTATATTTGGGAATTAGGCGGGATGCTGTACAGAGGAAATAATACAACTGCGACAATGTTAGCGGTTCATCTGAATCATCATCAACAACAACAAAACCTCAGGCAAATGATATCCGGAGACTATTTTAAGCTCATTTCTTTTCTTTTTTTTCTTTTTTTATGTTGATTTCTTTTCTTTATTTCATATTTTTTTCTAAAATGTTCAAGAAACATTACGAATTGGGCTTTAAAAAAAAAAAAAATTAATCTCCGAAAGTATGAAAGAAAACAAAATTAGTTGATGGCTTCGTTTACAAACAACAGATTTTTTTTTTTTTCTGAAGACGCACAATGAAACATTTTCGTCTGAAATTGAAATGCATCTGCATTATTTTTTTTATCGCACCCTTTAGGATAAATAAAAAATAGAGAAGGAATAAACAAGCAAAGAAAGAAGTTATCATTTTCATCAAAATTGGCAGATGTGCAATGAGAAAAATGATGAATATTAACGAAAAAATCGTTTCTCTATCAGCTTTGTTTTAGATAAAGTTAAAAATGGAAGGAATATAAATATTTTCGCAAATTGCATTTCTCAAATTTTCGCCCTGTGCAGATTATGTGTTTCTTTTTTCTGTATGACTAAAACTGTTTTTCCACATAAAAACATTTTCATTATAATTGATTAATATAAATTATCCTCTCTCATTCAATATGCTGTTGACTATTAGTATCAGAACTTTGAAGGGAATAATTATTTCTATATAAAAGTAAACTCGTTAGATTCAACTGTCACTTCTACACTAACAGTTTCTTTTCTAGCACTTCTCACATGTGGAATTCCCATCCCGATTTCTTGCTTTCCTAATAATTACAATGTTTAAAATTTGGAATGAATCGTCAATCGCCATCTACTGTCTCCTTGAACACGGTTCCTTTAGGCCTTTACTAAATCTTCACCATTTTCAGTCTTCCTATTCTCTTTCATTCACTGTACCCACCGGCGTTCCAGAGTGTTTTATCACGATAAAAAAAATAAAAAATAAAAATAGGAAGTATTTTTTAAAAGACGAGTAAACTTTCTTGGGGGTTAAGATTTATTTCGGCAATCATAATAGAGATATATATTTTCACACATACACATATATATATGTGTGTGGATGTGTGTTCAAAAAGTGTGGATGGTCCTGCACGAGGCCTTCACCACTATAATAAAATCTCATGTGCCGGTGTCGGGCTGT
Source organism: Acanthosepion pharaonis (assembly GCA_903632075.3). Classification (NCBI taxonomy): domain Eukaryota; kingdom Metazoa; phylum Mollusca; class Cephalopoda; order Sepiida; family Sepiidae; genus Acanthosepion; species Acanthosepion pharaonis. Next base: position 431,401 of record CAHIKZ030001258.1, read on the forward strand.
CGGTTTCCTGGAATCTGATCTGCTTGACCCTCATACGTCAAATCTCGACGGGAGAGTCGATTATTGTTGACACTTGAATAAAGCATGGAATAATAATAATCCAACACAAAGTGTACTTAAACAAAATGTATTGACACAAGAACGTGTACATAATAATTACAGATAGTTTGGTATATTCTTGGGAAGACCGTTCCTGTAGAATGGGTTGACTTTAGTCGCAGTCGGGCAGAGTCTCTGGATTGGATCTCTTCTTCCTCCCCCGTCTTCCCGGTACCAACCATATTTATATGGTCGGTACTCCCCTATGTAAATTAGGTGGATCGTACCACAACAATATATATATATATATATATATATATATATATATATATATATATATATATATATATATATATTTTAAGCATCACGCCGCGAGCAAGGCGTGAAGCAACTAGGATGCAGGGGGTTGCAGAAGATTTGAAGCGAGAGCAGATAGGAGAGATAGAAGAAACGATGAGGAGAAGGATAGTGGGTAGATCAAGGTAACTGGAGGTGTCGATTGACATTACATTTGAATAGTTGGAGATTATAGCTTTCAGGGAAACAGTAATTGGGAAGGGTGTTCCAAAGGCGAGAGGTGCGAGGCGTGAAGCTATTGGAGTAGAAGAGACGGCTACATTTAAAAGTTTCTACAGTGTAAGGGTGGGAGCGGGATGCCAGCCTCGTAGGGCGCTTGAATTCATGGAGTCTGAGATCAAGCGAAAGCAGCTCTTCGGAACAATTACCCTGAAAGTAATTTGTAGAAAAGACAGAGAGGCGACGGCGCGTCTGTGAGAGAGTGACTGTAGACGAGACGACAGATCAGGGCCAATTATATTACATATCCGTCTCTGGATCTTGTCAAGAACTCCGAGGTAAACAGAAGGTGCCCCAGACCCTATATGGCAGCAATACTCCATGCAAGGGCGAATGGTTGATGTAACTTCATATATATATATATATATATATATATATATATATATATATATATATATATATAGGGAGATCAGCCAATTCTTGCTGCTTTGGTATCAGCGTTTCGGTATCTTCAGGCAATTTCGGTCAATTGATTTCCTAACGCTTTATTCAAAAATACACTATGAACCCAATATTTTTTAAATAAATAAATGAGCATGCGCACCACATGAGGTGCAGTAGAACGTGAGGATGAATTGGAGCAGGAGAAAATCATGTGTATTGGAAATGTATCAGATGGTGTGATTAAATGAAATACACATTCTTTACTTTCATCCCACTTGATATGAACCCAAAAAATATTTTACTATATTTACACCGTGTCATAATTTTCGATCTCTCATTCAAAAATCTTTTTGTCTTGGAAATTTTATTATAGCTAACTTTTCTTGTTGACAATGATTGCAGATATTACTCTGATTATTGTAAGTTTTGCTTTTTATTAATATTTTCCAGTTTACAAACGTATCATTTTTATTTTGCATTTAAATTTCACACATGGCTGTCTCGTCTAATAGAATTCCTTAAATTTTCTAACTTAAAACTTGTGAGTGTGCCGCTTGTTCTTAATTTTTCCCTCAATACACCCGAGGTATATTTTTCTGGGATTTGTATCTCTTAATTCTTCTTTGTAAATTACCGCTTCAATTTGTAAACTTCATCAAATGGACATCTACATTTATTTCTACAATTGCATATTTCACTGTTAACGATGTTTATACGGTTCATTATTTTAGAAGTTCCTGGCTTTTTGTCTTTTTATTGTGGTTTCTAAATTACTCGTACAACTATAGCTTAATTTAACTGTATTTTTATTAAATATTTTGGGTAATTCGAAATTTTGTTTGTGGGAAGTATTTATTAAGTAATTGGAAAAAGTATTTTTTGTCCTATGAGTTAAAAACGTGGGTGTGAAACCAAATTATATTTTTACTTTTCCTATAGTTGTTCTTAATTTGTTGTTTTATTTGACGTTTCAATCCAAGTTTAATGTTATGCCCCTTTTCTTTTAAAGTCTTTTCATAATCTTTCTTTTTATCTTCGAAAGTTATTTTACTGGAGGAATTTCAAGATGTCATGGACTCTATTACTTTGAAGATTTGCGTTAATATACTCGCAGGGTGACTGGATTAAATATTTATGTATTTTAATTTTGTGTTGGGTTTTATGTATGGGGAGTCACTACCAATTTGGAGATTTAATTCTACATCAATATATTGAAAACTTTCTTATTCATATCGACATCCATTTCAAAGTATATATATATATATATATATATTTATATATATATATATATATATATATATATATATATATATATATATATATATATATATATGGATAGATAGATAGATGGATGCACGTATGTAAATATTGATTTTAAAGGGTAATATATATGCTCAATGTTTTCATTAAATAATGTAGATAGATAGATAGATTGATAGATAGATAGATAGATATATAATATTAGTGGTCAGTATACACACACACACACACACACACACACATATATATATATATATATATATATATATATATATATATATATATATATATATATATGAATTTCAAAGGGATAGAACTCAATATCCAGGACAGAGTAATAATATATAATAAAAAAAGGTTTCAAACATTAATATTCCATTGAACCATGGAATATTAATATTTGTTTTTTGTATATATATATATATATATATATATATATATATATATATATATATATATATATATATATATATATACACACATTCCACACACACATATATATATATATATATATATATATATATATATATATATATAAATGTGTGTGTGTGTGTAGTTTATTATTCGTATGAATATTTCCATAGTGTATGCATGAAAAGACATTTAATTACATCATAAATTGTTTTTTTTCAAAATTCTTTCCTTTTTTGTTACATCCTTGGGTAATAGTAAGTTCTTAGATCGATCCTTCTAATTTAACACGCATGCAGACAAACTTAGTTTATTCACGTTTGAGTAGCCATCGGTGGATTTAAACAGTGTAAATCTATGTCAAGTGGCTTACGCATTTGTTAGACTTAATAAAGAAAATTTGCCTTCCAATAGCGTTGGAAAACGGGCCACAACGTAGATACTGGTTCGCTTTTAGACCACTTAGCCCCGGAATAATTTCGCAGTGATGTATAAGTGACTAGCCTTATTTAATAACGTATAGATGCATATCTTGTTTGGATATATCGAAGCCGTATCTGTTAACTTTTATTTTCGCATCTGCAACGGAAATTAATTGATTTCTAAGGAATTAATAGATTTCATTTATAATTAGATTTTATTTCATGTTTAAACATTCTATTTAATGGAATTTCTTGTTCAAACAGAAGTCCTTGCTTTTCAATCTTTGCTTGTAAATCAGCATGTAAGAAAGATGCCTATCAAACATGGGTATCTATAAAATATAACGTTTCATTATCAAATGTTATAAATGAAATCCAGTAATTCCTTAGAAATTATGTGTTTACAGTATGGATACAGAATTAAAAGTTAGAATACAATGGATGATTTCTGACTAGAAGGCACAACGGTTGTTCTTTCCTCCCTGTCCAGAGCCGAGTGAAATCCAAGTTGCCACCATTTTAGACACATGTGCGGATTTAGTCCGTACCCGATTGAAATCGCTATAGTTTGTGTCTCACAGCGGTACTCCTCAGTGGTGAGATCCTCGAAACTCTTAATCACTGAGATGTTCATATACTTCTTTGCTAGATTAGACTAACGATTTTATATTTTTGCCGCCAGTCATCGAATAAATAAATAGTCAATAAATTATTACTATTATTATTCATTTTATTTCCTTTGATTCTGGCGTGTACACATTTCTTTCCGGGTCCCGCCCAGTTACCTAAGGTTAGAAATGGCAGCATGAACACTTTTTCACTGAAAAAAAAAAAAAAAAAAAGAAACATATTTTACATAGATAAAGCCCTTCGTAAAGTGTGGTGTGTACGTGTGAGAACAAGTTTTTGTATCTCTTTGAGGCATGGGCTTCCAGGAACCCCTTCAATTAGTCTACTGGAATCTTTTCCAACCAGTCTTAGGGCTCCAACTACAACAGGGATTGTTGATGTTCCCATGTATCATATTTTTGAGATTTCGATTTCAAGGTTCTTTTATTTTTTCAAAGATACATTGCAGTCTACAGGGACTGCCATATCAATAAGGAGGCATCTTTTGTTTAATAACAACAACAACAATTATTACTATTATTATTATTATTATTATTACAACTTCAAAAATTAAATAATAGATATATCAATATTCATAATAATAATATATATATAAATAAATAATAGAAAATAATCATTAAATATATATGACCAAATATTATTTTTATTATTTTTGATCTTGTTCGATCGTTGCAGTTAAAAATTGTTTAAGCATTAAATAATAAATAAATTCAAGTGTACAGTATGCACAGCAAAATTATTAAAAATAAATGTTAGGATTCGAACCCCACTCCTACAAGTTCGGAAATAGGTGCTTTGTTAAAGCCAAAATATATACAAATGTTTTGATATTAGTAGGATTAATAGAACATAATCAAACGTATTTACTATAATGAAAAATTATTATAACAATGTTTCAGCCGAAGAGAATACCATATTCATGGCCACCTGATTTTATTTGCTACTCTTAAAATTTCCAGGTTAAAAAGCAAAAAAGTGGCTAGATATATTTGTTTTAAATATATTTTCTTCATTAGATGAACGTTCTTGCTTGATTACGCAGTAGACAGATATAGTTTTCTTTTACCCGATTTTCTTTGGCAAGCTGGGACTAAAAACTTGTCAGTTGAAAAGCATTATCGCACATTTACGTAAGACATGTTCATTCCTGATTATTAATTTATTCTTCATTACAAAAATATCATGACATTTGAATCTTAATTTCATAGCTGTTATAAAAGCATATACCATTTCTAATTCCACTAAATAACTTATACAATTACACCTATACATAATGAATTTCATGTACTGATAACTATCATTTAAACCGAGAACATGAACCCAGCGATCTATCAGTATCTGTCTATATTTCTGAGACGAGGTATTATGTACACTATTTACATTGTTCGGACTATTGACCTCATTTTTGTTGCCATATTTATCGCAATGTTTCGGCCGTTGTTCGCTCCGGCCTTCTTCGGAATGTCGAACTGAACCCCTTATTTCCCTCGTTGGGTTAGACTGTTCTAGTTCCACGTGCCATGTCTAATGGATGTAAGTTATCAGTTATCTCCTGTCAATTCTCCACTCCAAGTTCTCCAACGCCTTAACCAGATATTGAACTCACATTCTTTGGGTCCTTTAACTGGATCTAACTAACGCCTTTATCCACTGTTCCTTGAGCGATCTATGCACGTCTTTTCTAAGAGCTGTTTAATAAACTTCATGTGTCTCATATTATTTTCTTCCGTGAAAAATGTCTGTCATGCTATAACAGAGAGAGGATAAGTTGCTTAACGATGGTGAATTTACGAAACAGATTCTTTTCGAAATTTCTGGCCTTTTGTTCGTGAATGGGCTCACTGATCTCAGAATATTTTAAGCCGAAATTCGACCCGCCTTGCGAAGAGTGGGAATTTTTTTTTTAAATATGGTAGATCTAGAAAATATTCGCCGAATTTCTGTCAAAGCATTTCGTGAGGGTATCGCTAGCAGATGTTTAGAGTTGTTAGCTACAATCTAAAAAGAATGAGTAAAACAATAAAAAATAAACTGCCTAGATTTATAGACAAATGCTACAGGTTCATACGTTTATTTCTTCCTTACTAATAATATATTTTTCTGTTTTATTCCTTTGTAGTCCGCTTTTTCCTATATGTTTCCTGTGAATGTTATTGCTGTTGTGTGATATTTAAGAAAATGTATTACTCTTTTATATATGCTTTGATTTTGACATTTTTTAAGCATTTCACCCCAAGCAAGGCGGGAATACCATTAAAACACGGAAGAGGTTACAAAGGGTAGAGAACAATAGGAAAGGGCCATGTTTGGGGAGAGGATAAAGAAAAGGATGAGGAACAAGATCAAGGTATCAGAAGATGTCGAATCCTATTACACTTGAATATATGAAGGTTATCAGGGAAGCAAATAAAAGGAAGAGACTTCCACAGACAGGAAGTACTTGTAAAGTAGCTCTTGGAACAGAAGAGACGGTTATATTTTAACCGTTTCTACAGTGAAAGGGTGGACTGAGATGCCAATTTAGTACCTTGCTTAAATACATGCAGTCTAGGAACCAGAGAAAATAACACGTCGGAACAGTTGCAGTGAAATTACTTATAGAAATGAACGTGGGACTCCGCGGTAAGTGTGTGAGAAAGCGACTGTAAACTAGATGCCAGATTAGAACCTATCATTTTGCATATCCGTCTTTGGATTTTGTCAAGGACCCCGAGACATACAGCAGAGGCACCAGAACATATATGACAGCAATATTCCTTGCAAGGACGGATTGTTGATTTATTGATTGGAAGGATGGACTCAAACGAGAAATCCGTTCTGGCACGACAAAGAGAACCGAATTTCCTTGCAGTAGATGAAACTATAGAGTCTATGTATTTGTTCTACCTCATATCAGCGGACAGTGTGAGACCAAACAGACGCAACGAGCCGTTGTCGTGGAGTCTGGCATCAGCAATTCTAATGGTAGGCAGGAAGAATTCTGACTTGCATTATCTATGCATTATCTATGAGTATTGTTGGTTTCGCATTAATTATCCCTGTTCTTTTTTTCATTTTCGTCTTATTAGTATTTCTTATCGAGAATTTCATGAATTCCATTGTTTCCAATTTTGTCAACTGTAAATTTTAGAGTTTTGTCGAAGATTATTAACATTCACTTCATATTCCGCATTCATTTCAAAATTTGATGCAGGAAGATTGGTCGCATTTTACAGTTTTCCCGAAGACCGTATAGCAGCTCCCACACTGACTTGTAAAGTCTCGCAATACCCCTCCCCCAAAAATGGTAACAAAAAACCGACTGACACAGTAGGTTGCTTAAAAATGACTGTAAACATACTGATTTCCGTTGAACGGTAGTCCTGAGCATAACGAAAGAATGCATCCGCTAGAAAGCCCTCCTATCGGGAGATTGGATGTTCTAAGGAAAGTGGAACTACCTCTTAATTACTATTGTTCCTAGATCCACCTTGATCCCGTGTGGTAGGAATTGTCATGGCCTAATCTATGGAAAAAAAGTTTACCCCCAATAAAAAAAAAAAAAACTATAAAAGTATAAAAATATATTTTTATAGTAAAAGTACCAGCTATAGGTTTTATATAAAAGATATGACGAGGAATACATTATATCTGTAGTTGAAGATTGAAAATTGATAAGATCCAGAGACGGATATGCAATATAATTGGCCCTGTTCTGGCATCTCGTCTACAGCCGCTCTCTCACAGACGCGCCGTCGCCTCTCTCTATCTTTTTACAAATACTTTCATGGCAATTGCTCCGATGAGCTGCAATGAATTCAAGCGCCCTACGAGGCTGGCATCCCGCTCTCACCCCTTCACTGTTGAAACTATTAAATGTAGCCGTCTCTTCTACTCCAATAGCTTCATATCTACCTCTCACCTGTGGAACTCCTTTCCTATTCCAGTTTCACTGAGAGCTATAATCTCCAAATATTCAAATGTAATGTCAATCGATATCTCCAGTTACCTTGATCTATCCACTATCCTTCTCCTCATGCTTTCCTCTATCACTCCTATCTGATCTTGCTCCAAATCTTCTGTAATCCATTGCAGCCTAGTGGCTTCCCGCCTTGCTTGGGGTGAAACGCTTAAATAATAAAAAAAAATATATTTTCGGCATGAAAGAACCCATAGACAATGATATGTTCCTAAAGAAAATCGAGCACCCAAACAACCAACAACTTTCATGTCATTAATCCATATAATATTCTACAATTTCCTACAGGTATCAAACTGTATTCTAAAATATAACAAAACTACAACATGAAACACGCACATCTCCACCTCTAGAAATTATGTCAACACTAAGATGTATATGCATAAAAGCTGCGTATGATCTACCATATATTCAATTGTGAAAGCAGAAAAAAAATATCATAATTCTATTATTTCAAATCTCCCATGAAATTTAAATATCGGCATTAAATGATCCACAAAAGCGTTGATATGTTGCTAAACAACCAAGTCAGCCAATCGGAACGGTACAATTACACGCGCATATTGTCGGGAAATTGCCTTTATTAAAACATATAAATATTTATCTTCATTTGCGTGTGAACAAAGATTTTTTATATGTGTGTTTGCATTTTCCATAATCCTGCTAACCGCCAAAAAATACAAAAAACATGACCAATTTTTGCTACGCATGTTTGAAATATTAACGTAAATAAATTAATTGTCACCTGCAAATCTAAAGACAGTTTCCTTGTTTTCATAAATTAACCATGTCATGGAAGTATTGCCAAATGTTTCTCTTAATATATTTCATTTGTCTTATAAGAAGTCTTCTAAAATCAGACCCTAATGAGAACCGGGTTATCTCAAAACCAAAAGAAATTTATACAGGAAAATAAAGACGCATTTCTATAGATTTTGTGATATATCTGTACACTAATTATAATTCCGATACGTATACGAAATCCCTCAACAGGCATGGTCCGATTAAACCCTTTACGGTTTTTCGTATTCAATCGAGGACAGATATTAAAGAGCATTTCCGAACAATTCTCTACAGAAATTATTCACTACTCTACAACTGCAGAACCAAAAGAACGCTTAAATTTATTGTCTTATTATTCGTATCGAATAGGATGTATAGTGTAGTGATTTTCCAAGCGTATCTTAGATGTGGCACGAGGCCATGAAATGATTTCCTTAAGTGTATCTTAGATGTGTCGCAAGGCCGAAAGTATGGTGCACCCAGTGAGAATCGAAGTCACTATTCAGTCGTATTTGTTTTAGCGAGACAAGCTTGCTAACCATTACACCACGTGGAGGTGTCCAGGACTTGATAGTGATTTTCCAAGCGTAGCTCAGATGTGGCACAAGGCCCAAAGCCTGGGGCACCCAGTGAGGATCGAACTCACTACTCAGTCGTAATTGTTCTAACGAGACAAGCTTTCTAACCATTACACCACGTGGAGGTGCCCAGGACTTGATAGTGTTTTTCCAAGCGTAGCTCAGATGTGGCACAAGGTCCAAAGCCTGGGGCACCCAGTGAGGATCGAACTCACTACTCAGTCGTAATTGTTCTAACGAGTAAAGGCTCTCTAACCATTACACCACGTGGGGGTGCCCAGGACTTGATAGCGTATACAGAGCGTTTACGGCAAAACAGCAGCGCGGAAAGCTAGACAGAAAGGCGACACCAAATAGAACAAGGTAGCAATCGCATAATACGATGAATCGGGGAAAAAAATGTAGCGAAGCCCCGATCTGGCTTGTTGCGATTACAGAAATGATACAAGCAATGGTTTAGTGGAGATTTAGTGCCAGAGGAAAAAGAAAAAGGAAGCATTTGGCATTAACTATTTGCCTATTTTTAACCTTTCCTCTTTCAGCAAGTTCTGCTGCAAGTTATGATTCATTTTTATTTACAGACAAAGGATGGGAGGTCAGCGTTGCGACATAACGAATATAACGCAAAATGCCAACTCTGCAAATCTACAGTTCTCAAAAATGCCTGAGAATAGGAACACCCAACAATTCTAGTTTCAAAACGACCCGATGTCAAAAGGTCCGCGCGGAATATTTTAACAGTTATAGAACGCTATCATATAGCTTTTATATATTCGTTAAAGCTTTCTATACGCGCCGTAATTTAAAGATATATTGACAAGCATAAATGTAGGTAGTTTAATGGTTCAGAAGCAATGTTAAAATTCTTACATAGACATTGACGTCCCCTTTCGAAAAGGATAAATCATTTATGTCCCCTTTGTGAAAAGGATAAACGATTTCTTCTACCCAACAAGCTATGGGAGAAATAGAAGGAGAGATTGAATTATCTAATTTTCGTTACCAATCTTGTTTAAGAGAAAGGAACTAAAAAAGAGTGAAGATGACAGCAGGAAATAATTCCACTATTTTTCGAAAAGAAGCGATGGGAATTCAGAGGTAATAAATCAATGGAATCTCCAAGGCGGCCAATTACAGTCAGTGATCAGCGACTGGAGACAGAAAACAAATCAAAAACTTGTATGTGCAATCATCTGCCAAGATAGATCCGAGCCAGAAGTCAATGTGAAAATGGCAGTGACAACAACCGCAATGACATCGTTGGAACCAATATCGGAGAGATTAAAAGATCACCCTAAAAAAATAAACTAGGATTTTTCGATGGTTTCGTCCTGCCGGATCTCGTAGGATTCTAACAGTCGGATTATCAAGACAGATCCAAGATTCGGAGACAAGATACTAGAAGCGTAAGAGGTATTGTCAAGTGTCCAGATCGCGCGGTCACTCCAGGAACATCCTAAAAGGAACGGTATAAGATGAAAAGAGACAGGGACACTAAAGATTTTCAAAGCATAAACGCAATCTTGAGGCGTAAAGAATAAATGATGCAGAAACAGACTGTCGCCATTCCTTATAGACCACAGTTTCCACCCTTATACAGACACAGCCAATCCACACAAGCACGAACATACACCCCCCATATATATATATATATATATATATATATATATATATATATATATATATATATATATGTGTGTGTGTGTGTGTGTGTATGTGTGAGCGTGTATGCGTGGGCATGTAATGGAGTAATATGCGTGTTAGAAGGATACAGAATTCGAACAAAAGTAGAAAAATCAATGTTTACCAATGTTTATTCAGTTTGTACCTTTAAATAAAGAGGGTGCAGTGATCTTTTGCACGCAACATATATATATATATATATATATATATATATATATATATATATATATATATATATATATATATATATATATATATATATATATATATATATATATATATTCATAGTTTATTTATAAACGCAATCGATATGAACGCCGTTAGAGATTAATTCCCTGTTGATAATCAGAGATGTTTACTCAAATAGGTGTACCCAGTAAATATAACGTCGATATTAATGCGGAAACGTGTCGAAAATGTATATCATATATATATATATATATATATATATATATATATATATATATATATATATATATATATATATACAGATCAATAACGTAAATATTTATAAGTTTGCTTTCCGTCTTTTATTGTTGCTTCAGCTGAATCTTTTTTGGTAATCAGCCCTGCAAAATTCTGAGGAAACTACAATAAAATTAGCAAATTACGTCAATTTGGAAAATATTTCCTGGCTTAATTATTCTGTCGGAATATAATCTCTATTTTTCTACTACTATTACACCTACTGCTACTACTACTTCTATTGCTACAGCTGCTACTCACATATATACATACACACACACACACACACACATATATATATATATATATATATATATATATATATATATATATATATATATATATATATATAGTCTTAAGGTGTGCTATATTTATGTGATAAAGTGCTCAATATCAGAGATAGGGCGTGTGTAAATATAAAAGTGAACATAGACGTCAACATTTAGAGGCGACAGTCTGTCCCATGCTATATGAAAGCGTCAGGCCACGTGTTCTGTTATATATACGAGTCAGTGGTGCATTGTGGCTAGTCTATCATGGTGTTTATTTTACCGGAAGTCGTTTATTTCTTTATTTGGGTAAAATTATTTTACTTGTTTTTATTTAATTTTTGTTTCTTATTTTTATTTTTTTTATTTTTTATTTTAATCGGTGTTTTTATTAACATTGTAACAATTTTCTTATATCACTTATTTAATAGTTTTGTTTTGGTTTTAGAATTTAATTAAAGCTATTTGTTCGGTTTTGGGGTTGATTGTTGTATTTTATTTTATTATTTTGGCAGGAACAGTTTTTAATTTGTGTTTATTTGGGTTGATTATCTTTATTTGTTTTTCCTAACGGTAACTTTATCGGGATTGGTTTGTTTATTTATTTACTTGGATGAATTTAGGTCAATTTATATTACTTGTATATTTTATCTTTTTCGGTGTTCGATTTTTAAGTAACTTAGTATTTTTTTATTTATTTTTATTTTTATTTATTTTATTTTTTTATCGTTATATAACAGTTACAGCTATTTTTTCGTCCGATTTTTTGGTTTGATTTTTTAGTCTAACATATATTTTAATCATATTGGGTTGTTTAATTTATTTATTTGAGCTCGTTGTTTTTTTGTTGTTTTTTTTGTTGTTATTATTATTATTATTCTATTTTGTCTATTCTAACAGGTGTGATTTGGTAATTTGTCTGGATTAATTAATTTTGCGTAATTTATTGTTATTTTGTTTACTTGTTTATTTATTTGTTTTTATTTTATTTTTTCCGTTTTCAATTTTTAAGTAGCGTAGTAAAAATTTGTTTTCATGTCTGCATTTTGAGATGACCTCGGATCTTTTATTTAATAATTTATTTTGGTCTGGGAAAGTAATGATAGCTATTTTTCCTCCAAGCAAAGTTTGCAAGTTTTTGATTGGTTGTGTTAGGCTGATGACCTTTCCTTATTTTCCAAGATATTTTTGGTGTGATCTGCGTTTTGTTTTTAATTTCCCAGATTTACTTAGAAAGCATTGTACTGTTCGCATATTTACTATTTGTGAAAGATGTTTTGTGTGCATATTTTCTTTGTTTCCAAGCTCCGTCAGTTACTCCTAGGTATACTTTTTCTTCATTATCTGGTGATTTTATCGTGGCTTGGGATATTACGTTGTTTTGTAAACAATTTCCGTTTAAGGGACATTCGTTATTTATTTTGCAGTTGCACGTGGCATTAATTTGTTCGTGTGTTTTGTTGATAATTTTCATGTTGTGCTTTTTATTATTTGTGCCATGTTCTCCGTGCAGCTGTAGCTGATTTTTACTGTGTTTTTGTTGAATATTTAATGTAGGGTGCTTGATTCCGGGAAGTGTTTGTGTAAGAGTTTGAAGAATATTTTTCCTATGTTTGTTTTTACGTTTTTTGCTGTACGGTGGGTTGAACCATATGATATTTCTTCTCCTGTTGGCATTTTTTGTGTTCTGTGGTGAGTATGTGAGTGTTGCTGGGAATCCGCTATCTTTTAAGGCTGTTTCATAGTCTTTCTTAGCTTTGTTAAATATGGATTCATTGGAGGAATTGTCGGAAAGCCTGCGGTTAATCGATTTTGATATCTGTTTGATTATAGAAGGCGGGTGGTTGGAAGATGTGTGTATGTAGAGTGGTTTATCATTAGGTTTTCTATATGGTTTATATGTGCCTTTTCTTGGGTTGAAGGTAACATCTAGAAAATCTACTTCGTTTAGGTTGGTTTTTATATGTATGTCGAATCCGTTATTTTTAAAAAATCTTTATTATTGCTTTTCTAATTTTGTTTGTGTTTTGTTTGTTACAGTTTCTTAAGATTATGAGACCGTCATCCCTGTATAGTCCTGTGTCATTTTTATCTATTATTTTGCTCAGTTCGTGTAGTAAGTAAATACCTATGATTTCGCATGTCTCTGCACCGTCAAAGCTTCCCATTGTAGTGTCAAATATACCATCTTTCTTTATCCATGCTTCTTCATTGTGGAATAATAATGATTTACAGGAGTGCTTAATGATGTTGATTTCGCTTGGTTTTATTATTATTTGTTCCTGAGCTAAGTTGATGGCCTTATTTAACATGCGTTCTGTTATGGATGGGTAAAATTATTTTATGTCTAATTGTAGGAATTGGAAATTTGGTTTCTTATTTATTCTGCGGAACCAGTCAATAGTTGTTTTTGTATTTTTTCCACTGGTTTACTCCTAACTTCTTCCTAAGTTCAGAATTAATTCTTTCTAGTATCGTTTTACATATTTTACCTAGGTCGCTTTTGGCTGGGTTTATGGGTCTACTTGCAGGGTTGGTTTTGAAATTTTCTTTATGGTCTTTTAGTGTGATAAAGGCTTGTGCCTTGCTAATACAACTTATTCGGTCATCTAGGTCTAAATTTGGGGCGATTGTTTTAGCTTCAATCCAAATAAACACAAATTAAAAACTGTTCCTGCCAAAATAATAGAATAAACGACAACAATCAAGACCAAAACCGAACAAATAGCTTTAATTAAATTCTCAAACCAAAACAAAACTATTAAATAAGTTATATAAGCAAATTTTAACTACGTTAATAAAAACACCTATTAAAATAAAAAAAAAAAAATAAATAAAGAAAGAAAAATAAGAAACAAAAACTAAAAAATAAATAAAAACAAGGAAAAATAATTTAACCCAAAGAAATAAATAAATGACTTCCGGTAAAATAACCGCAATTATAGACTACCCAAAATGCACCACTGACCCGTATATATACAAATAGCCGAGAAAAATAACAGAACACGTGGCCTGACGATTGAATATAGCGTGAAACACACTGTCGCCTCTGAGTGTTGACTTCTATGTTCACTTTACATATATATATATATATATATATATATATATATATATATATATATATATATATATTATGAATAATGACAAAAGAAAAGCTTACTCTAACCAACGCGTTTCTTTCCCTGAGGGACTTTATCACGGCAAATGTGATGAAGAGCCTCGGCTTAAGTAAGTTTTCCTTTTGTCTCTATCGATATATATAGACGCGTCGGCTCGGCTATGATAAGTTTTCATTTTGTCTTTATTCACACACACACACGTGTGTATGTATGTATGTATATATATATATATATATATATATATATATACACACACATATATATATATATATATATATATATATATATATATATATATATATATATATATATATATATATATATATATATATGAAGAGAGACAGACAGACAGACATATAGCCCGAAACATTTAATTTTAAAATAATTATAAATAAAAAAAAAATTCTTTCAGTTTTGGACTTAATCATTAACTATTTCGAGCCAGGTTTGGACATGTGTTGCATTTCGATGTTAGAGGGGAAAATTTTAAATGAGGGAAGAATAGAAATCTTATTAAAATGTATCACTGTTGACGTGTATTAGGTGAAAATACCGAAAACTAACTTTCTGTTTTTGATATATATAAAAACCGCTTACGCAGTGATAGATATATACCCCAAATATGTACCCGCTTTACCCAAGATAAAACGTAGGAAGCATATCGTTGTTTCCATGGCAAATGTACAGATGTCTTACATTTTTAGATTCTAACAATTCAGTTCTTTGAGTCTCGAAGATTCCATACTCCTCCACAGAGTCGATTTCCCAGAATTTCCTCCGTGTACACCGTTTAAGAAGAAAGTTCAGCTCATACATCTTTTTTTTTTCCCAGGAACTGCATTCCTGGACATTTCCAACTTTCAACTATTGGGTCAATCTATATCTGCCTCCTCTAACCTACCCTTTCTTCCCTCTTCTAAATCAATCATACCACACAATAAATACTACATTATCACTTTAACAATTACCATCTAACTTGGATTGTTCTTGAGCCTTAGATTGTGCGAATTGTAGGATAAACAACAAAACGACTTCTGAATCGAGATAACAACATACAACATAAAAAGGATGAAGAAAATATCGTCCGAAACTTTCCTCTAATAAGAAAATCGAGGAAAATTGTTAAAAAAAAATATATATGAAATAACCAAATGTTTTTCTCATAATTCTTTTCTTCAGCAGGAAAAAAAATGCGTTTTGCCAGAAGAATTAGTTGCATTGGCGCAGCCGTGAACGAATCGAACAGATTCTGCGAAACAAAAATCGGCAAAAGAAAAAGACATAAACGCGGTAAAAAATAAGCAACATGGTGCCAGTCAAACAGGAAATAAAAGTTTCGAATCGTTATAAACGAAAAATAACAAAAACATAAGCTGAAATGAATTTTGCATGGTTAATGATGAGAAAATAAAATGTAGCAATAAATCGGATTTCGGAGCGAACAGGGTTTTTCGGTATCGAAAAAAAAAATCAGAGAGAATTTTTTTTTTTAAATGCAACATACTGGAAATTTAACGGCATATGGTGGAAAGAAAGAGAGAAAAAGTGCGGGAAACTTGAGTACCTTTTCGAGTTGCAGTTGTTATAAATCAGGATGTAATTCGCTGTCAGTCATAAAAATGCAGTGTTAATGGACATTACTTGGGACAGAAAAAGAGATTAGTTCTTAGTTGCCGCCCACACACAAGCACAGGCATTCGGAGCAAGATTATGACTTAGGTGTGAGTGTATAAATTGGTGAATATACAAATGAAATGTACATTTCATTATTTGCACATACCGAACTTTCACTTTCAGTTTGTATTCATTAATAAAAATCTGTTTCTTTTTACAGAGAATAGAGTAAATTCTAATCTGATTGAGATGAGTTTTGAATTGAAAAAAAAATACATTTTAATTCTTAACAGAAAATTCTGTTAAACATTCTTTATTTTGTCATAATATAGTGATTTGAAGGAAATTTTAATTAAAATTTACCAAGGCAATTATCTCGCTATAAACATATATATACTGATGTCTGGAAAGTCATGAGTTAAGTATCTCATACATGTAGCTTACTTGAAACCTACATACCCATAGTCAGTGATTTGCAACATCCTCACTTGAATTAAATATTTTTCGCATCTTCTTGATGTCACAAATGATAACACATAACTGCAGGATTCAAAATGGCAAAATGAAGATGTGATATTTTGTGGGCAAACGGCACTGCGGTATTTGCAATGCGCTGATCTGAATAACGTTTACAAAAGGTAACTTAGACATTATCAATAATAATGAATGTACTTTTTTTTCGCGAACAGCAGGTGTATTACTTCATGGCTACCCTCTTTACTTATGCCTAGCGTATATTTTACCTGCTGCCAAACAGTAAATTTTTCTGGGAAGGATATCAAGGACATAGTGATGCCGTGGCAATCCAACAGCAAAGATCGAATCCCCTTGAGCGATCACCGAATGTGTATGAACAACATGTCTACCCTGCAGAATCTTAACTAATTCTAACTGTATCGCAGAAGAAATGTATCAAAGCTGGACCGGCTCGATCATTGGTTGTTCCCACGCTGGGCAGTACTGCCACCGGTCAACTGATGGTTATCTCTTTTCCACTTCGTTCCATCATCTGCCTCTGTACCACGTTGTGTTCCTTGATCACAGAGAAGTGAAGATCACATTTCGTCCTTGAACGCTGGGTCAACCCGCGTCGGAACCGTGCTACAAATGGGAAAATACCGCTTTGCTGGCAAAATAAAAAATAACATAACAAAAAACCGAAAAAAAGATTATTAGGTTTATTTTTCAATTGTTTTTTATAGTTTATATATATATATATATATATATATATATATATATATATATATATATATATATATACAAGAAATTTAACCCTTCCTGTTAAACTTTCTACCGTGAAAATTTGTTTTATTTTCTTCTAAAATTTGGAGCGGGTTAAAAACAGCAAAGAAATAGGTAGTTTCGGAATTCGAGCAGCAGCAGGTCACGTGGTGTTCAGCGGCTCCTTCGTCCACTGCTGTCTTGTTTACGTTTCTAGCCGTCTCTCGTTCCAGATGCTGGCTCGCTTAAGCTCTCTGTTTATATCTATTTCGCTCGACTCCCACCGACCCCAGGACTCATTAATATTCATATCAATTAATTGTTTCATCTCTCAAATTTTGGAGAGTCGATATTGACCTTCAAACAAAGTGCTCACTCATACAAAAGAATACATTCTTCGACAGACACTTTACCTTTTCTTTCTATGTTCTGAGAACCATCGGCCTGCGGTCGGTTTCTCACCTTAAACATACTTTTTTTCAAGAACAACTTGTGTTAATAAAATTTTCATATGTCCTTGACGTCAAAGGAAACCTCTTTGTTGTCGATTTCCTTTTGTTGTCAATTTTCTCCTTTGTTGTCGATTTACCAATAGGACCCAAATAATATTTTGCCCAATTACGAAACAACACCCCAGATTGTTTACATTATTGGCTTTGCGTTTTATAACAATTCTCTTTTACCTTTCATATTCCTCCGATAATATTTTAGATTGTTTACAATACCGGCTTGTAAAACATAACAATTCAATTTGCCTTTCAGTTTATCAGGGAAAAAAAGCATTTCACTTTTTTCCATGCCCCATATTTCAATTCATTTTTTCACCTTATTTTTTTTTTCACGTTTTTAACCCTTCCAATTCTCCAACTCTTATACGGGATTTTACGAGAACCCATTTAATCCTAATTTCACACTACCAGTATCACACAAATTACTTGACTCTTTCTGTCATTTTAAAAGAACAACACTCCTTTTTTGTCCTAATTTGCCTCTACAAGAGTCAGATTATCCCAAATTTGTATTACTGCCTAGTCAGCATTTTCTCGAGTTTATAGAATTCAAACAAAGACATATTCTCCACACTGCAACCTCATAACCATTCAAGCAACAGCCAAGTTTATAAGTTATCTATCGCTTTTTTCATGGCAAATATTAAGACTAAATTAAAGTTAGGAAAAAAAAAATAAAATAAAACGAAGATCCACCATGATGTACCCACGGAGTCGAACTACTTTCAAACAGTCTGTATTCAAACTTTCAAAAGGAAGTGAATGAGAAATCTTTTCCCAAGAATTACTAACGTGTGCACCAGACTTTCGCAGTGTGCACCCCGCTGAACATTATAAACTTATCCTATTCTTTCAAGATTCGATCTTTAAAGAAATACTCCAAATAAACAGTTTCTTAACATTCTAGGACGTGTGGATGATACAGTGGATATCATCTTGGGAAAAAATCAGTTTTCACATTTCATTTGAGATTGTTATATTCATATATGAGCAAATACACATAGGGGAAAAACAAACAAACAAACAAAAAATCATGAATCAATCACTTCTCTGCACCTCTGGATTAAATAGTAGCACTTTTTTTCTGGAAAAAAAAAACATCGTTAAGTTATTGTTAGGGGAAATATTTACTTCTGAGAAAATAATTATTCTTAAAATTCACTATATGTTTCTCCGTTAAATAGCCCACAGAATATTAAAAGCCGTAAAAAAATCAATCAATCAATTCTTCTGTCTAGTATTATATTCATTTCACGCAGCTTATTCGGTGTAACTTAAGGGGCTCTACCGACTTGTACTGGGTGAATATTATTAACGAATAATAATAATATTAAATGCAACCTATTTTATTTGTTGAACTCAAGCTCCATCAGGTAAGATTTCTATTGCGAGCAAATGTAATTTTGAGATACTTCGACTGTTCGCAATAAAGTCTTGACTTACCAATACTTACGTCACTGTAAATGAGTAAAGTCTCATCAGACTGAAGTGAAAATTTATTCTCAGTGTAAAATGAAATAATATATTTAAATGATGAATACGATATCAGGATTCTAGTTTGATAATAGAATACCTGTTATTTTGTGTCAGCAAAGGTGCATATAACAAGGTTGCGTTTCCTAGCCTGACTTATTCGATATAATCAGTCGGTCCTGAGAGAATTAGAAGTCTTGCCTAGGTTTACTATTGGCAGTCACAATATTATATAAAAAAAAAGTGTTCAGATGACAGCGATGAGTAGAAATACAGAAAAGGGAACTGCAAGATATCCTAGATAAGGTAGTAAAGGAAAATGAGACGAGTGGAGTAAAAATCAATCGTGAGAAGACAGAATTTATGGTTTTCAACAAAGGGAATATGTCAAAGATGCGCACCAAGAATCGGATATACTGATATCAAGCAAGTAAAACAAATCTGGGAAGAAGAAAGGAAATATAACGCCGAAATCCGAAGGTGCATTTTAATAACGTAACATGGAGAGGTAGGGACAGTAAAAAAAATCTTACTCACAGCTGCAACGGATAGGAAGTTGCGATATAAAATCTTATTGCCTATTGAAATCACTGGGTGATACCTGCTGCATCTCCTAATCAAAACTTAAAAGAAGAATCAAATAATAATAATAATAATAATAATAATAATAATTATAATTATAATAATAATCAAAGACAATCGTTCAGTTATTATGAGCAAGGTCCACAAGAACAAAATGCGCTTTCTTCTTGATATGGCAGTCCCTGCAGATTGCAATGTATCTTTGATAATCTTCAAAAAACTATCAGTATATAAGGATCTTGAGGTAGAATTCTCAGAAATGGGGACATCAATATTTCCAGTTGTAGTTGAAGCCCACGGATTGATTGACAAAGGCCCCGTTGTTAATTGACCATCATTTATTAGGTTGCGCGGTATTGGCATCCAATGAATATAAAACTCGGCATGACAGGGAGGGCCAATATCTACACTGGAAAATCTGCAAGTTTTACGGTAAGGAAACGGTAAGAAATTAGCATGAACACCACACCGACTTGGTTACGGAGATAGTTTCTATAACAATTTTTGGGGAATTTAAAAAATACACAGATTGAACAATCAAAGGCAATCACTCAGACATCGCGATTATAGACCGCAAAGCCAAAATATGCCTTATTATTGACGTAGCAGTCCATGCCGACTTTAACAAATGTTTGAAGATCTTAAAAAGTCTATCAAAATACAAGGATCATGAAATCGAAATCTCAAAAGTGTGACACATGAGGACATTAACAATTCCAGTTGTAGTTGGAGCACTCGGAATGATTGAAAAAGATTCCAATAGATTCATTGAAGTTCATCTTAAAGACATTCAAGGAAATTGTTCTCACAAGTACATTCAACACATTACGAAGGGCTTTATCTATGTAACATGTGTTTGATTTTTTTTTCAAAACTAGTCAGTGTATACTGCCATGATGCCATTTTTGACTTTAGATCCCTCGTCGGAACCAATAAAATAAAGGATTATACACCAGAAATCAAATGAAAAAAAATTATAATGATAATATTAATAATGATAATATTTCTTTGTATTTGGCGAACTCGGAAATATTTGTAGGAATATATCTACCTGACAATATGCGCATGATTCATCTGACATCACAAGGCGTGCGCAGGTGACAGCGGTGCTTGGAAGAGGCCTTCAACTGAGGAAAATTTGTATCTCTAAGCTGCAGGTAGGTGCAGGTATGTAACAATCATCACATAACCGTGAAATCTAAGAGTCGGAGAAGAAAAAAAAATCCAAAAACGGATATGCAATGTAATAGGTCCTGATCTGGCATCCCGTCTGCAGTCGCTCTCACACAGACATGCCGTCGCCTCCCTCTGTCTTTTTTACATGTTAACTGCTCCAATGAGTTGATTTCGCTTAGTTCCCAGATTTCATGAATTTAAGCGTTCTACGAGGCTGGCATATCGCTTTCACCCTTTCACTGTCGAAACTGTTAAATATAGCCGTCTCTTCTACTGCAATAGTTTAATGTCTCGCACCTCTCGCATGGGGAACTCGCTCGCTTTTCCTATCTCCCTGACAGCTATAATCTCCAACTATTTAAATGTAATGTCAATCGTCTCCAGATGCCTTGATCTATCCCCTATCCTTCTTTTCATCCTTTCCTCTATCACTCCTATTTGCTCTCGCTACAACTCCCTGTAACCCCTTGCGAGCTAGTGCTTTCCGCCATGCTTAGGGCGATTATATATATATATATATATATATATATATATATATATATATATATATATATATATATATATATATTTGGTTGGCATTTTTTTTTTTCTCCCTGTCCACTCATTCATGTCATACATGACAGAGTTTTTCTTTTTCTTTTCCTCATAATCTTAGTTTCCCGTTAACAGTACTGATGAGAGGGGACGAAACCGGTCGACTGGTGTGTGCTTTGTTTTAAATCTATCATGGCCTACAATATAAAATTTCTTTTTTTTAATGTCTTAATACGCTTTTGTACCGTTTCAAACACACACACACACACACACACACACACATATATATATATATATATATATATATGTATGTATGTATGTATGTATATATATATATAATAATAATAATAATAGCAAATGACTCAATGCCAAATAAACTAATAAAAAGAAAGCGGGGGAAAAGGACGAGCGAAAAGTAGTATCAAATCATGACAACCTTTTTCACCGCATTCAAAAATCCACGAACGATTATCAAGGATGAGACATACCAAATATGAAGGACTATGGTAGGATAAGCAATAAACCCCATTTCAACCGAAACATTCTTGTCAATGTCCACAGGGTCATCGTGCGAAATAAAAGCAGAAATAGTTCAGATAAAACTAAATACGAGACAGAATATAATACTCATCACTCATACAGTAAAAAGATGAGAGCGGAAATAAATACCTCGATAATAATTAGATAACTGTAAACCCTTTGATAATTTGCCACACTCTTGAATCCTTAAGGCGTTGAAAATGTACAAAGTTTCCTCGATAATAGTAACACGGAACTTTATAAAAACTTTATATCCAAATCAAACCTACGTTACAGCCACTTCCAATTCTTTGAATATCTGACGAGGTATCTTGTAAGAAGATCTCGTACTGCCTCTTTTGTTCTGTCTGAAATTAATACACCTTTTGATTGAACAAAACCGTAATAACTATGGATAGAAAATAAAAAAGAAAGTGTGTAAACACTTCTACATGGATGATATCAATCTCTTTGCCAAAAATGACAATGTGTTAAAAGGTATCTTCATTACTGTAAAACGTTTTACTAATGAGATCGGTATGGTTTTCGGATAACATCAATGTTCAAAAGAAAGAATTAGAGTAACACATTCAAATAGATCTCGATGTGGTTACAAAGATTAAGAAACTGGAGCAAGAAGAAACCTATAGGCACCTACAACATACACAAATGAAGGAGAAACAAAGAAAGGAATCCGACAGGCGTGTGCAGCTAGCGTTTAATACCGAGTTGATTTTACAAACGAGAATATTATTCATAAATACCTTATCTTTCCGGGTGGTGCAATGCAGTTTCAACATCCCTAACTGGACCATTACTGATACTAAGTAACTGGACACCAAAACGAGAAAGCTTCACGCATTTCAATCGCATGAATCATAAAAGTGACGTTGATGGTTTGTATGTGTCCAGATCAGATGAAGGAAGACGATTAGGAAACTAGAAATGTCTTACAGAGTCACAACGGTCGGACTTCAAAGGCAAAAACCTACAGACGACTTGATAATACTCTGCATTAAAAGAACATGAAAGAAATACGAAATATGTTCTAATAAAGGAAGCTGTCAAAATTCAAAACGGAATTTCAAGTCGATGATGCAAATATACCATAATACACCTACCGCAGCAGCAGATAACCTTTTAAAAAAAGCAAAAGCAAAGGCAATGTGCCAAATTCAAAAACGATGTTAAGAAAAGCTTCTTCATGATCAGTACTCCGCCCGTAACAAATAGGCTGATGATGACAAACCCCATATCTATCAGTTGTTTGGTAGTGCAGTGTTAAAAGCTGAAACCGATGGTTTTATTCTTGCTGCACAGTACCAATGCCTGCTAGTTATAATTTATCAACCACACATACTGAAAAATTGTGTTGACCCAAAATTCAGCTTCTATGTTAAATAGCCAGAAACAATTAAGCATCTTGTATCAGGTCGCATGGTGATCGAACCTATTGAATATAAAAGTCGGTACTATAGAGTGGGTCAATATCACTGGAAAATATACTTTTACGGGAAGGATACTGCAAGAAACTGGTATGAATATCATCAAGGCTCGATCACAGATATAAGACGTTTAAGAATTTTATGGGACTTTACAAAACGCAGAGAGAGAACAATCAAACCTAATCGCCTAGACATTATGAGCAAATACAACAAAAACAGAATGTGCTTTTTATTCACTACAGATTTTAATGTATCTTTGAAGATCTCCAAAAAACAGTTACAATATAAGATCTTTGAAGTGGAAATAAACAAAAATGTGGCAAATGAAGACATCAATAATTCCTAATGTAGTTGGAGCCCTCGGAACGATTGGCAAAGTTTCCGATATACTCATTGAACCTATTCCTAGGAGCCCATGTCTTAAAGTAATACAAAAGATTATACTCGCAAGTACAACTCACACATTACGAAGAGCTTTAACTATGTAAAATGTGCGTGATGTTAGTTTTTTTTTTCTTTTTGGTAAATACTTCGTTACATAATACCTTTCTATATTGTCTTTTATTATTTCTTTACCAAATAACAGAAACTTGAATTCGTTCAGAAAGATTCAAATACAATGAGCATTGCTTGTTACTTGAAGAGCAAATAAGGGATTAAGTAGAAAATGTGATGACATCTGAACTTAGGTCCATGGTTGGAACCCAGAACCAAATTGGTATACAACAGAAATCAAAGAAAATATGATAATAGAAATAATAATAATAATAATAATGGCAATTTCGTGCCTCATTATTGGGCTCCATGTAACAATCTCGAAATAATGTGCAACTATGTTAGAGGATTTGGAAATCCGAAGAATCCTGGTGTCAGCATATTAACATTTCCAAATATAATGAAGAAATTTCTGAATCTTTGAGACATACTGTCGCTTGACTATTAGTGAGTACTTCAAGAAAGCAAGGGTGTGATTCCTCAAGGCTTACATAAAAATAATATGTAAATTAATATGTTCAGAAAATAATGTCACTTATATAAATATTGCCGGTCATGTTTTGACAGAAGATAACTATATTGATATTAAGATGTTCATACAGATTGAAAAATGCTCGACATTATGTATATATTTAAAACTCTATCATAATTGATTTTTTGGGTAAATAATTCGTTATTTAATACCTTTTTGTATCGTCTTTTATTATTTCTTTAACAAATAACAGAAAATTGAAGGCGTTCAGAAAGAGTCAAATACAATGAGCATTGCTTGTTACTCGAAGAGCAAATAATGAATTAAGTAGATAGTTGACGATGCACAATACTCGGAACTAAAAATTAGGAAGGAAACTTTCCTAAATATTGAAAAGAGCGCTAATATTTAGTGGAATTGATTTTATAAATGTGTAGTACTGGCTGTCCACTCAATGAATGTCGGAACATTTCCTTAGAAGGAAACGTCTAAAAATATTTCATGTAGTTCAAATACGTTCTTTTTTGTACAATTTCCTTGACTCTGTAATTGATATATCGATGAGACTTTGTTATCAATTATTTGTCAATTATTGTTTTAATTAAATCCTATTAGATATCAAGATTTAAAATAAAAAATCGATAAAGAGAGAAAAGGAAAATGCTATTCAGACAACGAGTGTCGACTCTTTTCATTCGCGAGGAAGTTTATTAGGAATGAAGGGAAGATTTAATAATGATGCTTATAAGATTTTGCGGTCAGAAATATTTTCCTTCTTGTATTGATGTTTTTAACCTCTATATTTGACTACTAACGATTTTGCTTTCATCGATTTTTGCATTTATTTGTAATGGGTTAATTCGGTAACGTTGAGTTTCTATACGACCTAAGAGATAAAAACTGGGGTCCACTCGGAGTGAGATCAATTTCAAATCCAGCAGTCTTTAATGCTTTCAATGCCAGAATTAAAAAAACAAACAAACAATCATTCTGATTAAAGAAACTAGATGCGAAAGATTAAATATCTGAGAAGTGTTTTGACAGAGGACTGCAAGTGTGACGCTGAGATACGTAGACGTTTTGGGATGGCCAAGGACGCATTCCAAAAACTGGGCAGAGTATTGCAAGACAGGAGGATCTCTTTGGTAACAAAAAAGAGTATTGAGCTGTTACGTGACATCTGTCCTCCTTTACGGCAGCCATGGACGGTCTCATCAAAGATGAAGAAGAGGCTCAAGGCAAGCAAGATGTGTCTCTACAGAAGGATTCTGGGCATATCATGACGGAGCGTGTTAGGAAAGGTGAGGATTTGAAGAGGATACACACAAGGAGGAGGCTTATACTTAACATAAGGAAGAGGCAGCTGAAGTCTCTGGGACGTAATGAAAAAAGAGGGCTTGGAGAATCTGATACTCACGGATCGAATAGAGGTTAAGAGAAACAAGGAAAAGCAACGCATGGCATACCAAGTGGGCTTAAGCAAGTACATGACAAAACGTGGTCTGGGAAAGTGGCAGAAAGATGAAAGTTATTGAGAGCTACAAAGGAGAAATAAGAGATACGCTTAGACTTATAATCTCACCTTTCGTTTGGATATGAGTAGACATTTACTCAACACCCCACGATGTCAGGTTGTGACACAAGGTCGGTTTAATGTGGGGAGCCCGAGCGCGTGCAACCGGACAAGGAACAAAAATTCCCCTAGCTCCCGCAACAGTCGGTTACGCTGGCCTCGGTGCGAGCACCGATCCCTCCGTCTAGTGCAATGCGAGGGCGCGGCCTCGGGCAGCTGTTCCGCAGGGCGGGGTACCTTTTCAATATAATTTTCTCAGTTGACCCTCTGTCCTTTGGCTATGAGTATACATCTTACTCACACCCATTTTCAATAGATCAGCAAGCCCTCCACAAATATTGAGAAACTGATAGTTCCTTAAATATTCTTTAAATATTTTTCTATATTTCGAGATAAATTACATTGGTTGTCACACTGATAAAAATGTTTGCTTTTCTCTATTAATCGTCTTTATATATATATATATATATATATATATATATATATATATATATATATAAAAGAAAAACAGACCGCTTTAAGGTATCATTATAATAATTTATTTCACCAGAGCCCTTTTAAAAGACGCCGGATCATCAGATAGCACTTCCAAAAATGAAATGAAACGAAAAATGAAATTAAAATTGACGGGGAGTGTAAGTTTTTGTAATTTAATGGAGAGTGTAAAATGAGTAGTTAAAGAAACATGGTAGATAGGGAGGGATTAATTTCATACCTCTCTCAAGCATACTTTCTATTGGGTGAGGAGGAGTTACCAGACATTGACCTATTTAGACGGTTAACTTAACGAAAGTGATATATGGAAATGAGAGGGGAGAAGGGAGAAAATAAAAAGGAAAAAGGAAAAAGAAAGAAGAGGAAGAGGGAACTAAAAAGAAAGAGGCTGTAATTGGGTTTTAGCAATTTATGTAAAGAATAGATTTTAACGCTTGATAGTAATTTAGACGTCTAAAAAAAACCCGAATAAGTTAATTTGATGTTTGCTATCAATTTAAATATTTAATTTTTTTAAAACAAATAGTTTAGGGATATAATATAAGTTAAATACTATATTTATTAACACAATTATAGAGAGCATCTTAAAAAAATATTTTATAACAGTTTGTTTACCCGACCGATCGTACTTTTTTTAATATTGTAAAAAATAGTTACGGTAACACCTTTAAATCTAGTTTATGAATGCAACTTAACTAACTATATATATATATATATATATATATATATATATATATATATATATAAATAAAATAGAATAAAATAAAAATAAAAAATAAAAAAATATATATATATATATATATATATATATATATATATATATATATAAAATAGAATATAAAAAAAAAAAAAAATAAAAATATAAATATATATATATATATATATATATATATATATATATATATATTTTATATTTTTTATTTTATATTTTTCTTATATTCTATTTTATATATTCTTATATTCATTTAATCTAAATATAACATTATGCCAGGAAGTTTACGTTATAATAGGGTTTCTGTTTGTTGTCGTGTTAGCACCTGTTCAGTATAAATTTAGTTTAAAATAAGTTTCAATTATTAGTGTGAAAATAAGCGATAATGCAAACCAATTTAAGGTATCTAAATTTTTTAAATTTTTATTTTTTTAAATCATTTTGGACATATCTTCAAGACAGCGTCAAAAATACTCAAATCAGAATACATCTTCCCTAATACATAAGAAAAGAAATGATTGTAAATAAAGAAAAGAAATAACTTTCGCCGTCGCCCGAAGACAATTTCTGGCTTTCAATGAAGGGCTAACAAAGGAATTGCGTTATTTTGAGGATTTTCCCGGAAAAAAAAACGAATGTGTCCAAGTCAAGTCAGTATTTCAATCAGACGGCGTTGATGGTTTTGGAAAGAGGTCGCTTCTTCAATCAAACTGAATTGATGGTTTTGGATTCCGGCCAAGCAACAGCCGTGTCGTGAATCCAAGAGATTCGTTGACGTAACACGAGCACAGGACACACAGGGAGGACTCTACAACATTTATACACAATCACCGGATGTTTGCTGGAAACGATTGAAATGTTATTTAGCGAAGGATTTTCATTCTTTTTTAATCATTATTTATTCGTATTTTTTTTTTGCCTCACTCTTTTTCTTTCACTCTTTTTCTTTCACTCCTTTCTTTCTTGCATTGTTTTCTTCTTTTGTTATTTTAATTCTTCATTCACTGTTTTCTTTTCATTCCTCATAAGGAGAAAATATTCTTTCTTTCTTTTTTATTTTATCTTTACATTTCATTCAATTTTGTTTTTTTCTATATATCCAGATATTTTATTTTGTAATTGATTGTTTTCATTTTTTTCTTTCTTCTTTTTCATTCGCTTGTGTATTTTCAGAATTGATTCAGTTTTTCCCTTCATGATTTTTCTATTTTCATTTTCCTTACATTCTTTACATCAACATATTTTCTTTTTTAAATATTAGTTATCTTCTTTCTTTCTTTCTTTCTTTCTTTCTTTCTTTCTTTCTTTCTTTCTTTCTTTCTTTCGTACTTTCATGTTTCTTTCTTTCTTCTATCTATTTTTCTTTCTTTCCTCTTCCTTCTTTTTTTCTTTCTTTCTTTTTTACGTTTCCTGGATTTTACATCACTTTCTTTCTTTCTCACTGTAATTCTGCTATTATTTGTAGAGTCCATTTTTTCTTGTTTGCAATTTTTCTTTCTTTCTTTCTTTTCTTTCTTTCTTTCTTTCTTTCTTTCTTTCTTTCTAAAGTTTGGACTTTTTGTTCTGATGTAAATATATTCATTTTTTATTGTTTGTCGTTTATATTCATTCTTACTTTCTTTTTTTTTCTTTCCAGAAATTCACCTTTTTCTCTGTCTTTCTTTTTTTTAAAATTCAATTTTCTATTTTCTTTTCTTTTTATTTCTTAATTTTAATTCAATTCTTTCTTTCTTCTTCTTTCTTCATTAGTTTTATATTTAATTCCTTCTTTCATTCAGGTTTATTCTCTATATCTGGAAATATTTTTTTGTTTCTTACTTGCTTTATTTTATTCTATCTTGATTTGTTTCCCTATCTGTCTTTCTTTATTTTTCTTAAGCTCTTGTACTCATTCCTATTCTTTCAAAATGTATTCCTTTCTCTCTATGTTCTCATTACTTTCTATCTTTCTCTTTCCTCACATTTCCTTCCTATTGCTGTTCCATGTATATATATATATATATATATATATATATATATATATATATATATATATATATATATATATGTATGTATTTAAGCTCCTACTTATGAACGTATCGTTCTTTGCCTCTAGCCCATTAAGACATCTTTTGTCCTTTGCTTCTTTTATTTCTTTTCGCATGTTTTAGAAGTATTTTCTTTTTACTGTTTTTAACACTTTTTTTAACGTGTTGTCCATTTTTTTCGCTTCGTTTGACGTTTGTACCTACCATTTCCCGCTTTCAGATTTATTTCTTTTATCTATTTCGATGTATGTTTTTCGTTTATATTTTTTTTTTCACAATTTGCTTACTTAATTGTTGACTTTTTCAGCGCCCCGTTTTTAACCTCGAAGTTTTACGCCATTAATTCCTTTACATTTTATTCTTTTTTCTTCGAGAATTTTTTTTTAGATTTCTTTTTAGATGTTACTTTCTATAACGTTAGATTTTTTTTCATTATTCACAAAAATAACCTTATTTTCTCTTTTTCTAATTTTTCCTATTCGATCTTATCGATTTCGTTTCTTTATTTTCTATGAATTTACCTTGATTTTTCACTAGTCTTTCCGGATATTTTTTTTTCCATTTCTCATCTTCCTAAATGAACTTCGTTTCTTTTTATATTTGTTGACATGATTAAAAAGTAGTTTAGCTTAATTCTTTTTTTACCATAGGTCACTTTCTGACAATTTCTGAAATAATAAGAAATAATATTATGTTATACATTTTCATCCTTTCCCTTCAACCGTCACAGATCAAAATCATAGCTTGGAAATAACGTAAAAAAAAAGATAAAAAAGAAATAAGAAAAGAAAATGAAGCATTCTCTATCTCAGACAGACAAGAAAAAAAAATGTCTTATGATGTTGGCTGAGGTATTAATTTCAATTTCCACACCAGTCTCAAATTCACGCCTGTCATATATATATATATATATATATATATATATATATATATATATATATATATATGATATGTATGTGTACGTGTGCATATGTGTGGAATTATTTATTTCTTTTTTCTTCATCCTGCGAATCAAACAAAGAACATCAATCAAGATGCGTCAGCCAACTAGTCCGTTTCGAAAAGTCGCCCAGAGTAGCTTATATAAAAGGACGTTACTTTGATGTTATAAATGCTTGACTTGATTTCCAGACGACAAAAAATGTAATGCACGCGCGCGCGCACACGCAAACACACACGCAAACACACACACACACACACACATATATATATATATATATATCATGTATTTAGTCAGCAAGAAATCATCCAAATTTGTTTTATTAGATTGCACTGATGTGTTATATCTATTCAACTACAGAATGAGGTGTTATACATGAGGATTTAAGTTATGAATAATTTTTTTAAAAATATATGTTCTTTGTTGTAACTTGCATGTATTTTCGAATATCACAGTGATTGTCAAGAACGGAAGTTATCGTTATGCTTTAACAATATTTATTTGATTAAATTCTGGCGTTTTTAGGTTGCTTTAGGTTTTTAAATTATTGGTTTCTCTTGTCGCTTATAACGTATGGCATATGGGAGCCTAAACATCCGGGTTTTCACAACTGAACTCCCAGTCTACCGACACATATTATATTATTATAATAGTATAGGCTTGTACTGAACAAGTAATACTTTCCTGAATAAGTTATAACAGAGAACCGTGTGCCACGAATTATCTAAAGAACCATGCTCAGATTTAGAATTAAGAGATGTCCTTCGGTTAGACTAGTTGCCAACCGTGTCTAAATAGAACAGTTTATCCGTCATTTTAGTCCATAGTTAGGGTGGGGGTGAGAATAGATTGATTTATGATATATACGTGCGAAAGTGAATGTAGACAACTCGACCTGTTTCGAAATTGACTCGCCGATTTATCATCACATTATCTGCATGCTTCACCAGATATAACAAAAAATGATCGATGTTTCAGATAAATCTCACCATATATATATATATATATATATATATATATATATATATATACACAGGTAAAAAAAAACGATTTTTAAATGTAGTCTGATAATGTTTTTTTTGTTTTTTGGATAGGATATAGCTAAAGGTCTTTTTTCAATATTGTCCATCAAATACAAGACTATATATCCATTCAATGTACAAGATTGACCAATGGTGATGTTTTAAAGACTGGAATTTGCAATGTAACAAGAGACAGACAAATACGATGTACACGAGAGATAACAACCTTAACTTGAAGATGTTAGGATTACAGTGATCGGGAAAATAAATTATCATTAGTTTCTTCCACAAAGCGTTGGCCATTGATTTTAAAGCGTTCGAATGGAACTTCTTTCTTACCAATAAAATACCAGTGAAATACGAAGGAATGAATATAATTCATCCCTGTATACATTGCATGATATATCCAAGATCTAACGTACTGAATTGGTGAAACTAAGGAAGGTAACACGCCAGTATATTTTCTTGGATGCCGGTGAAACCTTGGTCTCGTTACGTAACAATCTAAACATAGTCCAATATATATAGTATTGGACATTATTCATCCAACGGAACATGATTTCATCCACACGGCGGAATGAATTAGCAGACGTGTAGAGCACAAGTACATACGTTACAAGGCGTATATAAGGAGACAGTGATAGAGATGATGATTACATGCCTGGGATCCGTATACTTTAATCGAAGCATTTGTTGCTAAAGAATAAACCTTGTTGCCATATATGGCCTGGTGCCCCAGCTGTTCATCTCGACGTTCTCGACAAAAACCCAAAGACGGATATGCAATGTGATCGGTCCTGAATTGGGGTCTCGATTCCATTGACTTTTTCAACGACGTAATGTGGCTTCCCTCTGACTTTTCTATAGATATTTTCATGGAATCTGGTCTGACGACCTATTTTCACTGTTAACCCGACTGCATGAATTTAAGCATGCTACTAGTTTGGAATCGCTGTTCCGCCTTTTTACTGTTGAAAAAGGTAAATATAACCGCCTCTTCTAATCCAACAGATTTTTTTCTCTCGCTCTCCGACAGTGTAAATCCTTTCCTCTTACTTGCTTCCCTGATAACTATAATCTTCAAAAATTTAAATCTAATGTCAATCGATATCTTCTGATGTTTTGACCCCTTTTTATCCTTTTTCCATTTTTTTTTTCATTTTATCCTTTCCTAAATCTCCCCTATACACAATTTTTCCTCTTTCACTCCCAGTGTACCCTTGCATAGTAGTTGCACCCCGATCTTGCTTGGGATGAAACGCTTAAAAAAACATTCACACAGTCACAAACTATACTCAAGTATAATTTAGTATTTCATTGCTGAGATGAACAAGTGTCAATATTCTTATATTATTTCGAACTACTTTTCTCATTTTGGTTGATGTAGATGTTATTATAAACAAAACCTTTCGACCAAGTATCTTCTGGTTATCATCAGATCATTACCACTGTCTATCATTCGTTGTTAATGTGTCAGTTTATCTGAAACTGTGAAGACGTGGTTATAAAAATTAAAGATTATGACATTTCAGTGATGAGTAATTGTTGTTATTCTGGGATTTGGCAGTAACACTCCAATTCCGCAGGAACGAAAAATAACATATATCACAGAGAGGAAATATCGCAAAAATGGACGGATACCCACTAATAATAATAATAATAATAAGAAGAAGAAGAATTATTATTATTATTATTATTATTATTATTATTATTATTATTATTATTATATTAACTTGTATATCCTTGCTTGACCCAGCTGACGCTCTGGGATGTTGCTGTTCGGGGGAAAGGAAAGACGTGGCTCTTGGGGCACAATCCGTTGAGTCATGAATACTTGGATGAGCATCATTACGGAATTTGTTAATAGCGGCGCTATATTGAGTCCATTCAGTTTCATTTTCGTCACCGAGGCCCGTTGGTATGATGTTTGCATCATATGGGTTCGAATCTCGGTAGTGGATTCGCACTGCTGATGAGTCCCCAAAATAGGACGAAACAGTCGTCTAGTACTTTCTACATTCTGTTGAGGATTCTTCTAGACTCGATGAATTGCTATAATGGTTTACCTAAATCCCCCAAATGTTATTACTTCTCTCTCTCTCTCTCTTTATATATATATATATATATATATATATATATATATATATATAATAGCATGATGATTCATACATTCTCAATGCTTGTTATCCCATCATAGAAATTTTTCACTGATATAAATTCCCATGAAAATTTCATACCCTCAAAAAATTTTATTTTACTTTTCAATATGAAATTATAAGTTCAAGAACGTTTGGTTGTATTCTCAAATTCGTCACCTTGCTGTTAAAAAGTCAATCTTAAAAGATGGCAGGATATTAGAAACGTCCTACATCAGGACATGGAAACAAAATTTAGGAAAACTGTTAGGTTGCAGACGCGTGGAAGCTAAATTAAATTTATTGAGAATTAATGAGATTAACGATATGTTATAAAACAGTATCTATGATATATGGTTTTGAGAGAGGGTCAATAATTGGAGTTCATATATCAGAGTGTAACAGAGATTATATATATGACATTGTTATGGTATACGTAAGATATTCTTAAGAGCATTTCATGTCGTTCTTCTAACATTACATATCGTTGCACTCTATTTAACAAAAGCCACTAGATTTGATAAGAAGCCTGCTTCGGAATCTATAAGATGTTAACTCAAACTCAATAAAGTGAGATTACACGTGGCGATGAATGGTAAATAGCAATTAACTCGGCACTCCCTAGATCACCAGAATTCACTTTATCGGATGAAGTTTCGACGCCATGTATACACATAATAGTGGATTTAGACAGCAGTACTTCTTTCAGACAAATTTCATTAAAAGCGACAGAAAAGATGTTACTATTAATTATTTTGTCCCATTTATCTGGAATTCATATCGGTGATATATTTTCGAGACATAAAGTCTCTCCGAATGATCTATATATCCTAGCGCTTTATTCTATTAGCCATTCTCAAGGAGGTCTTTTGGTTTCATTTCTAACTGAAGGTGTAGATTTTTATATATACTTCTAGTGGGATGAGAATACCAACATATTATGGGCGTGTTCATAATTGATATTAGTGAGTGTTGACTTTTACATTTTACTAGCAGTAGAGTCCGGCGTTGTCCGGGGATGTAACAGTAAGAGATAGATCAAGTATCGACCACCATGAAGACTGAAAAATAAAATTAACAAAGATTATTGTTTAAGGTTGACGGACACGCGTGTCTTAATTAGTTTTTTTTTTGGTTTTTGGGGGTTTTTTTTTTACTAATTAATCAAACCCAAACTCAAACAAAAACATTATTTTCAATCGTTATGAGATTACCGATTGAATAGAATTTTATTATAAACAATTGTCTTGTAAATGGAATTTTTAAAGCATTCTGAATGTAAAAAAAAAAAAGAAAAAATTGTGCAAGACAACAAGAAACACTACCTGCTAAAAAAAAAGTGAAGTTTTGTTGAAATCGGTTGAAAAATGTAGGAAATCCGATCCCATATATAAACGAACACACAAACAACCTGGGTTTTATAATAAGTATAACTCGATATGAGTTGTCCCCCTTTCATTCTGGTGACAGAATCGTGTTTTATCGTGTTTTCAAATTGATTTCGTGCAAAAACAATTGTGCTTTTTCAATTTTTGGCGCCGTCAGAACCACTGCAAGGTAATTTTACGCAGTCCTGTGAAGTTTTGTTGAAATCGGTTGAAAAATGTAGGAAATCCGATCCAATACACACACACACACACACACACACACACACACATACAAACAACCTGGGTTTTATAATAAGTATAACTCGATATGAGTTGCCCCACTTCCATTCTGGCGACAGAATCTTGTTTTATCGTGTTTTCAAATTGATTTCGTACAAAAACAATTGTTTTTTCCAATTTTTGGCGCTGTCAACACAACTGCAAGGTAATTTTACGCAGTCCTTTGAAGCTTTGTTGAAATCGGTTGAAAAATGTAGGAAATCCAATCCAATATATAAACGTACAGACACACACACACACACACACACACACACACACACACACACACACACACACAAAATCTGCGTTTTATAATAAGTAATATTATTAGAGCTTCCATTCTTTTTAGTCTCTTTTTACATATATTTGTGTATGTGTGTGGTGGGGGTAGGGCTTGTCAGACCTACAACTTGGTATATGTATAAGCACAGAGGGTTCAATAACGGTCATATGAAAATACTTATGTATAAGTCCACCTAAAGCGGAATCTACAAAGAGATAAAACAGATTGATATGTCACCATTTAGAAGGACACAAACACATATATAATTATATTGTTTGAAATCTGATGCATATATGGGGGAAAGAATATTCACCCCTGGAGATAGAGTGTTTATGGATATAGACAGTGTGGAGCTATGAATAAACACTGCATTAAGAGTATCAGTTTCACGTTCTATGAGATCTTAATGCCATGTGAGAATATGACGCGTTAACGAATTATATCAAAAGCGTTTGGTCGCCCTTCTCTTTGTTGAATGCGTCATGATTTTGCTTTGTTCATAATGTTCGTTTAAAGTTAACTGCTCATTTATTTCCCAAACAATTTTATAAATGCTTTCTCTTATTCAGTGTTTAAGGAGGAAGGGATTAGTTTGGATTAGGTTTGAGGTTACTATGTTACATTCAAGATTTTTTTTTATTGACGTTATTACATGTTGTAGTCAAATTGGACATACGACTGTAAATACTTAAAGCCATTCATTTTATTTTTTTGACATTTTTAATCTAGGAATCTGTTGAATTTATCTCATCAATTATGGAACCCTTGCTGTCATCGGAGATTTAGTCAAATGTTGATCATCTCCTTGATAAAAATATTTCAAACCAGATTCTCAGGAAACCATCGAAGAAACTATGTCGCTTTGTCTTTCATTTTGTTGTTTTATTTACTTGTTTCTTTTCGTCATTTGCATTTTATTTGTTCTTCGATGTTCGAGTTTCAAATCCTTAAAACTAAACTAATACCATGTAACAAACAAAAGCACCCACAATTATTATATTGATATGTCTCAAAGATAATACAATTCAAACATAATTCAAATATAATATTGCGTCAGGAAATAAATTATTCTTTCGCAGAAAGTATATAAAAACGTTCTTTTGTTATTTTTATTTCTGTCATAAAAATTAATAAACTTACTTTTCAATGACTGCTGCCCAAAGTGAAGGAAAATGACTGATATCATGTTCAAAGAAATCTTTCGTCCTATATATATATATATATATATATATATATATATATATACTTACATATATGTAATAATAACAGCAAAATTGCAATATGAGCACTGGTAAAAATGGTTGCTGAAGACATTAGGTTTATAATACCCAGAAATTCATACCCAGATGTCCTCACGGACACATGGTACGGTGACGTTGGTTAGATCCAGTGACAAGACCCAAAGAGTGTGAGTTCAAGACCCGGTTAAGGCAGTGGAGAACTTTGAGGGACATTAACAGGAGATAACTGATAACTGACATCCATCAAACATGCCACGTTGAACTAGAACAGTCTACCCCAGTAGTCTACACCAGTTCAGTTCGAAATTCCAACCACCTGAAGAAGGCCGGGGCGTACAACGGCCGAAACATTGTTATAAATATGGCGACAAAGATGAGGACAATAGTCCGAATAATGTAAATAATGTACACAGTACCACATCTCAGAAATATAGACATATATATATATATATATATATATGTGTGTGTGTGTGTGTGTGTGTGTGTGTGTGTGTGTGTGTGTGTGTGTGTGTAATATTTGATAACAAGTATAAAAAATGAGAGAAACTGCTACATAAATACAATCAGGTTTCAACATTACTGGTGCTTCTTCAGGCGGTGTTGATTAACTGTTGAATAAACGGTCATTTTATTGTTTAAAATCAGCATTACCAACATTAGGTTACGCTTCGGAATTCAAGGTTCAAATCAGTGTTGTGCAATGTTTATCAAGATTGTTTCAATTAAACAGTCACGAATGATAAGTGAATTCTAGCATCATTAGGGGCTTAATCAATTCTGATTTGTGCCACATCTCAGCTTCACTGAGAAAATCACCATTATGACTGAGATATGGTAGATTATTAAGAGGAATTTAAGTTTGGAAAAAGGAAGGTAGCAATATAATATGATTTTATTTCTATGCTTCTTCGAATAGCCTATGAATGGGCAATTCACGTGATCTTAATTCTAACCGCTTTCCAATCTACATTCTTAGTCATTTTCTTCTTATTATTTTATGTAAAATGTCCTTTAAGCAATTTGGAGATTATGGCTGTCCACATTTCCTTGTCCTCTGTAGCACTTAATAAGTTCTTGTCTTTTTGTTATGTCCCGTAAACCTTGTCCTGACATCGATTTATTTAAGTTCACGAGTTATGTTATGCTTTCATTTTCTCTGTCCAACTTACCTTTACAGTGTCCTGTGAGTATCATATTTCCAAGCCTTATTTCTTCATTATGTGCACTAGAAATATCAGCTGCTCTTCATGATTTTATCAGGGTCTCCTTTTCACCATTTTTTCTAAAACCTCGTAATTTCTCAAAGGTTAGGTCCATAGTATCCTAAGCATCCTTCTTTGAACCTTATTACAGTTGCTTCAAGTTTTTTCTTCATTTTTTAGGAGATTGTCCAGCATTCACTAGTATAGAGGAGGACGGATATTGCATAAGAGTTCAGTATCATTTTTTTGTTTTTAAAGAAGGTTTTCTCTTTCTTAATATTGTGCTTATCTTTTGGTAGGTAAGATTCGCTGTGCCAAATTGTTTTTCGATTTCAGTGAGGAACTTTCTGTCGTCTATTAAAACACTTACCATATATTTAAATTGTGGTTTTTGTTTGATTTTTGGCATCTCAAATTTAAATGTTAGAATATATTTGATATAAAAAGTTAAAAAAAGATTTTGAGAAAAATATCATCCATGCTGGTTAACATATGTATTCGTGTGGGTTGAGTCAGGTCAACATAACCTCGCCACGGGTACAGGTCACAAGGTGAATTTATTGTGCGAGGTAATCATGTGAAGGTTGTCCTCAAAACAGTTTTTCTAGATATTCCACAGAATATGTGTATATGTATGTATATATAAGTAATTCCCTGAGGAAAAAAAACGGTATCAGTAGCGTGAACAGGGTCAGTAGGATCAGGGTAAATTTTAACTTCGTGCTTGCACAATAATCGACGGCTCCAAAGATATCTGCTTACCAGCTTTGCACACAAGGCTTATCTCCGAGAAGCTACAAGTAAGTCCAATAAGTATAGTTATGTTATAAATCATATTTTGGCTGTGTGAGTGTTGAACAAACACAAATATGCCTGAGCAGATATCTGGAAAGAGATTTGCTAGAGGCCCTGAATTGGGTAAGTGGCTATATATATATATATATATATATATATATATATATATATAGATAGATAGATAGATAGATAGATAGATAGATAGATAGATAGATATGATAAAAACATACATAAACACACATATACTTTTACGTACATATATTTCTTTCTCATAGGTATATATATATATATATATATATATATATATATATATATATATATATATATATATATATATATATATATATATATGTGTGTGTGTGTTTGTGTGTGTGTGTGTGTGTACATATGCGTACTTAAATATATGTATGTGTGTATATATATATATATATATATATATATATATATATATATATAGATATAGATAAAATTTATATATATATATATATATATAAATATATATATATATATATATATATAGGCACATAAACTTATACACACACATATATATATATATATATATATATATCTTACTCGACTTTTATAAAAACATTGCTCACTGTTAAATAAAAGAACTATTAATTATACATTAGTGATAATAGAAAATTATCGACGTTGGATATTATGCATAATAATAATATATATATATATATATATATATATATATATATATATATATATATATATATATATATGGGGGGTGTATGTGTGAATAGTGTGTAAGTGTCAGCGCGTGCATGTTTGTGTCAGATTACAGTGAGTGTGTGAATACGTATGTGTATGTATATATTAGTGTATGTATGGTTGCTTTATACGATGTGATTCAGAGAATATGACTTATTCATGTGCCTATAAGAAGCCATTCATATCGACAAATAAACAGAAATCAAAATATGTACTACACAGGAATATATATATATATATATATATATATATATATATATATATATATATGTGTGTGTGTGTGTGTGTGTGTGTGTGTGTGTGTGTGTGTGTGCATCTTGACTGATTTCACTTCTATCCTGTAATTTCCTTTCTCAAATGAAAGTAAATTAGAGGTGTTGGTTCCATGAAATAATTTCGATGCTAAGAAAGCGCAAAATTTGGCACGTGGCCCTTTTGGCAAAATTCAAATTTACTCATCAGAAAACATTTGTTTTCTTGTCAAAGGTGTTCAATTTTGATAGCAAATTGGCAATAGAAATGTGCAATCAGCCAACTTCGAAAACCGCCATTGTTATTCCTGTTAGCCAGCTTCATGCTACCAGAAGAATTCTCACTGGCAATATAAAAGCTAGATTTGAAACTTAGCCCTCTGGTTAAAAGTTCGTTTCGACACAGGCAAGAGATGTAATTATATCTCTGCTGCTATAGCAATATGGACTTATCGATTTAGGCTAATCCTGCTTTTAGTGTTTTCTCATGACCGAGAAAGCCCTTTTGTAATTGAAAGTACGTAATGAAATATTGACAGGAGATATTCGGGATCGTTGATGCCTACACAATTATTATAGTCAACAAAAATGGTGATATTCGGTTTTATGAAATTATTACTAAGGTTAAACGATTTTAATTTGTTTTATTTTTAATGCTTTCTGATCCCATATTCCGTATGTTCTTGTGTGTAAGCGTAACTCATGTATAGTTCATATTCCTGTATAATTTTGATATGTTTGCATGAATTTAAACCATCCAGAAAAAAGGTCTGTGTATCGTGCAATCGGTCATCGAAAATGCATTAGTTTTAACTATTCAGAAAATTGTCTTTTTGTAGTAAGACCCCTAAATTTTATGGAAAAAAAAACTGATCATAACACTAAAATCTCATTTTAATAGATATATTCACGAAAATTACACAAAATATCTTGAAATACTAAAGAGTAAATTTATTCAATAAAATCGCCATTGGCTTCAACTACGGCCACCAGACGACTTCTGGATACCCTCAAAACTTCTGAACGGCCTCCTCGTTTAAGTTGGTGAATGCTGTCATAACACTTGCATTCTGTTTATTTTTGGTGTTACTAGGAGTTTTGTTGGTCTCTCGCTTAACTGTAATACACACATTATAATCAAAGGGCGTTATAATCTGGGGAATTATGCAGCCAAATATAAGGTGTAATGTAGTCGCGGAAATTGTCTGACAGTCATGTCTGTGTTCTCATACTTGTGTGGTATTGAGTCCTGTTCTAGACATACGGTCTTCCAGCAGCCACACTCTTGACCCATTGCAACGCTACCTCCTCAAGGCACTTAATGTAGGTCGCCGTGTTGAGTGTAAGCTCGTGTGCGAAGGCGAATGGAGACATATTTTCTCTCT
This sequence comes from Acanthosepion pharaonis, assembly GCA_903632075.3. NCBI lineage: Eukaryota > Metazoa > Mollusca > Cephalopoda > Sepiida > Sepiidae > Acanthosepion > Acanthosepion pharaonis. Next base: position 472,448 of record CAHIKZ030001258.1, read on the forward strand.
TATTTGCTTTTCATCATGAGGATTTGCTAAACTCCCGAAAAGATATAACAAGAGTTATATCTTTTCGGGAGACAGCAAATCCTCAGTTCGACTCCCAAACATTCTGAAATGTTTGTATTCGTACTTCCGGTGGGAATGCGAAACAGTTCAGCATGCCATTTCCAAATTGCAGTCGGAGTGAATTGCGTCATTGTTAACTTTTTCTTACTGACCCTACTATAATGAGCAGTCGACAAAATAAAAAAAGAAGAAATCGCATGCACGAAATTTAAATATAATTGGCCCACATTTTACCCATCGCATCCTGTATATATGGTATTTATTCAGTACCTCGACCGAATAAATCTATAAATTTAATTACTTTTCTGTTACTCAAATGCCGTTGTCTTTCAAAAGTTAGATGGAAAAACTTTGCTTTTATATAAAATCCAACTAGTATCAGGCTTCTAACAATAGTACAAAATTATTGCATCTGAGTTAACATTACATTGAATTACGGTATGTTTCGCTTCATCTTTTTTACAGTCCTGGGTATGACGATAAACCACATCCGACAACAAGGCTCAGGGGCTTTTGAGGAGCGTGGAACCACCTCTTAATTGCTGGTGTTCCCAGGTCCACCCTGACCCGTGGTGGTAGGATCTCGTTTGGTCCCCACTATGGGCAAATAGATAACCACCAAACTGGTTTTAAAGCACAATGAAAATGTAAAAATAGATTTTACCACCAGAAATACTTTTTAAAAAATTATTACCAGCAATAAATTTTTGAAAAAAAAAAAAGACAAATATTACCAGTATTAAAAATTGTCGGCATTAAATAAACCATTGCGGTTTATATGCCGTTAAACAAATCAGACCAAACCTGTTAGAGTCCCAAAATAGTTAACCCACAAACTCGGGTCAAAACACTATGGAAATGTAAAAATAGTTTTAATACCAGAAATATTTTGTAAAAAAATATTATCATACTTATTATAAAACAGGTTGTGTGTGTAAGTTTATATATTGGATCGGATTTCCTACATTTTTCAACCGATGTCAACAAAACTTCACAGGACTACGTAAAAATTACCTTGCGGTGGTTCTGACACAATTGGAAAAACACAATTGTTTTTGCACGAAATCAATTTGGAAACACGATTAAGATGCATCGCTTTCGCGGAAGGAAAGGGGGACAACTCATATCGAGTTATACTTATTATAAAACTCAGGCTGTTTGTGTGTGTGTGTTTGTGTGTGTGTGTGTGTGTGTGTGTGTGTGTGTGTGTGTGTGTGTGTGTGTGTGTGTGTTCGTTTATATATGGGATCGGATTTCCTACATTTTTCAACCGATTTCAACAAAAACTTCACTTTTTTTTTTGGCAGGTAGTGTTTTTATTGACTTGCACATTTTTTTTCTTTATTTTTACATTCAGAATGCTTTAAAAATTCCATTTACAAGATAATTGTTTATAATAGAATTCTATTCAATCGGTAGACTCATAACGATTTAAAACAATGTTTTCGTTTGAGTTTGGGTTTGACCAATACGTAAAAAAAACACAAAAAACAAACATGCGTGTCCGTCAACCTTAAACAATAATCTTTGTCAATTTTATTTTTCAGTCTTTATGATGGTCGATACTTGATATATCTCTTACTGTTACAACTCCGGGCAACGCCGGGCTCTACTGCTAGGATTATAATTATCTTGTATGTCTCAGTAGTATGAAACTCTCTCTGAGAACAAAGCAGGTTTGTCATTCCTTTTCTTTTCAACCATTCCGTTTCGTCCGTGTAATACGGTGTGTATTATAACGCAGTTATAATATTGCACATAACGGGGCAAATTCATATGAGACAATAATTCTTTCATCCATAGCTTTCTCCCGTTAGAATTCTTTACTTCCACTAGTTCAGGGATTTCCTGCTAGTACACACCATGCTACTCCCACAGAATCGAATCACTCTTATTTCTTCCGTATTCCAAATGCAAAGAGAAATGTTCTATCCTGAGAGTTTGCAGATCAAAATCCAGAATTTTTACATTCAGAATGCTTTAAAAATTCCATTTACAAGACAATTGTTTATAATAAAATTCTATTCAATCGGTAGACTCATAACGATTGAAAATAATGTTTTTGATTTAGTTTGTTTTTGACCAATTCGTAAAAACAAAAAACAAAAAAAAACTAATTAAGACAAACGTGTCCGTCAACCTTAAACAATAATCTTTGTCAATTTTATTTTTCAGTCTTTATGATGGTGGATACTTGCTCTATCCCTTACTGTTACATCCCTGGGCAACGCCGGGCTTTGCTGCTAGTCAACAATAAAATTTTGAAGAAGAAATATTAACAGCTATACATTTTTGAAAGAAAAAAAATTACCAGCAATAAGAATTGTCGGCATTACATAACCCATTGTGGTTGGTATTCTGTGAAACATACCAAACCAACCATCATTTTTAATTGTCCAAATATTACACACTATTCTTGGATTCATGATGCAAAATAACATAACATTCTTTGTTAAGTATAGTGTTATAATATATTATTAAAATCATAATAATATCATGAAAGGTGTTATTGCATTTTTATATATACTATAATGATGAAGAAGATTCCTGAAGCGACACAGATGAAATTCTACGGAAGAATCATGAGAATACAATGGAAATAACATATGAGCAACTAATATATTTCAAGGAAAAAACGTTAAACTGTTTTTTTACAATTAGAATGGAACAGTTGAAATTTCCAGGACAGATAATGAGAGAAGTGGGTATCCAGATTTTTACACCCACAGGAGTTACTTAAAATAACAATGAGTGTCAAACAAAGAAGAAATTTCAAAATTTACTTAGAGGAAAAAGAATTAGAATATTGTAAGTCATGATGCTCCTGGTAATGAAGTGACAAATCACATTTAAGAAGATTGTTAAATGAAATCAAATGTAAAATATGAAAGTGTCACTGTACCGTGGAATTGTGTGTTTTTAAATGGTTTCTGTTTATAAAACCTGTTTTCGTAACAACTCTCCTGTAATGTAGTGAATACTTTATAATCGATATGAACGAATTTTATTGTCCGACGTTAGATTCTTAATGGTTTTTCATAAAAAATATATAATTCATGTTAAAATACCTTCAGTTTTTAAAACTAAACCCAAGTACATTTCAATATAAAAGCAATATTTTTTCATGATCAACGGTATTTGAAGGGCTTCAAGAGGATGATTAAATAGATTACGATAAAAACAAAGACAAACAAATAGATTTGGAATGAAATTCTGCTAATGAAAGAAATAAGTGTACATTTCTTTATTTATTTGTATCGGTTGAAAATTAATAACTGCAATAAGTAAGAAATTATGTATCCGGCTCAAGGATAAAATTGAAAGTAGTCTTCATTTCTAAGCGATCACACGTCTGAAGTATTAAATATAGCCGACGATGAGTGGCAAAGAAGTTAGCATGAAAATAGCAGAACTAGAACAAATAAATATGTTGTCCAATCCATCCTAAATTATAAAATATAATACGAGTATCTTCTTCTTCTTCTTCTTCTTCTTCTTATTATTATTATTATTATTATTATTATTATTTTGTTTTCTTTGATTTCTGGCGATTACACATTTCTTTCCTGGTCCCGCCCAGGGACCTAAGGTTAGAAATGGCATCATGACACTTTCAACTGACAAAAAAAAAAAAATTACATAGATAAAGCCCTTCGTAAAGTGTGGGCTGTAATTGTGAGAACAATTTTTTGTATCTCCCCGGGGTATGGATTTCCAGGAATCCCTTCAATTAGTCTACTGCAATCTTTTCCAACCAGTCATAGGGCTCCAACTACAACAGGGATTGTTGATGTTCCCATATGCCACATTTTTGAGATTTCTATTTCAAGGTCCTTGCATTTTGACAGCTTTTTGAATAACTTCAAAGATACATTGCAGTCTGCAGGGATTGCCATATCAATAAGGAGGCACTTTTTTTTCATTATTATTATTATTATTATTATTATTATTATTATTATTACTGTTAATATTCTTTATGTAGATTACACATCTCCTCCCGGATCCCAACCAGAGACCTAAGTTCAGAAATGGCTTCACAGATTATATTTGTAAAAAAAAAAAAAATTAAATCACACACAGTTTACATAGATAAAGCTCTTCGTAATGTGTGAGTAGTAATTGCGAGTACAATTTTGTTTTCATTTCTTTAAGGCATAGAATACCAGGAATCCATTGATTGACTCTATAGGAACATTTTCCAGTAAATCCGCGGGCACCAAATACAACTGGAATTATTGATGCACTCGTGTGACACATGTTTTATATTTCCCCTTCCAAATCCTTGTATGTTGACATTTTCTGAAGATTTTCATAGATATCATTTTATCTGCATAGACTGCCATGTCAATAAGAAAGAACCTTATTTCCTTGTGTTCTTTTGATCACGATATCAGTGCGACTAGCTTCGATTGTTCTCCATGCGTGTATTGCAAAATTCCATGAAATTGGTACACGTCCTATCTCTGTATCCAGATCTTGAAGATATTCATACCAGTTTCGTGCAGTTTTCTTCCTGTAAATGTTGCCCATTTTCCAGTGCAGATATTAGACCAAATATCACGTCGGGTTTTATATTCAGTGGGTGTAACACCGCGCAACCTAACTCAAGTTGATCAATTGTTTCTGGATTTTTATCACAGAATCAATACAATTTTTCAGTAGGTGTGCTTGGTAATTTCTAGTTAGCAAGAATTAGTCCTGTGCAGAAAGGATGAATCTTTTGGGTTCAGCGTTTAACCTTGCACTGCGTAACCACTTATGGGTACAGAGTTTGTTTAGCTTAATATATCTGTTATGGGCAGTGTATTGACCATGAAGAAGATTATTTTGCCGTCGTTTCTGCATTTGGTACATTGCGTTTGCTTTTTTTTTTAGGTTATTTGCCGCTGCACTAGGTCTATTAGGGTTTATTTACATTTCTTCACCCACTTGAAATTACATTATCACTGTTGTTATTATTGATATTACATACGTCAGTTGTGACATTTTAATTGCCTGAATGGCCCTGTGAAAGCGGGGTTTGTTTACTTGTCCACAGTTGGCTATTGTCATATTTAAAGTCCGTCTCTTTATCAGTATTTCTGACACGAAGGTGTAATTGCTGGAGACATTCTTGGAATGCGTTTTATGGAATATCTTTCAATAGCTTAGGTACGAGTTGTTTCATATGCGTGTCATTTAAAGCTATTTTTTTTTATTTTGAAAATAAACTAATAATCACAGAGTACTAAGTGTAGCAAATAAACAGAATGTTCAATATTTTTAATGATTTTTCGCCAGGAATTTGCGAACTACAAACGTCTCTTATACAGGAGAAGAGTCAGAGTGAAGAATCCACATTTATGTCCAAATTTCGATTCCTTTTCCTCTGACAGTATTCTAATAACCATTCCACTATTTTAAAACACTCCCTTACATCTGTAATTAGTGTTTTCGTTTTTTTTGTGTGTCAATCGAATGTACTTATCAGTCCCTATGGATCACATTATATATAAATCATTTTTAAAGGTCGAACACACACGAACACACACAAACACACACACACTCACACACACTCACACACACTCACACACACACACACACATATATAATATATATTTAGGCAGCAAATATTCATCTAAACAATTTTCATTAAAAAGAGTCGACAAAATAATTTTCTTTGCTTTTTTTCCACTTTTACAATAAGGTGTTAAGTATTGAGCTCGAAGCTATAGATAAACAGTCTGAAGTTTATATTTTGTCATTTTTGTTCAAGTAATTTCGATTTTACTGTTATTAGCCAGAACCGAAGTGGTGTCTCTGTAGTAGTTAGATTTCCTGTGTCTTCATACTGGTATTCTTTGGGAAGCTGGACGTCACTTGAAATTGTTATTGGCAACGAAGTCGCTCAAAAAAAAGGCGATTTAATCATTTTATTTTATTTATTTATTTATTTATTTTATTTTATTATGATATTGATAAAATATGTGCGCGCATTCTTTATAACATACCCACTTCAAGATACATTTTGATGTGGTGTATGATATTATATATATATATATATATATATATATATATATATATATATATATATATATATATATATATATAAAGAGAGACAGATAGAGAGAGAATGAGGGGTTCTCTCTCTCTCTCTCTCTATATATATATATATATATATATATATATATATATATATATATATATATATATTTCATTGAATACGACAGGCAAGGTGCATTTATTTATTTTTTTATACAATTTCTCGTGCGATCTAATATTTTTCTTTTCGGATGATAAATTATGTAAAAACTATCCGAATGTTGTTGACATGTTAATATAATAACATCATCTGCATGCAAAAAAGGCTAAAAATAATGTAAGCATTATTAATAAAAACAAGTAACTAATACTTAATGATATCAACAATGAACATGGACACAATATCTTGAAAAGTGAAAACATTTTACAAAACATACATGCAACAAACTAATTCTTAATCAAAAGTTAAAATATTTAATCCTTGAAAATGATAGCCGAAAGCGCTCGCATAAAAAGAACGTTCGGACATTTTTGATATAATTTATCATCTGAAAAGAAAACAAATATTAGATCGCAGGAAAAATTATCTAAGAAACTAAAAAGCACCTTCACTGTCTTATTCAATGGAATGTGCATGAAAGAAGGATTGCTGCCTAAATACAGAAATTTTTATATATATATATATATATATATATATATATATATATATATATATATATATATATGCATACATGCACATATACACTATATGGCTTACTCTAGACTCACAAACTTGAGATATAAATTACGCCCATTGTATCCGGAATGAACAGTGCTGTCCATAATTTAGTTAGACCCATCACTACAGTCATAAACTCCATTCCTAGGTACTACATTAAACATTCGGGTGACTCACTCCAAACAATACAGCACATTAATATGACTAACATGTATATGACTAGTTTAGACATGAAATCACTATACACTAATATACCCATCACTAAATCCCTTAATATTAAGAAATCACCTCAATAAATCCAAGGAAAAATATAATCTACTCGTTCACCAAATCATAAAGATATATAAATTAGTTACTAACCACAGATTCTTTTCTTTCGATAACATATTATGCGGACAAAAATTCGGTTTACCCATGCGGTCCCCTATCAGTGCTCTTCTCGCTTGCCTCTTTGTTGAATTCTTAGAAACGACCACATTGAAAATATACTTAACAGCTCTACTTACATAAGATACATTAATGTTGTCCTGTTATTTTATGTACAAGATAGTAACTTTTAAACGTAATAGCTAAATTCAATGTTGAATCAAAAATAAAATTCACACACGAATTTGAAAGAAATAATGCGTTATCTTTCCTTAATATCCTATTAACCCGAAACGATAATAAATCTAAACTTAAGGTTTACCGTAAACCCACTAACAAAAATTACCTTATCAATTTCTATTCCCACACTAAAAGTATAATATAATCTGGAATAATTATAGGATTTTATCTATTAGACCTTCGGATATATAGCCCGGAATACTTTACTGAAGAAGAAGATTATATTGAGGACATATTTAAACTTCTACACCACTCATACCATTTCATCTTAAACGAGCCCAAAAAATCAATAAGAATAAACAGACAAATATTCCAACAAAAATTATAAACAATTCATAATCCTGCCATCCAACACTTTAACTCAACTCGCAAATGAGGATTGTAAAAACTAACACCAAAATTATCGGAGATATAATTAAGATGAAAAGTAAAAGCGAAAAACAATTCAAATGGTGAAGTTTATGAACTCAACCGTCTATAGTGCAATAAAATGTACATTGGCGAGATTTCACTTGATCAAAAGACTCGCATTCAAGAACACAAAAGAGATTTGCGTTTAGATAAGCATTCAAATTCTTCCGCATTACACCGTAACAACGTAGGATATAACTAATGCCAGCCTTATTAAACCTGGACACATATACAAACAAATTCACACAAACTATTTTTGTGTATATTTTTAACGCTTTAATGCGCGCTCGACCATGGCATTTCAAAAATAAAACAATAATATAATGAATATCTTTTCATATTTTATGAACGCTAAAGCATAACTGTCAGCCGTAGCAATTAAACGCAAAAAAAAATCAGTAATGGATAGCTACACATATAGTTTGCCTTACCACTTGCATAGCGGATGATAATGTCAGAAACAGATGGAAAGTACTTGTAAAATAAATGTGATTCTCACTGTTACAGTGTGTTTCTTGTCTTATTCAATTGTAATAATATTCGTGAATATGAAAGGATTAGGATAAACATAAGAAAGACATAATGTTTGCAAGTCATTCAATTAGAATATATATATATATATATATATATATATATATATATATATATATATATATATATATATATACGGACGTAAATACTCATCCGCTACTCCAAGTACATTTTAGGGTTGAACAGTTAAAACGCTCTATGCTTTTCGGCAATACATGTCTGCAAGCAAGATAGAATTTGAAAAACATCTGCATGACATCAGCTAAAAAGTGAGTCATTTGAATTAATTCCAGTTGTCCAGAAATTAAATAGTCATGCCTAATATCAGCACAGCCCCCATTTTTCTGTATTACTCATAATTTTTCTCTAAGTTTTCAATATTCCTCTTTAATTAAAAAGATTATATAGAAAATATAATCTGTGCCCAAACACAGTGAAAATAATAATGATTTTTTTTTCACTGGCGAAAACAGATAAGGTCCTACACTTATCATTGGAAGCATGTTATTATTAAAATGCCAATAGGTAATTTGACATGTTGTTCGTCTTTCTGAGTATGCATCATTAGTAATGTAGAATGAATAAGTGCCACTGAGTGAAAATATGCGCGTGCGCAAAACCGAGAGGATTGCATTTCATGCCAAAAAGGGGAAATGTGTTTGACAAAACTGTAAATGCCTTTTTGAAAACACTCGTGCAGGAATTTCCTGAATAATAAACAAACTCATTCAAACGAATTTCATGGATGTTTTTTTTTTTCTTTACAGAAAATGCACGTTGTATACAGAATAATAGGATTTCGTTATGGGTATGTTCACGGGAAATAGAAATGAAAAAAATTCAAAAGAGCAATTTTAATCTATTTTTTTTCGAAATTTATATTAATATATTTGCCAGCAAAAATCCGAAAAAATTAACGTTTCGGATACAAAGAGACAAGAAAGATAGTATAAAATTCATGTTTAAGTAATTGATACCATCTATATATATATATATATAATTGATATATCTATCTAATTAGCTAACTAGTTAGCTATCGGAGTCTGTTCATAAACATATGCATAAATGTGCTATCTAATCTTTTCAGTATCAAGCATGTTCTGTCTGTTTATCTATCTATCTATCTATCTATCTATATATATATATATATATATATATATATATATATATATATAAAGAATAATCACACATAGAATTAATCAGAAGTATCAATGCGATTATTGGCGACATCCATCGCTAGAAAACATAATATATGCATTAAAATCCTGTTCATCCATAGTGCGAGTTTTGATCCTTGAAGAAAAACTTGTTGTCTGTAGTTTTTCAGTTAATTTGATGTTAAAATGCTAGTACTTACGGACAGTCTTCCATCCATCATCAGGCATGTGTTTTTTTTCCTTATAAAATCAAAAACTTGAGACGATATACCTGTATGTCGACCGAAAGATTTTTTGAATATCTGCTATTATTGACGGTTGTAAGATATCGGAACGTGCAATGACGCAACGCTAAGTTTTTCAAAATTTTTAAGTGAGAATTTATTTAAATATTTCTTGTGATATATATATATATATATATATATATATATATATATATATATATATATATATATATATATATATGGGGGTGAGGCAGCAACGGTTTTTAATGCAACTACAATTACAAACGACGGACATTTTGTTTCGATTAATTTTAATGATTTTCTTTCCAAAATTAAGAATAATACTTATAAGAATTGGAATAAATTCAGCCAGAAATTGTTCATTTCTGAAGAAAAGTAACATAAATGTGACTGAAGCTTCATATTTTCGTATCTCATCTTCAGCGTAGGTAAAGGCAATTGGGAAGTTTCGTGGAACTTGGGAGTATTGCAACGTAGGCAAAACATGAACTACAGTGTGTTCATAGAGCTTCTTTACAAATTAAAAATAGTATTACAAAGCTAATAGATGAGATATCTTAATCAGATATTTGTATGTACTCAGAACTTATGAATGTTTTTAATAACATTGCATATACGTATTTCGGGTATCCTGTTGCTGGAAGACGTACTGATAAATAAACGCCTAACATTTCCAGACCGGTGGATTATGGATGGTAAAATTCCGTGGCCACTAGTTCACCAGGTATCACTCACTGGACCTCTGTTAAAGATATCGTATATCGAACAAATACACGGAACATCAATGATCTAAAGCAAAAGATCACTGGTGTCAGTATTGATGAGGCTGTGTGTAGTGTGCGTATATAAATATATATGAATGAATGTATATATATATATATATATATATATATATATATATATATATATATATATATATACAATGGCTGGTTGGCTACACTCATTTTCTGAGTGCGCACGAATTTACCTTCCTGATTAATTCACCATGGTACGATTCGAACCAGGGTCTCATATTTGGAAAGTGAAAGTTCTAGATACTGCCCATATATACATCTTAAAAAATATCAGCACATCAAAAATATATATATATATATATATATATATATATATATATATATATATATATATATATATATATATATATATATATATATATATATATATATATATATATATACACTAATACTAAGCATCTAAAAAATTACATTGTGCATGAAACTCTGAGTCATACTGTCGGTGACTAATAATGTGTGTTTATGAATATATACTTAATAGCTCTCTTTTATTACATAAAACTCTGTTTTGTTAACGACAGCACCACACAATGATGTGTGATATATATATATATATATATATATATATATATATATATATATATATATATATATATATATTTAGAATATAAGCGCCAGATATTGTAAACGATAGACATATCTGGCGTATACTTTTGGTTGAAGAATATATATAGATATATATTGAGAGAGAGTGATATATAGAGAGAGGAAAGCTGTAAGTGGGAAATTATATAGAGGAGGTAAGTTAAATATTTAAGAACCTACCTGAGATAGAGTTATTGATATAGTTATTTCAAGTTATTGTGTCTCAGTGTCGTCCTTATTATTGCTGCTTTGTATGAAAATTTTCTGTATTACACTTATCACTATCGCAATACCAAACCTGTGGGGTGTTCAGCAGCACAAATATAATTATGACATATCAGAAATGGTTACAGAATTTATTTTACAACGACCCTGCTATCTATCTATATCTATCATTCTATCTATCTATCTATCTATCTATCTATATATATATATATATATATATATATATATATATATATATATATTCTAGTAATACAAACAATGACTTTCTGAAAGTATAATAAAAATGGTGACTGTTTTTGCCAATTTTGACCAAGAATCTTCTTCATTTCATCTTTCTATTTTCGTACTTTTATTTCCTACTCGTAATTTTAGTTAAATAGGCATTGATTCACCAGTGATGCTACCTTTTACACCACGCGTTGCCTTTTATTTTTGCTATTTGAACAAATCTTCTTTATTTTTGTCTTTAAATATTCTATATACAGGATGATCGAAAAGTCACTCCTGATTTTAATATACCAAGCTTGGAATTACTAACTACCGTGTACTGAAGGCTTGACAACTAAACCAAAACTGTAAAAGTAGATTCTTGTATTCTTTATTTCTGTTCGTTGGAAATGTTCTGTTATTCAGTACTCAACTTTGCCTGTTCACATGACTAATTTTAATCTCTCTTATGAGCATGTAGCCTATTTTCAAAATACCTTTTTATAGTTTTCATCGTAATATGATAAGACCATTTTTGTCGTTATCTCTTATCATTAATAGAGTAATTTTACTGTTGGCAATTTGAATTTCTGATGTGCGTTCATTTTCTTTAGATACTGGATAAAATAATTATGCTAATCTTTTTAACATTCTTTTTCTAAATGTGATAAATATCTGTTATTATTACACCAGTATGTACCCATATCTCAAAAAATTTATAGCGCTTATCGTAATGTCATAGTGTCATAGCTGCAAAACCATATTATCTCTCATTTTACTTTTATTCCCGTAGAACCGGGAAAATAAATTTTGCTTGTCAATTTTGCCATTTTTCTTCTTCATTTTATAAATATCTGTTACTATGCCACCTTCGTGTTTTAAGGGAATTTGAATTAATCCTTCGTTAACATAGTAACATCAAGTAGTGATTTCTGTATGGATTTTATTTTCCTCAACAATTTGTCACGAAACTTAGTAAACTCTTCCGTTCCTGTATTTCTATGTCTGCTTTTGATTGAGCATATCTCACTTTTTCAATTTCCAGGTAGCCTCTTCTACTCTTTGCGTCTTTATATTTTTATTGAGTATTCCTCTCTGTCGTTTTCATTCCTGTTTGCTTTCTCTCTTTGTATTCTACGTTATCTGAGCATTCCATAAATATTGATATCATTTAACATTTTCAACCTGTCATCGGAGATTTACTCTCCTCTGTCATTAGGACAATATTTGCTTTCTGAAAATCGTTTTTGTTAAAATTCAATTTCCTCTTACATGTTACCAATCTGTGATTGTGCCGATATAAACATAGTTTATGAATGTTATAGTTTTAGATATAATTGCTTTGTCAGCAATTATGAAGACAATTTCAAAATTAGTTGCTCAATTTGAGCTTTTTCTGCCTGTCTATAGCATATTTGCATTTGCAAAATGTATAAATATTTTCTTATTTAACAAACAATTTTTTTCTCTCTTCATTTATGTTGATTAAAATATGTTCATTCCCTTTTCTAGTATGTATTTTTTCATTGTAATCGTCAATCAAAATCGATAATTAGTTTTACTTCCGTCTCAAACACTGGTATAATTGATATCACCTCGGAATGGGAATTCGGAGAGCCGAGTTCGAAATCCGGTCTCATTCGTTACATTCCTATACGCACAACTATTCTTTGAAGAGGTATGGATTCCTCCCTTTCTTCTATTTAATGAAACCACGATGTCGATAAATCATCATTAATGCTAATAGAACATTCAATGGGATAAAAAACGAAAAATATTCTTTTAATCCAAGATATTTTCCGGATTGAAATAACTCCCAAAAGTGATGTCAAGCCGTGAAAGACATTCCGTTAAAGCTCTTGACGTTGTAGTAAATAAGATTTCCTGAAATAAGCATTACGAAATGTTTGATGGTACATTTAGAGTAATAGTTTAACTTAATCAGGTTATTATACAACATATTCGTTTTGCTATATTGTCAGTCAGTTATGTGCTATGCGTAATACACGTTTAAGTGATCATGTATCTACCGGTACATGACTGACGAGGCAGATTTTTTACCCGCAGTAGGTTACTAGTTCTTTCATCGGTAGACCAGTTGCAAACCAAGGCTATAGAATCCAGTCTGACCTGCTATTTACCCTGGGGATAATGTAGAGGATTAATACGCTTCCCAAAGGTATTCGCACGTAAGTGAATTTAATGGATTAAACTGGAATTCGAACTCAGCTCTCCGATTTCTGAATCCGAGCCTCTATCCATTATTCCACCGTGTATTTTAGTTTTCAAAATTATCGCATAATATTGCTATTAGTGGCTAAAATCCTACGGCACAAATCCTGTCATTCTCTTTTCTCATAAAATAAATTAATGTCTTTTCCTATTACTTTTACTAATATGCACCACGTGTCATTTGGGGTCCTATGATTAGTAAATCCAGTAGGTTGCCCATGATTATATTGAGTATATAACGTCATGCTTTTGATTTACTTTATTATACAGCACTTCTTATCCTGCATTAGTGTATGTTCGATATCAGTGATACACTAACCACAGGTGCAGGAAAAATATACATTGCTCTTTTTATTGACGATGATCAACAAGTACGTCATTTACACGTCCTCTGTTTTCGTCTGCTTGGATTATAGGAAGATGATAGTTAACTGAACACATCTATGACATTAAACTATGGTGAACTTGATATATTGTTTTACATATTTTTCAATTTCACCGTAGAATTCAGTTGTCAATTATGACCCAGTGTATCCCATATAGTTAAGTTGAGACATCGGTTTGTGATTTTTTTTGTGATAAAATAGAATACTAATTCAACAGAGGATATGATGATTTGTCATATATGTGCCAAAGTGAGCATGTAATGAAAGTAAGTAGACGTTGTTTAAATCAGTCATTGTAATTAAGAGAAATTAGTAATGACTCGGGAGTCATTTACACGTTGAGCGTGATACAGGTCTCTGTACTATAATTAATTCGGATCAAACCAAAGTATCAAGATAGGAATGAAGGAATTATTAAATTTATGTACCGTTTATGTGTGGTACATAAAACTGGAATGTGATAATAATTATTTACATTTCTGAGCGAATATTGCATTAACAGTACCTAAGAATGACAATAACTTTTCCAGATAATAGTCATAATATTTAACCCATAGGTGGGGAACGAGAGAGATTCATACTTTTCACAGGTATGCGCGTAGAATCGAAGAATAACTGTTATATATTATCAAAAGGCGAAGCTAAGAAAATTAACTAGGAAAGAGGATTTTATTTACAAATGGTCGACATTTTTTAAATGCAATATATATGGAAATTAATATAAAAAAAGTGTGGATGGACCTACACGAGGCCTTCACCACTATAATCAAATCTCATGTGCCGGTGTCGGGCTGTCGGTTTCCTGGAAACTGATCTGCTTGACCCTCATACGTCGAATCTCGACGGGAGAGTCGATTATATATATATATATATATATATATATATATATATATATATATGGATTAGCACCGGCACAGTCAAAACTTACAAACTTTTACCGGAATTACTGCGTGGGTCATGTGTTTAGTACCTAAGAATTCCGACCACGAGACCAGGCTTCTAATATCGACAGTTATTAACAATCTTCCGAGGCCCTCTCGATCAGCAGAGGCGTTCCCCATTGTTAGTTCCTCTGTTCAACCCTATTTCTAATTTACATAAATGATCTGCTTAAAAGTATACACTGACAATTTATGAACACCTATGCTGATGATACAACTGTATATATAAGTGTAACTCCAAAGCACGAGATGACCAGAGATTGGCAACTGTTCTCTCCTTTGCTCTAGCTCTGACAGATCAGTAGGGGTGGGCACTGCTTGATCACATTCAATATCTCGAAAACCAAACTACTGTCGTTCTATCATCATCTATCGGAAGCAGAACTATCACATATAGCGTTAAACGGATGTGTCCCCAGGATTCCTCGGCGCCTTCAGAGCCTATTGGATATGTACCTCCATTAATTCTCGATAGCTTGGTTTGAAATATATTTTTTTAGAAATGAAAAAGAGCTTTCTTAAAGCTTTCATTTTAACTCTAATTGATGGCTAAAATATTAATTTTACTGTTTCCAGTAAGCAAAAGACACCGTTGTATTTCAAACAGAAATGATATGATTGGAATCGATTTTTTCTAACATAGTTGATTATCTCCCATTTTTAGTCGTTTTTTTTTTATCTCAATGTAATTCTCTGTATTAATAAATCTTCCAAAAAGTAAAATATACTTTTCTGAAATATTATTTGAGTAATATTTTCTGATTTAAACTATAAGTAATCAAATATATCATTTAATTTAAATATAAAATGACAGATAAATGGATTTTAAAACAAAGTGTAGCGGTGATTTTTAACCGACAGCAGGCATTCTTACGTAATTAAGAAACGGGGACAAGTGCTGATACGATAACGACATTTTTATTGTTGTTCTACGGAGACTTTATCTGTTAAATCATAATTAAAGAAAATGACGGGTTTGAACCTTTTGTTATATATATTTTTACGTACTCAGTACACTTCAATATTTTGGAAAACATTTAAAGAATGTTGACTTTAAATTTAATATACACATCTCTCTTATTTTCTGATAATGTCCTGTATAGCCAACCATACGTTCACTAATGTGCACGTTACATAATATTTTATACACATGAAAAAATAATTTTAAAACACTTGGTACAAAATGATTTGTATTAAACTGTTTAATTTTTTTAGTAAATACAGTTTGCACTTAATAACAATATCACCTAATCGGATGAAAGTAATGCAGAATTTTAAAAGTGTTATGTATTATAAATTATTGTAATTAAAATTAAAAAAAATAAAAGCAATTCTTGTAAAAATTCATTATTCTTCGGAAACCACTTTTTCTTAAGAAAATAGTCTTCTTAATAAATCTTATTTATAAAAGCAATTAAAACCTTTTCTAATTTAATAATATCATAGTTTTATTGCATATCAAAGCCTTTCTACGTTTTGTGGACGACAAATTCTTTTCCAATCTACAACCCTTTTCTCACAAACGAAACGCTGTGTCCCTCTTAATGTTTAATCGCTATTTCCATGGAACGTGTTCGGATGAACTACATTTTTAGTTCAACCAGTTCTAACCTTCACGTCTAACTTCCGCCATGCTACGCAGATTTTATAAAATCTGCCTCATTCTTTTTCGTCTTTCATTGGTTTGATTTAAGTTCCGCTCTTCCCACAAACCTCTGCTTTGTGGAAGCAAATGTTAGGCGGGTGTATCCCAGGTCATCACAGTCCTAACCTGTTCATGACTAAGGTTAACCGTTACATTCCCTAGATTTATTAAAAAAAAACAATCTACGCTTCTTATTCTGTAAGTATCTATCACGAGTGGTACCCCGGCTTTTTAGAGAGCGAACATAATTGTTAAAAATGTAGGGGCCGGTGTGTCAAAGAAAAAAAAACCTCTTGATTCCAATGTACGACACCATTGGGAAATGATTGAAAATAATCCCTAATTTTGAATCAAGCTTTTGGAAGTATAAAATAGAGTAGCACTGTCGGTGTTAAAGAAACATATATGTGCCTGAGCAGGTGTGTTCAACTAGGATTGAATGCTCAGCATATCAGATTTGAATTCTCGGTAACATGCCATTATTTATTATTATTGGATTTACGAGGGTGAGCTGAAATGTCCATAGGGTGACTATGAAGGAATGATGCTAGACCTGTGAAATACTGCATACATTAATTTAAATTCATCTTATTAAAACATTTCTTTTTTTTTTAGATAAACTGACATCTGACTGTTCGAAGAAAACTTTAAATGAAACTAATGGAGAAAAATGGACAAAATTTGGAATTTTGGTATTACCTGCAAAAACATTGTTTAGCACGCAACATGCTGACATAGTTGCTATATTATGAGATGAAACTCTAGCTTTATGGACAGTAAAAAAGAGGGCAGATGTACGTAGGAGAGGAAGGGAGAGTCTAGAAGATGGCCCATGGTCTGTACGTCTGGGAATTGCGACCAACCAATTAAAACATCGTGTGTGGTCACCACATGGTGATGTACGACAGAGTATAAATCGAATGGCCAATGCTATTAGCATGTCGCGAGTGAGAGAGTCGAAATTATTCTGCACAATAAAATTGGCATGACGAATGTTTCTGCTTGCTGGATGCTAAATCTTGTGACATATGATCAAAAGTGCATCAGAGGATAACGCCATGGTAAAATGTGACATTGTTTGTTGAAAATTCACCTGGTTTCCTTGAACTTTTCTAACACAGGATAACTGTTCGATTCATCACTTTGAGCTAGGGACAAAAAGACAGTCTATGCAGTAGGAAAATTCCTTCTCACCTGATCCAAAGTAGGTTAATGTCGTTTCATCTGAAGGAAAGGCGTTTGATTTATACCCTTTGGATGCCAAAGGTATTGTGTTTATTGACTCTCTTCACGTTGGCCATATTATCAATGGAGAAAACTATGCCATCTTGCTGAAGCAATTACGAAGAGCCAACAAGAAGAAATGCCCTGGAAAACTGACCATACGGGTCTGTTTCAACAGAACATTGATCCAGCACACATGTCCTTTGTTTCAATGATTGCTGTGCGTGGTTATATCTGTGAAATGGTTGATTACTCTCCCTATTTTCCTGGATTGACACACATCTGACCATCATCTGTTTCCCAACATAAAACAAACACTTGTATGGTAACCAGTATCACGGTAAAGATGAACATTTTAGCAAAAATTCAAGGACTGCATCACCAACGAAGAATTGTGCGAACCGTGGATTATATTGAAAAATAAATTTCCAAGAAAGTATATTTGTCAGCCTATGAACATTTCAGCCGACCGTCGTAACTTATGAATATCCAGACTTTATATATTCGTTGTGCAAATATGAGGGAACAGGAGAAATAAATATGATACATTTTCCTAAACGAATTAATAAATTATCCACTAAAACCTGAGAAATAAACAGGCAGATAACACGTGCAAACAAAGTCTGCTAATGTCGACAATAAAACAGTTAAATTATGAGTATAATAGAATACATTTCAAAACATGTAAATTGCAGGGAATTTCGTATGTACAAAACAGAAGATTCTATCTAATAAAAGCAAATGATCAAATTACTAGACAATTTCAATGAAGTGGATGTCGTTCAGATCTACTCGGCCTGTTTGTAAATCTACAATACGTTGCAGAAATGTTCTCAGCCTCACCAAGTAACTCTTTTAATAAATTCTAATGTTGGTTAACACGTTGTCAAGGGGCCGACTTGGATATTTTAGACTATAGGTCAGAGGTGACTTGTATTCATTAATAATTGCTTTTTCAACCATAGTAATATGCCTGAGCTACCCATAAATGGCGCAACAAATCTGAATATTATGGTATTAGTTAGGTTTTGATAAACAACACTCCATTATGATGCACATGATTTTACAGAATTTAGTCGTTTACTTAATGTCGCTTTGTCTGATACTAGCTACATTTCCAAAGTTAAGAAAACTCCAGAATATTCTAGAAAAATAGCCTAAAGCTATCCTGACAAAACACCGGGAAAAACAAAAACAAAAAAAAAAAAAAAAATCATTGTTGGATTATCTTTGACAGTCAGAATCGAGGAGACGAGAAAATTATGAAAAAGACGAAACAACCCCATCAATCTACACGTGTGCACATACAAACACGTACATTTGCGCGCACGCGCATACGCAGAAACACACATGTACATACACACACGGAAAAAGAAGAGAAATTAAACCTAACATCAATAAAAAGTACATAAATTATTTTTTATTTAATATAGTAATAACGAATAATATAGTAATAACGAAAATATGATAGTCGACAGATAATATCTCCTGACGACTAACGAACAATTACAAAACGTTCGTCTACGAAACTGTGGAATGGGACAGCGTCATTTAAGATCATTCAGCTAAGTGAAAAATTTATATTTGTCTTAATCCTATATATATATATATATATATATATATATATATATATACAAAGGAAGAGAGATCTAATATAACATCGATATTTATTTTAGTAAAACTGTTTTCATAATAAGATTTCATTTGTTTTTTTTTCATTTGTTTTTTTTTTCATTTAGCAATTTAATTTGTTCATTTCATAAACCCGATAATTCATTTTATTTTTAAATCTAATTTTCTTTCATCACTGAGGGATAAATCTAAATAAGTCTAATTTCTTCATTGTCGAATGTGGATGCAATATTGGAGATTTCGGTTGACTTGCCCTTGTTAATAGGTTAAGCTTCAAGTTAACCTGTAAATGTCACGATGGCAATATATGTAAATGATTGCATAATATCTAAATAAAAGCAGAAAACCGCTCGCATATAAGCGCGATCCTGTTTGTTCTGTTAAAAGGGGATTATTGCTTCAACTGAACTTTCAGTAGAGTCAAGTAGATATCATCCGTTGCTCAAACAGTACGACACTTAATAATTCATGATTCGAGTCTAAATTACTAATTACCAACTCCATGATTCATGGCTTTACTATTTATTAGAATCCACCGTGGTAGCTCATTTCCTGGAGGATTTGCCTGCAAATAAACTTGGAAAACAATCCAAAAACATCGCTATGTCTTCATAGATGAATGAATCATAAAGACGAATTACAATGAACGCAAACATACATTTTTCCATGGAGTGTCTCTTTAAAAGAATAGTAAATTTAGAAAAAAATAACATTTGTTTTATTTCCATTTTATCGTTATTTCTATCATCTGAAGTAGATACGTTATAATTTTAAAGATATCCATGAATTAAAGCGAATAAAAGGATGTGAGAGCAAGTGTAAAGAAGCCTGTTTGAGGAAAGGAAAAAGAGAAAGACGTGGAACAGGATATATATATATATATATATATATATATATATATATATATATATATATATATATATCAGAAGATGTCGATTACATTACATTTGAAAACATTAAGATTTTATCGATCTGGAAAACAAGTAAGAGGAAGGGAGTTCCACAGACCGAAAGTGCGAAATAAGAAACATTTGGAGTAGAAGAGACATCTACATTTAACTGTTTCGGCAGTGAAAGTGTGGGACCGAGCTGCCAACATAGTTGCCCGCTTAAATGCAGTGTTCCTAATTTCTTATTTTCGTTCTCTCTTCATAATAATGTTATTGTTTTTCTCTTATTCCTTCCCACTCAGTAGTTCCTTGCTTCTTAGTGGCTTTATTACCTTGCTTAGAGGAAAATATTTAAAATACACACCTATTTTAGGTGATTTCTACTTTAATATTTCCAGTGAGAACGACGTTTTGTCGTCTGTAATAAAAAATTCTGGTCAGATTTTTCCAGAAAATAACTTTTGTTGAAAAATATTCAAATATTTATTCGCCTAAAACACGTGACACGCATTTTATATTTTGCAGATACTTTTTTTAAAAGCGGTTCCTTCCTTCCACGCACATTTTGAGGCGAATCTGATTTACCTTAAGGCTTTTTTATGTTCAGTGAAATTTCATTTCTTCTCCTATATTCTTTTTTTTTTCCTTTTTTTTTTTAACAAAACCTACGTATTTTGTTCTTTCTTTTTTTAAATATTTTTTTTGTTATTCTTTGGTCTCTTTTTATCCTTTTCTTTGTGTTTTATGTCGTTTTTCCCTTTTTGTTTTATACCTTCTTTATTTCTTCCTGCTTCCTAACTTCCACTCTACACCTTTTTCTTCTTTTTTCTTTTCTTCTATTTCTCCCAATATTTCTTCTGTTTGTTTTTCATTCTCTTTCTTCTTCTTTTTTTCGCCGAACGCCATCGTTACTTCAACGAACTTCAAAGTCACCATTTTTTCCCCGCGCAACACTGCATATATTTTTCTCCGCTGGGTGAACTTCAGTTTGTGTCCTGAAAAAAATATATATACAAAAAATTACAAATAAAAGGAATTGTCACGTTTTTTTTGTCTCTCTTTCTATTAACAAAAAGAAAAGAATATTTTTTGATCTGATTTTGCTTTTGCTTGTTTTGTTACAATTTTTCTAAATAAATTTTGACAACCAAGAAATACAACAAGCGATTCATTAACATTAAAATGAACACAAGCAACGTCACGATTAATTCAAGTTTTCCAGCAGAAAAATAATAGCGTAAAGAGTTATAATATCCCAATTATCCCCCTTGATAAATGAGGTTGGATATAAAACAAAAAGGTAAAAGGAAGTAATAAACCCCACTATTTCCGGATATGTTAGAATGGTCGAAAAACAAAGATCCCCTAGAGCATAGACTGGACAAAGATAGTTGTCACCCACTTTCCCAAAATCTTCGATTCGTTCACACTCCTTTAATAAAGTTAAATCATTATACGAACGTTTCGAGGTCGCCAATTGATAAAACAAAATTATTTTAAGATATAAAGATTCGTATTCGATATACTTCTTTTTAAAGTCTTCTAATACTGAAACAGTGAGCTGGAATTGGAACGAAACCAGTCATGTCACCTGCCCTAAATCTATCAGAAAATTACCTGGATGTCGAATCAGCAAATACGAAACATTTCAATTATAACGGTATATAGAACAGTTAGAACAAACTTAGTATTGAACATATGTTAAGTAAACACAGCCGTAGGTCCTCCAATAAATATTAAAACTGTATTTCCGAATTTAGGCATTGAATAGCGCAAGTTTTACCGGGATTAAACCAATATGGATAACAGATAAAACCATGGGTAATCAAGTAGAAAACTGAGGTGAAAATTTGCCATGTAATGCTCAATTGTTGTCACTTGATCTGCAACAAAAAATGGCTGAAATTACTTTTTGTGAAAACAAAGAAAAAATGGATAGATCAATATGACAATGGCTGTATAAAGGACACTTGAGAAGAGAAAAGATAAAAGCACTAAAACACATCATAACTTAATTCCAAGCAGGATAAACAAACACACGGGAATATATGAACCAGAAAATGCTACCATACCTGTGCTGGAACTGACCACTGCTCACTTACCTGAGTTCAAATGCCTATACGTGGACTTATGGACAAAGTCCCACCTTCCTCACATTTCACCCAGACGAAACTGTTTTTTTGTTATTTACATGGTAAGTGTTTTGACGAGCTACATTCGTTGGTTGCACCAGCGCTGACATTTCCAGCTAGGACACGCCATTCCAAGTACACCCGGGTGAATCATTAGCATCCCCTTTGTATTTCATAAATAAGTAGCAATTTCTACTTGCACAGCTTCTTTCCAAGAACTTCTGCTTTGTGGAGCAGTTTGTGGCAGGATGCTTTCCCGATTACTACAAGACTGGGTTTAACCGTTACCTTTGGTACATAACCTTAGCAACATCATTTATTGACTTTTCTGGCTCACATGTAATGCTACACAATAACCCTCTACATTGAGTGACTCTTTGGTTTGATGAGAACATAATAAAAATATAAAGATGAGTGTGTAAATCATCTTGCTTTAAAACTATCTAAATTTCCTTTGTTAAACATTTTTATTGAATTCCTTACCTTCAACAGGATTGAATGTGCTGGAACTCACCATTGTGTAGTGAGTTCGATTTTTAATAGGTTCCTCATACTTATGGCCGTATAACAGAATAAGCTTCATGAATAACAATATTTCCGTATCAATCTGTCCATAAGAGTCATCCAAGATATTCTATAAATATCATTATATTTACTGATTCATTTTGCAATATTCAGCCCTGCTGCAACAGGCACAAGCCCAGAAATGATTAAACATAATTCTTTATCTGTTAAAAAGAAAAGTACAATCTATTTCCATACTGCAATTCTCCTATCGTAACTATGAATTTGAGACATCTAAATTAAAGCCATTTCAGATAAAGTAGTTTGATTATGACTTTCACATGCAAAGTCGCCATGATGCTTTCACATGCAGAGCCGCCATGGTGTTTTTTATTCGACACGGTAATGATATTTCAGAATCTGTCTCTTTTCTTCTTTTTAAGTCTCAAGATAAACCTTTCCAAAACAGAAACAATGAGCTGGAATTGGAACGAAACCAGTCATGTCACCTGCCCTAAATCTATCAGAAAATTCCCTGGATGTCGAATCAGTAAATACGAAACATTTCAATTACAACGGTATATAGAACAGTTATAACAAATATCATTTAAAATTAGAATGAATACTATTATATATTCTATTCAGATCAAGAGTTTCATACGAAGGTTAGCCATGGCGAAAAACCATTTAAGAAATAATTAAACTGTCGGCTGTATAAAACTGTTTCTCAATGCGATTACGAAAGATGGTATCAAAACAGCATTGATCGAAGTCTTCCAAATGCAGAAACAACTAAAATGGATAGCACAAGTAAGTCGAAGAGAAAATAATCACATAATTACACTACCTCAAAAGAAGGAAACTAACACCAGTAACGAAAATAGTGATAACATTTACTGAACTTCAATCATCTATTTTTGTTTTAAGGGAAATATTTTATAAATTTTAAACAAAAACTGCACCGGCTTATCGGACAAATGAATCCCGATAATTCATCATAAATAAACAGATAATATTACCTACTATTGTAGATGCGTAATGTGTGAAGAAAAGCGTAAATCTAGTAGCAATGATTGGTCACTAAATACTAAATATTTCTTTATAAGGGATCAAATACTATTACAATGACCATTAAGCATCTGAAAGATACTAAACATTTATCCCAGCCCGACAGGCATGGGAGACGGAAAGGTGAACCCGAATACCACTATTAGGTCAATGCATAATGTATGTTTCCTTATAAGGAAACAATTCCAAATATCATTTCTCTCAAAAAATGAGATTCTAAATCTATATTTTTAATGGCTGTTGAACGGTTTCGCCGATATTAGCATTTAAGAAAAAAATGACTAGGCATAGAGTTCTGTCTAGAGCCTTGTGTTTGTTTAAGTGGTTTCGTGTGTTAGTGTAATGAAATAAGTACGCAGGTGTAGGCTGTAAGAAAAATTTATTCAACTGAGAATCAAAGGTTAGTGTATAGTGCGCTTTTATAGTCCCAGTAAACAGAAATATCTCTCAACGTTGACTCTATGTTTCTTAAAGTTATTGAAGAGAAAAAAAAAAACTATGTATAAATTGTGTTCCAATAACTTGGGCCGATTTTAAATGTGAATTAAGCGTCTAATGATTTTTTTTTTTTCTTTTAAATTTGGCACGCATATTAGGGCGACATTATTTTTCACACATAATCGGCATGACATGTATACAGATTTATGTACTACTGACTTTCATCCGTCTTAATGAAACACCCTATATATATATATATATATATATATATATATATATATATATATGTGTGTGTGTGTGTGTGTGTGTGTGTGTGTTTGTGTGTGTGTGTGTGTGTGGACATTGTGTTTAACACCTAGCGACGGCATTAAATCCAAAATGTTGAAAAAACTTCTTATTGCAGATTTTAAAAAGTAAAAGGTAGAAATTCAACATGGAACTATTACTTCTTTTTTTAACAAACGTGCACACACACGCACACACACACACACACACATACACACACACACACACACATATATATATATATATATTAAAAAGGACCCGTCTACTTTTTTGGTACGTATTGACTTATAACTCTGAAAAGAGATACAACTGAGCGTTAAAATCGCGCATACATATTAATATGTATATACTAATGAAAAGTATAAAATTTAGTTTTTGATTCTTACTGATTAAATGATAAATTCAGTAATTAAGAATCAATGGATTTGTGGAAACGTTAACAATTATTTTCTACTAATTACAATTTCTTCTTAAGATCCGCCATATTTAAACGTCACACAGATTCACTTGCAAAAATCTGCGAATGTAAGTGTGAAATTTCAATTAAATACTCCTTCGAAAATTATTGTTTTGTAATTTTGCACTAAATGTAAAAATAAATTTTACTTTACTGGAGACCTAATAAAAAGCATTATGAAATGTTTCAAACCAAGGGTTACCTGCTTTTAAATAATATTTTAAATGTAAATGAAAAAAAAACAGAAGACGCATAAATTTACATTTTGAATTCTTGGCTACTTTTTATTGTACCTACCCATTGTTACATTGAAAGGGTAAAAAAAAAGAAAGAAATTACACGAATAAATTGTTTTTCAATAACTCAAATGCTTATTTTTAAACGAATACGTTTCATTTGAATATAAATAAGGACGATTTGCTTTTATTATTGTCATATTTTTAGAGGTTCAAGAAAAAAAGAACAAAATAAATTAATTTTTAATCTGTGTAACTCAAAAACATTTTGTTTAAGAAAACCTATTTCCAGGATAAACGAATACTTTTCATTTGAATTGATACGCTCATTTTTTTTTACCTACAAATGGCAAAAGTTTAATCAACTTTTTATTGTTAAATCTTTAGAAGGTGAAATAAAAACTAATTTAAAATAATACATTCTTATCACTGTAACTCAGCCCGCGAAATCCTAAAATAAAAGAATATTATATTACGTGAACTTTTAGCTTCTTTTAACATTGACACATACTATTTATAGAAAGAAAGAATACTGAAATTTTCCACTCATCAATAAAGACACATATGGTAAAGAGAAAACAAATTAAACGAATATATTTTGTCACTGTAACTCGACGGACAATTATGAACTGAATTTAAAGGTTTTTCATATGTAAAAAAAAGTAACGCCGGCATTCTTGTATTTCAGTATTTTTTATTCTCTCTTCCTTCTTATTATATTCTCATGTATAAAAAGAATAAAATATATTTTTTTAATCAGTGTACATCAAAAGCCTTAAAAAATATTTCCGAGAAAGTAATAAATGCGACAAAATTTTACTTCCAAGAATTCCATTGGTTCTATCAGATACAGAGATCCCCTTCAAATTTCGAAGGGTCCAGTTTCCATGCAATGCCTGTTTTGTTGTGACTGTTCATAAAATGCAAGGACAAACCTTCAAGGAAATTGGAATTGTCCTACCCGTCCTATACTTTTCATATGGACAGTTGTATGTTGAAGTATTACAGCGGAAGTGAAAAAACTCCGCATACTTAATCCAGATAATCAGACAAGCAACGTAGTTTATACAGTAGGCCTTTTGGATTAATCATAGATTTTAAATTACTGATAGTAATAGTTCACAAACTGCAGAGAATGTTTCCTATGATGTAAACGAGGTTGTAGGTATGGATAATAAATTATTCTATTAAGGAATTTCCTTCACTTCCATTTTGCGTGGTCAAGGACCAGGTACTACAGCTATACCATGTTTACCTAAAATATATAAAATAGAATTAAAATAAAAAAGTTTAATGATAAGGATAAAAATTAATATATATATATATATATATATATATATATATATATATATATATATATATATATATAAAAGCGAACACAAACGCCAACACGAAGTGGCGACAGTGTCGTAACTGAACTCAATCTTTTTTGGCCTGAAGATTGATTCACGCATAAAACAGAATTTTGCCGCCTGATATTGACCTGTGTAATCCGTTTTTATTGCATACGCTCTACCTCTGATATTTTATCCAAAAATATAGGACGGCTTCAAATGATGTTTTATCTCTCTCACACACACACACACACACACACACACACACACACACACACACACACATGTATATATATACAAATATACATATATATATATATATATATATATATATATATATATATATACACACATACATATATATATATATATATATATATACACACATGCGTGCACACACATGTGTGTGTGTGTGCATGCATATATATATATATATATATATATATATATATATGTGTGTGTGTGTGTGTGTGTGTGTGTATGTGATAAAACATCATTTGAAGCCGTGCTATATTTTGCCTTTGTGTTCGGTTATATATATATATATATATATATATATATATATATATATATATATATATTGTTGAAGTGATGTGAGTTTGTGACACTGGGTTTCACGCCTTTGCCATCGTCAGGTATGTCTCACGATCACAAAATGGCGTGAAAACCGAGGTTCACAAACTCAGATCAACGTAACTGAGCATGTTAAATCTATCGCTAATATTGATCACAAGCTTATATGTGTGTGCGCACACACACACACACACACACACACACACACACACACACACACACACACATATATATATATATATATATATATATATATATATATATATATATATATATACAGACACACGTTATACATATATATTTCTGTGTGTGTATTTTTCTCTCTCTCTCTGTGAGTGTGTGTTTGTCCGTGCATATGTAGTGCATAATAAAGGAAATAAATTCGCTGTGAGAACAGTGTTCAATGTATAATATAGAAAATTAATACACTAAAAATAACAATATAAAAATCATACAAAAATTTTCTGCTTTCGCGATTTTTGCTTTCTGTGTCTACATGATATTTTAAAGCAGCAATATTTGAGTAGTGTTTTTATATATTTTTCCATATATATGTTTGTATGCGTGTCTGTGTGTCTGCCTCTCTCTATGCGTTTGTGCGTTTGTTTACTCAACAAAAATATCAGGTATTCCTCAAAATGCAATCTGTCTGCATGTTTTTATAGTAATTTCTTTTAACATGCTCAAACTTAACACACATACACATATGTATATATGCATATATAGTAAGTGTCTATATTGATATATTCTTTCAGAAAAACTCTATACTAGATATTTATATATGTATGTGTGAGTTTGATCATATATCTCTATCTCATATATATATATATATATATATATATATATATATATATATATATATATATATATATATATATATATATATATATATATTTTTGTATCGCTTTTTCTGTGTGTATCTAATAATAACTAAGTAACATTTCGGGTTAATAATATTCTAGACAAAATATGGGCGCGCATTCTATGGACGGTTTACTTTGATGTCTACATCATTCTGAGAAAACACACCTAATCAACAGTAACTGTTACAAACCAGCTCACAATATCAGTTGTAATTTACTTAGCACACTGGCGTATGCTTTTATATCACTTTTGCAAATACAAGCTTCCGTATGAAATTTGAATATTCTCTTTGTTGTTTCAAGAACCGCATCTGATAAAAACCACATCAGTAGAATTTCGCAAAGCAGACAATAACACAGTAAGTTAGCTTTTTTTTTTCTACAATTGTGTAGGGTTTGTTTGGAAAAGATGCTTCGAGGAATATATACAAAGCAAAGCAAATCTAAGAGAAAGAACATAACATACATTGATGCGTGTTTCATGATCATGAGTCCCAGTTAGTATCGAGGTGGGCAAAGCGTAGCAGTGGTAGCGTGTCTTAGGCCAGATAGATTAATGGATCACACAACTTTTCAGGATTGTTTAAATTTTTTTTTTCCTTCTTTACACTGTCTATGGGACTCAGTCGGCGCTGTTATTTACTCAAAGCTGGTTAGTTGGGATAATGGATTCATACCATTCCCAATAATATTTGCCTGCAAGTGAATGCAAAGAACTCGACTAGGATCCAAACACTCAGTCAGTTATGTGTCATGCGTAATACACGCTTATGCGATCATGTATCTTTCCATACATGACTAACGAGGAAGGTTTTTTTTTTTATTTCCCGTAGAAGGAAGAGTAATGAATAACGGCTCGGTTTGAGGAATCGGAGAGCCGAGTACGAATTCAAGTCGAATCCATTATATTCACTTACGACCTAATACACTTGGGAAAATTATGAATACTCTTCTTCTCCCTCCAGCTATGGGTAAATAGCAGGAAGGAGAAGCGGGGCAAATCTAGAAGCAGGACAAACCGGTTTCTATAGCCTTGGATGGCAGAAAGAAATGACAACCTACTGCGGGAAAAAAATCTACCTCGTCAGTTATATATCGAAAGATATATGATCGCCTAAGCGTGTATCACGCATAGCACATAACTAAACAACTCATAATGTGAAGTTTTGATTTTTAACACTGGTTGTTCGGTCTATGGTGGAGAAATGGATAGCGGATCTGGATTGAAGCATCGGGGAGACGAGTTCGAATTCCAGTCGAATTCATTACATTCACTTACGCGCTTTGGAAATGTATAATTCCTCTTCTTCCCTAACCAGCCATGGATAACTAGCAGGACAGCTCGGGTTCTACAGAACTGGTATACCGCAGAAAGAAACGGCAACCTACTGCGGGAAATTATCTGCTTCGTCAGTCATGTATCGAAAGATATATGATCGCCTAAGCGTGGGACATAATTGACTGATTCGAACATTACTCGCCGTTTTCTCATTCGCAGCCACTATTTATTACACCACGGCGCATATTATAATATCTACTCAGCATTTTAACCGTAAAAAATGAGGTTATAATTTAAGTCAATTTTAATTAGGTTAAGAATGCCAGAACGTATTAAGAGGAATATATTGCTCTAGACAATTTCTAACTAAGGCCACGCTATACTATTTGTGGGGTTTGTGGAACGTGTTCAATTCTGATCATAATTTTGATCTCATGTCGTTTTGATTAACAGCGAAATTAATTTATTAGGGCGAAAATATATTGACATTGTCCTTTTCCCTAATACTTCACGCTGAATGTCCGTCAAGGATCAAGGGATATAATTCTTTTACATCACAAAATATATGGCTGATAAAATATGAGGCAATTAAAGAAAAGTAGCGGTGAAAAACTAAATGAAAATTAAATCGATAACAAGTTGAATGAGAAATCAATTTTGTTTTAAATGAAGCTGGCCGTCTCTGTCTCTGAAACGGTTCAATATAAAATGCAATCGGCGTTTTTTGTACGTCTGATACGTTTTCTTCATTACGTTAGAATAATTTCTTTCTAAGAAGGAAACACTTGATTGTGTACCTTTTCTTTATTTACAATTCACTTATCCCTTTTTCTCCTTATCTTTCTCCCTCAATATATATATATATATATATATATGTATATATATGTGTGTGTGTGTGTGCGTGCGATAATCCGGTGGTACTTAAACCAAGTGAATCCTTATAAAATAAGTTATTAAAACTGATCCACAAAAATAGCTCAATGTATTTATTATAACAGAGCATATGAATTATATAGAATAAAAATTCAAAGTTACGACATTCGAGTAGCTTTTTCAACCCACAAAGCTTTCGTGTAGGCCTTTTCACTTCAGAGATACGAAGAAATCAAATAAGAGCTTAAAAAATTAAACATTTAAAGAATAATTATTTTAATTTTATTCTTCAAATGTTTAAGTTATTAAACTCTTATTTTATTTCTTTTTCTCTGACTTGACAAGCTTACTGTTAGTCTCATGGGTCGAAATAGCTATTCGAATGAAGTAAGTTTGGGTTTTTATTCTATGTAATTTTTATATATATATATATATATATATATATATATATATATATAGATAGATAGATAGATAGATAGATAGATAGATTATGTGTGTGTGTGTGTGTATAGGCAAATGAATAACAAAATGGGAAAATATTTGTGTAACGTATTTTGTCCTTTAAAAAGACTTCATCGGACTAAAATATTCATTTCATGTAATTATATTTGTGTAGGACAGTGAGGGGGAAGATATAAAAACGCAAAATTCAGTTATAATTCGGCACCCGTAAGACAGGCTGAAAAGTCGTAAAGCTGGAATTCTAGTTTGTTTAAATTTAATCTATTTTTCAAAGCCTGTCCGGGGATGTATTTTGACCGATGCCATTTAATGCTTGATGATCTAGCAATTAAAACACATTCTATACACTTAATAATTTTTTCTCTTTTAATTAGAGTAGGATTTTTTAACATCAAACTTACGGTCAGATTGATTAAAATGAGCAACTAATGAATTGATTGTATTGCATTGTAAATCTATATTTTATTTTAATTTTTCTAAGTTTCTCCCATATATTACTTGTGGCATTTGTTATGGCTGAGCAAATATATTCCTCGTTCAGATTTTTATATCATATAAACTTGCTTTGTATGAAGTCTTTATTGTTTTAGTCGTTGTTTTAATAGATTTTATGCTACGTTTAGATAAATTTATTTTGATTGTAACTGTGATAGATTTGTCTCAATTTCGTTGCATTTGCTTGAATAGTTCCTTCTTTTATTACTAGTGGAAAAAATGTGGTACACATTTATTTTCCCCACTTTGTCATTAATTTCTCTAACAGTCAGTGATGTGTTTAAAGAAATTGAGACATTGATTGGTAGGTGGGAGAGGGATGGGTTGGTTAAAGATAGGGCTGAGAGATTAGTAATGATTAGTAGTTGGTTTCCTCAACCAAGTATTTACTCTACAGTTTTAGATTTTAATATTGGTCTGTACGTTAATTTGGGCGTTACCGTTTGTTGATTTTAAGTTGGATAAATCAGGTCAATTCAAATTAATTTAATTAAATGAATCTTAAACTGAACAAAATTCGGTGTTAATATGGTAAAACTTAAACACTGTTTTTGGCCGAACTCTGATAGTCAGTGGAGATATTTATAGATGGAGTGGAAGGCTTGGTGAAGAAGAGGTGAGAAGGAAAAGGCGAAGTAGTGGTAGCGTTAATAGCTTGACCTGTCTCGATACTTCGTAATTTTAAAACTATGTAAGTGGGTTTATATAGGGGTTGATTGCTATGAAGTGGTCACTAGTAGAAATAATAATTAGAAATCGCAATTATATTGTCAAATACAATAGGTGGATACAGTAAACAACATTGGTGAATTAACAGACATTCAAAAACAAATACCAAAAAGTAAAAAAAAAAAAAAAACTATTTCTAGATAGTTCTAGTTCCACGTGCCATGCCTTTTCTGGATATCTCTCTTTCAGTTATTTCCATTTAAGAACGCAACAATCCAAGTTTTTGTTCACCTTTGTTGGGGCAAGGTATTACACTCACAACTCTTTGGGTCATGTCATTGGATTACTTCAACCAACGAGCCATGGGTCCTTCAAATGTTTATCACCTGAAGAAGGCCGAAATCTATGATGAGCGAAACCTCGTGAATATGACAATAAGCACAAGGACAAGAGTCCGAACAAGGTAAATAGTGTACATAGTTATAATATCTCATCTCGAAAATATAGACTGAAATGTTACACATAAGTATACGAAATTATGTGTATATATTCATTGAGTATTTCGTTGTATCAGTACGTTTTGTTCCTTTTTACTCATGAATATCTATGTGTAAGCGTTTGAGCAAATGTAAAAAAAAGCCTCTTACTTGATTTAATCTGAGAGAAAATGATGGGCTATTTTGTGTCATAAATAACAATAATTAGAGCTTATTTTATCCAATTTTCCGAATCAGATATCTTCAACATAAAAGGGAAATGTCGAATTGATCATGATTGTCTTTACAAAGGGGTTAACTTCATTTTGCCTAGAAAAATTGTTAGATTTGCAACAAATTATCGTTTGTCTGGATAATTATATATATATATATATATATATATATATATATATATGAGTGTGTGTGTATTTGTGTGTGAGTGTCTGTGTGTGTGTGCGCGCGCGCATGAGTGTGAAAATTATGTGAAATATTTAAATTCGGAAAGGAAAATATAACTTGAAGTTAAATACAAAAAAAAAATTATGTTCATATTTTGGTCTAAAATTGCTGGCACTCTGAACCTTTTCCAGATTTTCTAAAAAATCTACTAAAAACTGGCCATGACGCTTTTATAATGGGAGAGCTTGTAAGAAAGGTTTATTTTCCCTATTTGCATTTCCCCCATTATAGGCATTATTATATCTATGATATATTAACAACGTATTTCACGGGCGAACCGAAATGGCTGAAAGGAAATGAATAAAAGACATGCTTTCTTCTCAGAGACTCTTTTATGCCTCTAAATCAGACACAAAATTATCTATGTATATTTACACGTGTCACGTGCAAAGAGATTATAACATGTACCTTTTAGAGTGAAAGAAGATAGAATCTTGCGTATAATATTGAGATTGTTCTGTGTTTCTGAAGAAGCCATGTTACGTCTTCAGATTCAAGCGGACAGGATTCATCTACTATGTCCCAATCGAGGATATATTCTCCGAACATCAAACTGTGAGTCTTGGCTTTTCCCAAATTGATATCTGCTCGCCTGAGATAGTTTCTTTATATATGAATTCAAGATATAAAGGAAATGGCACTATACATCGTAAATTGGTGCATGCGCAGAAAGAGGTAGATTTAGCCTCAGTCCGGGCCCCGTGACTCCAGCTAAAAAAGACAACCGCTCTGTTTTGACTCTTGTAAACCAAATGCTGTATACCGCGTAATCATATTTTTTTCCCAGAGATTTCCATAAAATTTTCAAGAAAAATCACTTTATTTAAGGTGATCATTTAAGCTTAACAGTTTGGTCAGGGTTCCATTCACATGTGCAACTGTATAATATTACAACGTGTTTTAGATTTTCAAAATATGCTATTAAAAAATGTCGACATTGTTTACATCTCTTTAGACATTGTTTAATTAATTAAGTCCCCAAGCTGTGGTTATTATTCTCGGGTCATATCGGGTATAAAATGATTGTAAACTAAGCTACTTTAATCATAAACGACTTCAGTAAAACAATGATTACTTATAAAGTTCCCAATTGGTAGGAAATAAATCTCAAACTCTAGGAATTTTTAAATATACATTTTGCAGTGTAATATACAAATAAGTTACCCGCATTACATACAATCTGGTTGTGTTCTCATCATTTTTCCTTGTCCGTGGATAAATTATGTAGAAATTATCTCTGAATGTTCTGTATAAATACCTTGCTTTCAACATCAGACACGTAAGTGTTTGATAAACACGATCCAATTAGACTTCCAATACTATCTTCGGTAGCATGGGTATAAATCATCATTAAAACTTAGAGTGATATGGTACAGTGCTTCCTAATATTCGGGTCGGCCAAGATATTTACGTGGGATCTGTTATTCTTTACGGCAGCAAATGTTAGACGATTTCCTCAAAGATGCAGTTCTACAGAAGGATGCTAATGATAACATGGACCAAGCGTGTGAGCAACGATGAGATCTTAGAGAGGATGCAAACAAGAAGGAGGCTTATACTTAATAACAGGAAGAGGCAGGTGAAGTTTCTGGGACACATAATGAGGGAATTGGGCCTGGAGAATCTGATACACACGGGTCGAATAGAGGGAAAGAGAAACAAGTGAAAACAACGCGTGACATACCCGGCGGATTAAAGGACAAGTGGATGACAAAACGTGGTCTGGGAGAGGAAGCAGATGGAAGGAAATTGTTGATAGCTGCAAGGAATAGAGGGAGGTGGAGAGCCATGACCGCCTACGTCCTGAAAGAATATGGCACACAAAAAGAAAGAATGTCTTGTTCGCTTTTCTTCGATGACCTGCACAGGGTCCGACATGATATTGCTAAAGTTAAAATAGAACTTAAATTCTTCAAACATATGACACAGCCCATCTGCACACATACAGCAATATATATATATATATATATATATATATATATATATATATATATATATATATATATATATATATATATATATATATATTGTACTCTCAACGTCGTATTCGACGTAGAGGGAACAGGCAGATCTGTTCCTAGGAACCGACAGCCAGACCCCATCACATATGATTTGATTATAGTTGTGAAGGCTTTGTGCAGAACCAACCACACTTTTTGAATAGCCGAATAGACCCCGTGCACTATGTGCCCCAAACGCAGGTTTTGAATTCAAATTTATGATTGTGGTTTGTTCATAGTTAATATTGATAAGCCAACACTTAACAATATTAACTACGATCTAGGCTACAATGTGCTAACCGTGTTCGAAAAATAAAATATCTCTGTAACACAATAAAAGCACAAAAGGCACACACTCAATTAAACTGAAAAATAAAATCATCCTGGCAGCTATAAAACATTTGGACAGGTTCTCCACACACTGTGTCCCAAAAAAGAAATCTCTTGTTCGAACCCATAAAAATTAAATAAAAAGCTTAACCGTAGCACTTGCCCTGTCGATTCAATGAAATGCATATATATATATATATATATATATATATATATATATATATATATATACTAGCAATAGAGCCCGGTGTTGCCCAAGGATGTAACAGTAAGAGATAGATCAAGTATCGACCATCATAAAGTCTGAAAAATAAAATTGACGAAGATTAGTGTTTAAGGTTGAAGGACAGGCATGTCTTAATTAGTTTTATATAAACGAACACACGCACAAACAACCTGGGTTTTATAATAAGTATAACTCGATATGAGTTGTCGCCATTTCATTCTGGCGACAGAATCGTGTTTTATCGTGTTTTAAAATTGATTTTGTGCAAAAACAATTGCATTTTTTGCAATTTTTGGCGCTGTCAGAACCATCGCAAGGTAATTTTACGTGGTCCTGTGAAGTTTTGTTGAAATCGGTTGAAAAATGTAGGAAATCCGATCCAATATATAAAGGTACAGACACACACACACAAAATCTGCGTTTTATACAGACAGTTTCGTTTATACAGCTCATCAGTGTAACTAGACATGAGATTGCCCGAGGCCACAAACGGAACCCGACTGATGTAGCATCTGTTGAAGATTTTTCCTCGAAGCTATCAGCTGGTGTAAAGGATAGTGACTCGGAATGAAGATTCGAGTTCGAACACCGGTCGAGTTTCCTTGCATTCATTCTTCTGCAAATCCTTCCTTAGGTATCGTAAGCGTGATGCAGGCTTCGACGACCTTGTCGTTTTTCGAATCTTGATTGCCGTGACAGAAGAATCCCCGCATTTGAATAAACATGCCAATGAAACAGTGTGCTCGATTCGTAGAAGAGCTTGGCATTATCAACAGTCGCAGCCACTGTTTTTCACTCTACGGGGGCGTATATATATATATATATATATATATATATATATATATATATATTGTTATCCCAAACAGACGCTTTCGCTGTATCACAGCTCGTCAGTGTCACTACATATCCGATTATCTCAATCCACGATCGAAACCCGACTGATTCGGCATCAATCGGAAATTTTTACCCTAATCTATCGGCTCTCAGCAAAGAAGAATTTGAACTTTTACGTATTTACTTTGAATAAACATGCGAATTGACTCAGAGGGCTTGTTTTATAGAAGAGCATTGCATATATATATATATATATATATATATATATATATATATATATATATATATATAGAGAGAGAGAGAGAGAGAGAGAGAGAGAAAGAGATAGAAATAAATAGATAGATAATATTCTGCATATATATATATATATATATATATATATATATATATATATATATATATATATATACAAGAGGATAAAATCCAGGTAGAGATCAATGTACAGAACAAAGCAAGAATATAATAAGAAAGGCTGAAACACTAATATTCTCTGGTTATAATTTATTACTGTCGAATCGTAATCACGTTCCAATTCATCAGAACTACAAATTTAAAAAGCATTTGAATATATATATATATATATATATATATATTTGAATAAAAAGCAGACCACTTTAAGGTTCCATGTAATAAATTATTTCACCACAGCCCTTTTAAAGGGCTCTGGATCATCAGACGTTACTTCCAAAGGTTGAAACATATTTGCTCTGAATTTACATTGATCTCTCCGGATATCATCCTCCTTGGGTCTACCTATACGGATTACCTAGTTTTGCATAAACTATATATATATATATATATATATATATATATATATATATATATATATATAAATTACAGATGTTGGCGTTGTTACGGCCAGTTTTCTTTGGTCCCACGGGAGTCAGATAAATTGTTGACACGCACAATCAACGGGACCATACTGAAGCAACTGCTAGATATTTTGTATCACAGTGTGGTGCCAGCAAAAGTTTTGCACCAGAAATTTTCTTTCACGTTTATATATGTATCATCGGCCCGCGCTTTGAATGATGTTGTCAGTCTCATCATTTTATTATTGAAATAGCTACATGTAACCATAAATACTATCTTTAGATTTTGTTGTTTTTTTTACTCCTTGCCTATGGAACTGCCAGTTTTCTGGTTCTTTGCAATGTACAATCTTGAAAGATATAAAGGAAACATTAATTTCAGTTTTCTGTCCTCATGATCCCTGTTCTTTCACATTCCTTTCTTTTACAGTGCTTTTAATGTCTTCTCTTTTTCTTCCAGTAAAAACAGCCCCTTTCGTCTTAGGAGCATTATCTATTTGAAACCAAGGCACAGATTGAGTAGATAGCTTCTAACAATATATTTTACTTTTTCTCCTAACGACAGACTCAATGATATTGAATGGATTGCTTGAGTAATTTTTTGCAATCAGTATCATATAGTCAGGTAACCCCATAATCCATTCGTTAGATTCATGTAAGTATTTGACAATATGTTCTTCGGCAGAGTATTACTTTTTAATTCTGCTTTTTCATTTTTCTAGACTGGATTCCAACCAAGGCTGAAGAGCCCAACCTAACCTAATTTTTAACTCATAGCATCTTGAAGAAGATGTGTAGCTCTGCTTTCCGTAATGAGAAATCTGAAAGCCAAATACTAGTTTCAGGCGAGTTCGTAACATTCACTTATAGGCAAAGACCCTTGGCAAAAATTATAAATCCGTCACTTTTACTACAGCTACGGGTTAAATAACATGACAGACAGGGTTCTATATTATTGGTTGGCAACGAGTCTACCAAAAGAAAGTAACGTCTGCTTACTGAGGGTGTGGTCGTAAACCCCTCCTACAGTAGAATGAATTCTTCCTCCTCTCATAAATACTAACTTCGCAGTCTCTGACTGTGTGCGGTTTCTGTCGAACTCTCTGCTTTGGCAGAGAGGAAACAGGACGAAGCTATGCCGAAGGGCACAGATTCGTCCAGTGAGGTAGACAGAACCTGAACCAGTTTATACGGGTTCTAAGGGAATATATTTCGCCGAGACTACGGGCTTGGAGAACCCACGGTAAACTCTGCCTTGTGCCACATACAACCCTCGTGGGGGTGCTGTTAAATATAGCGGAGACGCAGTGTTAAACTACCGATCGGACGTACACCTCTATCTGCTTATTACTAACACTCTTACTATGTATATATCTGTTATTTCAATACACTTGTTCAACCTACCTTTGTCTTTCTTTCTGGCTCCTAAACAGGCCACAACAGAGGGAATTCTTCTGTCATGTTAATTAGGACTGGAAAAGCGACATGGTCGCCGAAACCTGCATCACGCCTCTGGCACATATGGAATGATTTGCAAAGAATTCGACTGGTGTTTGATCTCGAATCTTCATTCCGTGCAGCTATCCATTCCACCTGTTACACATAATTATTTTACTTTTTTTATTAATAAACATTAATATTGTATAATGAATAATAATTAATTATCACTATAATTATCTTGAATTGATTACAGGACGAAGTCTTTCACAATTTTAGTTTTTAATTGAGAGTCCACGTACCTTACTCACATCTGTGGCACCTCGAGGTGGTGTAATGGTTAGCAAGCTTGTCTCGCTAGAACAACTTACGAGTGTGTAGTGAGTTCGATTCTCACAGGGTGCCCCGTACTTTCGGCCTTGTGATACATCCAAGTTACGCATAATAGATTCATTTTAATCTCAAGAGTATTC
Source organism: Acanthosepion pharaonis (assembly GCA_903632075.3). NCBI lineage: Eukaryota > Metazoa > Mollusca > Cephalopoda > Sepiida > Sepiidae > Acanthosepion > Acanthosepion pharaonis. Next base: position 511,673 of record CAHIKZ030001258.1, read on the forward strand.
TAATGTTTCGTTGCCGGAAATTCAGCAGGAGTGTCAAAGGTAATTTCGTTTGTTTGATCCCCAACCTGAGAGATCTTAAGACCACCTAGCGTTATATTATTCAGTACACTATGAAATATATTAAAAAATATATAATTCGTTTGGAATATGAAAGACCTCATGGTTAAAAGATATAAAGTATGAAGATAAGATAATTTATTTTAAAGATATTCTAAACAGAAATAAAAAAAAAAATTCAAAACAAGCAACTTGATGGCATAAATATTACAATACTCCCATGGGGTACTATTATTCATTAATATCAAGCCATGACGTTGACATGCAAGGGAGCGAGTACAATTCGCGCCACTTGGCTCCTTCACTCAACTCAAACCCGAACGTTTATTTCTACATTTAAACTTCTTTCTTCCTGAGAAAATTAAGAGCATTCGTGGGGAATTTTTAACTAACTGCACAATTCCCAATTCTCAAAATATACACGAAATACGACGTCAAGATGTTCACAAATATACAAAATAATAAAGATGCAATGTGAAGGAAAACGTGCGGAAAAAAATTACCGAATATAGAAACTATACATTAGTACTACTGACATCACTGTCTTTTCTCTCTATCACTATCTCCCTCTCTTTTCTCTCTCTCTCTCTCTCTCTCTCTCTCTCTATATATATATATATATATATATATATATATATATATATGAAAATTTCTCCGATTTAACCAGTAGAGAAGACAATATTTATGAATGGCGCGTTTCGTCCAATGTGGACATATGAAAGCAACATCTCCTTGGGATTATCTATACGGATTACCAAACTTTTCATTATTATATATATATATATATATATATATATTTATATATATATATATATATATATATGAGGAACGATGGATTAGTGGGTAGCGGCTCGGATTGAGAGCCGAGGTTATTCGATTTATTCGATTATTCACTTACGTGCTAGTACCATTGGGAAAGGTATTAATGTACTTCTCCGTCCAGCTATGGGTAAACATCAGGACAGCTATAGCCTTGGATGGCAACTTGTATAGGAGAAGTACAAATCTGAATTCAAAACCTTTGTTTGGGGCACATAGCGTATCATTTCTATTCGGCTCGTAAAATAGTGTGGCTAGTTCAACAAAGACTAGTAGATTCTTGTATCTTCGGATAAGCATGCAGTCCTCCATGTAATAAAATGAATTCAGGTTTGTATTTCCGAAGATACAAGAATCTACTAGTCTCCGCGTATTCCTACAACGAACTGCTTTCCATCGGAATCAAATTTTATAAAATTTTAAGAATACATTTTGAAAGCGTCGCCCATTTGATGACAACGTGACCAAGCTCAAACGGAAAGCTGATCATTTTAAATTTTCTTTCATCTGTTTTGGATAAGACTTGTTTTTTTATGTCCATCGTTTTCGTCGAGTTTATACTGATTATGTTAATTGTATTGTATTTTTAATGAATATTGTCCTGAAGAAGGTTATTAAACCGAAACGTCAGACGTCGACATTTCATTCATATTAAAACAACATAATCACATTCTAAGGATTTTTGTTTGTTTTTCCAGATATTTCCTTCATTCTGTCGGATTTATATCCATTTATATTTGCTTATCATATATATATATATATAATATATATATATATATATATATATATATATATATATATATATATATATATATATGTGTGTGTGTGTGTATGCGTGTGTGTGTAAATATGCACATACACACACACATATACATACACTATAAATACATAAAAAGAATATATGTATATGAGTAAGGATAAATAAAAAACTTGTGTTAGTCGATAACCCTATCATTGCCGTGTTGTCTACGATACATTTTTTTTGTCTCTATTTATGTTGTCCTTTTACAGGAATCGGAATTTTTTTACTTGCACGCATTCATATATACGCACATGCACTAACTCACACACACGCCCGCATACACAGACACACACAGACACACTCACACACACACATTATATATATATATATATATATATATATATATATATATATATATATATATATATATATATATACGCACATACATATTATAGTGTTACCAAATGAGGATTGGGACATGAAGGTAACAGTAGATGTGAAGAAGTGAAGTTTATGAGGGTAAGGATCATAGATAGCGTATATCACTGGACTTGAATATTACCCACGTGGTTCACAAATGGAATACAGATTTGTGAATAATTAAATTCCGTGGATGTAGGATGTCACCTCCTAGTTGGAAATAGGTGAAATCACGGAACTAAAGACTTGAGCTCATCTGCCATAGAAAGAAAGATAGAGTAACGCCGGACTTTCAAAGTTGCGTCAGAGTGAATGAAATATGTCTTCCCATCAAAGCATGAGCTATTTCAGACACTATCAACAGTGGAATGCGAAGATTAGATAGCTCCTGCAAAGACACGGTAGGATTACTCCATTTTGGGTCTAATCTGGAGGAATCACGTAGGACTTGAATCAGTATAAAGAGTAAACTATTTTGTAGTATTTTTAGTTATGGATAGCTATAAGGGGGGATGGATTGTGATTGAGTCCGCAAAGATTATCACAGAATTGAATCTTGTTGAGAGCTGAATCATATTTCAGTGATGAATGGTAGATACTGTTGATACTGTTCTCAATAAGAACATTTTAGTTTCAAATTCATTGTTATTCTATCTGAAATTTAGCCTTTCTTTAATTTGAAATTGAGACTTCTTTTTTTTTAATTTGAATTTGAAATTATTTAAATTTAGTGTTTGAAGGTGCAGTCTAACTATATTCATACTGCATGTACCGTGATTATCTAATCAACCAGTTCTTCGCGTAATAAATTTTGGAAATCCAATAACAGCGGAATATCTAACTGAGAGAATTTCAAATTCAACAAATCTATGAGAGGCATTTTAATTGAAGTCAGCCGTCTTTAGATTTTATGTTCCTATGAAAGGAAAACTGCATTTAAATTATAATATAGTTATCACAGTCATATTTTTTTAAATAACTACAGTTTTCGCACCAGGATCAAATAGAAATAAGTACTTCAACAGGAAGTTTGAAGAGCCATGATTGTTGACATTGTGCAATCCGTTTAAACACGTTGAATTTTCCAATGCTAAAATGCAGTAAAGACAAGCAACATTCTTCTCCTTGGATTCCAGTCAATAAAAATAAAGAATGATGCCATTTTGCAACATAGCAACATATCTGTGCAACTGGTCTTCACCAATGTATTCACCAATGTATTTTACACACCCTTCGGCAGTGCCGGTTACCGGTTAAGTGCTTCTAAAAATCAATTATTACGGGAATTTGAATTATTAACATTGGCAATATTTCATTTCAGTAAAATGTCTTGTTTCCAAAGTGAAATTAATTTAACAATTTGGCTGTGAAATTTTATAAAAATATAAAGAAAAAACTTCAATTTGTCCAATCAAATGTCCATTAGAAAGTTCGTTTGTTTAGATGGAATATTTTCTCGCTGCTTGAAAAAAACGGTTTAATGTAGCCGTCATTGAGTAGTAGGATTATTTTGTCTTTGAATTGCATTTGTTTATTTGCAACGATTATTCCGCAAGACAGTTTAATCAGTGTTTTGGAACCAGGAAGAAGACTTATTGCAAAAGTGAGTCTAGCGTAAAAGATAAGAGAGACAGACTTGAAAAATAACTTATTGCAAAGAAAAACGTTTTAGCTGAACAAGCAACAGAGAATGAAATTTTATCAAAATTCTTCGCCGCAATTCTAACTACAAAATATATATATATATATATATATATATATACACTAATGCACATCAAGACAATTTATATATATATATATATATATATATATATATATATATATATATATATATATATATATATATATACACTAATGCACATCAAGAAAATTTTCTAAAATACTCCGACAATTGTTTGGCATTTACATTTACTTCAGATGATTATGCAGCCAATTTAATTGCAAGTGGTAGGCCCTTGTTTCTCTGTCCTTCTTCGTATTTAATAATGACATCTTAGCAATAGGTTCTAGGACCGCATCTGTGACCGTTGAGCCACCAAAATGTTGGTATACATGAAAGGTAAACTTATTTTAAGCGAAAATGTTTTTCTCACATTTGATTTGTTTGACAACAGACAATGAGGTATTGATGAATTAGAGACGAGTGCTCGTAACGTCGTGCTCCTAGCGTCTCCATATTCGGGAGGAATATGCGACGTGGAATAGAAACATCGCCATTGACAGATATTAGCGAAAGACATTCAAGATTACTAATATTCCTGAATGAATATAACAATGAAATGTATCTTTCACGCTGCGATCTTTCAAAAAATCGCTTTAAAAATTCGTCAGAGGAAATAAGTACAATATCCAAAGCTATATATATATATATATATGAGAAACCGTGGAAGAGTGGATAACGGTTTGGATTGAGGAATCAGAAAACCGAGTTTGAATTGATTTTTAAAGATATATATATATTATGCCTTTGAGTTTTGGCATTATATTAAAAATCTTCTTTTTTTTTTCGATATTTCACCTTCAGGGTTGTAATTTATTTTTCCAGTCAATTTGGACTCAAATTAATTTTATTTCAAACAAAAAAAAATATCGAAATCGGATGAAAACTGAGGAAACGCATAAACAACTCATACTTACACACATACATACATTTTCAAAAATTATATATATATATATATATATATATGTATATATATATATATATATATATATATATATATATATATATATATATATATATATATATATATATATATATATATATGTATATATATATATATATATGTGTGTGTGTGTGTGTGTAGAGATAGATAAAGAAAAATAGTGAAGGGTTAATCAAACTAACATGTTTCACTTTCATATAAATCAATAAAATTCTTTATCCTATTATTGTATCGGTTTACTATCCACATTTTCATATGTATTTGATCCCAATTCACACATAAGCACACATACATTCTCAAGTATATATATATATATATATATATATATATATATATATATGTCTGTGCGTGTATGTGAGTATGTGCGTTTGTGTGTGTATAGATTGATTTATTTGCCTTGATAAAATCAAAGGCCAAAACGCGTAGATAAAGATTAGTTTCTTCCTTTGCTCTTTGTTCTTATATATATATATATATATATATATGCGTTCAATATCTGTTATAGAGTTAAAATATTCAGTTGTATGGCTATTATTTTGTAACCAGAGCTTTCACGCGTTTGCGATCATCAGATATATTGCGAAAGCTATCAACACAGACTGATTCGTTGTATCACAACTCTTCAGTTTAACTAGACGTCCGTTTTCTTCTATCTTTGATCGAAATAAGACTGAATTATTATATTATATATATATATATATATATATATATATATATATATATATATATATAAACTACCTGTCTATTAGATGTCTACCTTTTTTTAGCAACCTATCGAACCACCATCCATGTGCATAGAGAACGAGTTCAGCAAATATACAAAAATAGTAAGGGGCGTAAGGCAAAGAAGCGTCTTCTCACCAGACCTTTTTAATATATAGAGCGAAGCAATTCTGAGTAAATGGAAATTTCTACCTACCGGAATTTAGCATTTGCGGCCATAATCGTAACATCATATGATACGCAGATGGCGCATTGCTGACAGCAGATACGGGAAAAAATTACAAAATCACTTACAGAAGCTAGTGACGGAGAGTGTGAAGAAGGGATTAAGAATAAACTACAAGAAGACAGAATGCATGGTCATCAGTAAGAGGAAGAGCGATTTGCAGGTCGGGAACACTAGAATCAAGCAGACTCAGCAGTTTAAATATCTGGGAAGCGGTCTGACAGTGGACGGTAAATGCGATACTGAGATCCGTCGAAGTATTGGGATGGCCAAGGACAATTTCCATAGGCTAAGCAGAATATTCCGAGACAGGAGGATTTCATTGGTCACAAAGAAAAGAATACTGAGCTGTTACGTGACATATGTCCTTCTTTACGGCAACGAATGTTGGACGATTTCCTCAAAGATGAAGCAGAGACTCGAGGCGACTGAGATATGGTTCTACAGAAGGATGCCAAGGATATCATTGACCGAGCGTCTGAGCAACGATGAGGTCTTAGCGAGGATACAAACAAGGAGGAGACTTATACTTATCAGGTAGAGGCAGCTGAATTTCCTAGGACAAATAATGAGGAAGGCGTGCCTGGAGAATCTGATACTCATGGGTCGAATATAGGGTAACACAAACAACGTAAAACGACGCATGACATACCTGGCGGCTTTAAGCAAGTTGACGATAGAACGTAGTCTGGGGGAGGTGGCAGAGGGAAGGAAGTTGTTGAGAACTGCAAATGATAGATTCAGGTGGCGAGTCATGTTCGCCTACGTCCTGAAAGGACATGGCACATAGAAAGAAAATCTACCTTGAACTGATTAAGAAGCTCACATTGCTGGGCCTTTTTTTTTCCAGAGAAATAAGTGAGTTCTACTTCATATATATTCATGATTATTAGCGAAAGAATCTAAGCTTTAGATGAAGCTCGAGATGTTTGACAAATGATGGTATTTCTAGTGAAATGATTAACTTCATTCAGCCTTTATTAACACATCGCGAAATTAAGTTTGCCCTGAACGGCCACTTTCCTAGACTAACTTTTCACCTTACTGATAGAACCAATTTTCAATTCGGTATCTATATTGGTCATACAACTATATACTCCTGTCTCGATAAAAGCTCTGATCAGTTCGATGAGTTTAAATTGACAGCTGATCTAAAAAATGACATATAATCTACTGTTAGCTAATTCAGGGAATGGCTTGATATTTTTAACGACTACAAAATGAAATTTCTCTCTATTAATCATCTGAGAAACACTTTTCTGCCTGCCATCTGTATGGCTGATGCTAATCTCTAGGTGAGTCATACATTGCACCTTTTCGAACTAACATTCTCCGCTGACATGAAGTGAACAGAAATATATTGAATCAATTGATAGGTTTGCTGCTAAGAAAATTAGTTCCCTATGTGTTTTTTTTCTCCAGAATCTATTTTACATTTTTATAAATATTCAATTCGCTTATATTTTGAATATTCCTGTCACATGTGGTCCTGCAATATATTTATAAATTCTTGATAACACCTAAATAAGAACCAGCAATATTACTAGTGCTGACCGGGCAACTCGGTTTCAGTCACAATTTTGCCGCAGCAAAGTAACTTCCCTTTGCCTTTTCTAAAAAATCTTCGATAATTATTTAGATGAACTGTCTGCTACGGGACCAAGAATTTAGGAATTTAAGCGCAGTACAAGATTGGCAAAAAAGGTCTACTCAATTTACAGTTGACTTTGTTTGATGCATCTGTGCAATCAATGCAAACAGTTTCTTCTACTGCACTTTTCGCTTGCGTAACTCACTTATGGATCCATGCTTTCCAGTCAACTTTGATTTTTAAAAATGTAAATCTAATGTCAATCGTTATCTACTGTCATCTTAGTTGATTTACTGCCTTGCTTGGGGTAAATCCGAAAAAAAAATTATGTGTATGTCTATATATTTATAGTAATTCATCATGTCTACAACTAGTATCCTCAACACATACACACATGCAGAAAAGTACTGGAAGAGAGTTTCGTGCTTCTGGGGACTCATCAGAGATGGCTAAGCGGAAACGAAGTTACTAGATAGAAAACAGCGCAGCTCATAGTATTTCCGGTGATGCTACTCATCCAAGCATGCATTTATACGTAATGATGATAAGTCCCCTAGTGTGTATATATATATATATACACGTCCCTAACGTCCCCGGCAATTCTCGGGAAAGCAGATGTTATCCCAGGTTCCTGCTCTCATATACTTTGTTCGGTTATCCGACATCCCAATTCAAAATAGGTATCACTGAAAACGGATTGTGTGCGTAAACATAGATTATCCAAACATCCCACTAAAATTTTTGGAGGTAATACCAATAAGTCATGAATACCAAAATTGTAAAGCCATTTACATAATAACAGGCAAATCGTTTACTCGAAAGTAACAATTCAAAGTAACCCTGAAAAGGGCTGTTTTTGCGTTCATAGAGAAAATATACCTGAGCAAGGCTAAGATTAAAATAATTTTACAATAGATGTATAACTGGACTGGCATATAGTTTCACAACAGGTCTGTAAATAGGTTTATATATAGATTTAAAACAGAATAACATGCATTAACAAACTGACGACGCTGACTAATAGTACAGTTAAATCATAAAAAGAAACGATGATTGAGTGTTTCTCAACGAGTTTGCGGAGCCACTTGTTAAGCAATATACTTGGTTTTTCCATATCGGGTTATAAATAAACAAATGATCGTGATGCTGACTTTTGAACACACAACATAATGTTGGCTATGGAAAAAAAAGATTATGCAATGGCTGCCCCTGAGCTTTGTTAATGCTGATTGCAAAACTCACATTGTATTGCAGCCTCTTGAACAGGAAAGGCATGTCCAATGGAATAAGTGGAATTTAAGGATAAATACAACCGCACTACTTGCTTTTTCAGTCAGAATTTTCGCTTCAAGACTGTTGGAATCATCTTAATTTTATATAATTTTTATATTAATAAATATACATAATATCCCTCTGCGCGGTGTGGGATATGTATATTTTGTAAATATGTAAATAGCTCTGTTATATAACATTGAGCACTATTGTATTAATTCTAGCACTGTTAGCGGTTTGGTGAGAGTAGTCGTGGCTTCAGGGGGCACAGTCCTATGGTTACAGAGAACTCAGTAAGAGTTCCACCACGGAATATGTGATTTAGCGACGCTATATTAAGTCTGATTGGCAATCACTTCGTCACCGAGACCCATTGGAACAGTTGGTATGATGTTCGCTTAACAACCTAACTGTCAGGGTTTCAATTCTCGGTAGTGGATGCGCACTGCTGATGATTCCCAAATATAGGACGAAACGGCTGTCCAGTGATTTCTGCATTCTGTTGAGGTTTCTATCAGACTCGATGAATTACTTAAATATAATTGTCCAATCCTACTAATAATTTATCTCAATGGTGAGAGGAAAAAGGTCATTCATGCCTTCAGTAATCTTACCAACATTCATACTCTGGCTTCCATCTTTAAAGTTTATTCAAGAAGTATCAACAAAAATGTGCATAAGTTTAAGAGTCAAGGAACCATAGAAAGGAAAATTGGATGAGGAAGAGCGATCATCATTTCAACTCCAATCTAAAGAGATCAATTAGAATCAGCTAAATCCATAAGACGTGTGTGTAGCGATTGCAACAAGTTTTTATTGTAATCTCTCATAAAATATATATATATATTTGAATATATATATAATATAATAATATATATTGAATATTGAATCTATCTATCTATCTATCTATCTATCTATCTCTCTCTCTCTCTCTCTCTCTATATATATATATATATATATATAATCGACTCTCCCGTCGCGTTCGACGTATGAGGGTCAGGCCGATAAGTCCCCAGGAAACCGACATCCCGACACCGGCACATGAGATTTGATTATAGTGGTGAAGGCCTCGTGCAGGACCAGCCACACTTTTTGGAGTGTATATATATATATTTGAACATTGATTCATGATCTTCCGAATCTTAGTTATGATTAATTAATGTTGGACATGTAATTTTCGTTTATGTTCGATTTCTTCACGATACCTCTGTTAAGAGTAGTGAGTACTGATACATTCTTATTGCTCACATTAGAGTCTAATAGTATCATAAAAAGTCTTGAAGAATTCAAATAAGATATCTTGAATCATTTATATGTTACAATGGATCAAACCTAATCTAACAGTTGAATAATTTTGATGTTACAAGATTTGGGCAATAACCCTGTTACATCCGTATATATATATATATATATATATATATATATATATATATAAATATATATATATTTGTAAATGCGAATATTTGATGAGAGAATCTCGCAAATATTCTACTACAGAAAATAAAGTTATCTTTAAGCGAAATCACTAAATTTGACTCCTTTGAAACGAAAAGAGAAACCCAAAATATATTTGTCATTGCAAGCTTCCATCAGGCTAATGTTCAATTTGTGTCATGACTCAACTGAATTATCGACCCTAGCATATATCGCCTGTGCTAAGCGTGGTACTTCGTGGCCCCTTAGAAGAAGTGGCGACAGGCCTTCGTAAATATACTTCCATTCGGCTACTCTACAAATAACCGCAAAACCCTGGGAATGCTTGTCAATGTAATTAGGCAAAGGTCATTCGGATTTCCAGGAAGTCGCGTGACTGCCGTGGTAAGTCTTACGCGTGTCCCTTTTACAGTTAATGTATTTCGGAAACGTGAATGTCCTTCTTTTTACTTCCTTCGGACAATTGCATTGATTAACACACTGACTGCCAACCTCGAGATTATGTCGTAGCTGGCAGTTTTTATTTCGACGTCGCCTGTGAGTTATGTGTTGTCGGCTACGAGTTATTTCGTGCTTGGCATTTTCTGATAGATTTTCATCTGCGGCCTCGAACAACGAATTTATTCGCAGTGACACTTGAGATTAAGTACAATTTTAAAACCAGTTGAAGTCATAAATCTATTCAAAATGTTGTATTGCCGACATTGGCTATTATAAAGACTTACCGTTTGAAGTCAGATTTCATAACTGACCTCTGACAATCACCGTGTTAATATAATCCATTTTTCTTATCTGAGGAATATCTGCTGAATTTTTCAATTTTGACGTCTATTAAAAGCAAGAATTTCGCTTTTAAAATTAACTTTCTTTGCTCTAAATTTCTCTCTTTGTCATATATGAGTTACTGCATATAGGCATGCGAACTTATGAATTGGTATCTTTGTAAACATCTCTTTTATGTGAATGCGGCTTCCAAAGAAGAAAAAACCTGTTTACTATCTCAAGAAAACAGCTAAGATATATTAGACGGGTAATGAACAAACAAGCTTGGAGGAATTAAAACTTATAGGGCAATGACATAGAAGTAGAATAATAATACCTTGATTCGTCATTGTTGTGTCATGCACCTTCATGAATAGGACGATGACGTAACACAGCCTCATTTTCATTGTTTTTCTAAGAATATTTACCGCGCATCTTACTCCCCGCTCTGTCATCTATTCATCCACTCTTATTAGTTTTATAATTGTTGCTGTTCATCTAATCTTACTTAATTTAGTTTGCTCTGTGAGTATTAATTTCCCATCTTTCCTTATAATATGTTCAAACCAATTGTCTCTGATTTTTTACTATTATGGTCTCCCTGCACAAAGCTCAATGACCACTCGAGATAGAAGGTTACACATAAGGGATAGATGAGTGATACACCTTATGGTGATATGTAGGGAAGTTAATGGTTATTTTAGACAGCAAAATAACGATGCCCTCAAAACTGAAAAAGGTGTCATGAGAGAAGCTAACAATGCGTCCATGTCGTCTATTGTGAGCACATATAGATCGTATTTTCCACCAAGTGGTTACACGAATGTTAAAAATGCTTGGCCGAAAAAAAGTATATCGAGATTTTTAGGTTCATAGAATTAATTTTGAAATATTTGAAACATTCTAATTGATATCTAAATGTTTTATTTACGTCTAAAATTTGCACAGGCCCAGAATTTGAGTTTGAGAGACGGCGCAGTATAAAACCAGCTACTGCTTAATATCGAGTGTACAAATCTGTTGGATTTTTTTCTCCGTTAAGTAGACATGTTGGTTGATATACTTGGCTGTTTCTATCCAATGCCTTATAATTTTCTCTAAGCCTACAACTAAGCTGAATAAAATATATTTACAAGGACGCAATGGAAATTCCCCTGCCAGAACACCTCGCAAAATCTGATTTAAATAAAATCGTAGTGAGACCGAGCATTTCCTCCCACCCACTCGTCTTATCAACCCCATAATTCAATCGTTACACAAAGTTGGTCTAAAAGAGTAAACATATACTCGGTGAAATTGTTGGTGTGTGAAATTGCATGTTCTCTGTGTAGAAAAATATATAAAACTTGTGTAGAAGAGGTTTCCAATTCATTATTTTTTTATTTTCGTTTTTGAGAAGTTTAAAGATAAAAAGTTATAAATGCGTTTTGACTCGTTAGTTCTAATATCCTGTATCAAATGAAAATAAAAACAATTCAGATAGAATACAATCTGAATCCCCAAACAGTTAATTACTAAGTTATGAAGAGGTATATAAAGACATACGTCAGATAATTCCTACTGCAGACCTGGCTTTAGAGTAATTAAAATTAACGTCTTAATGGTTATCGGTGAAGACAGCAAGTCAACTCCATCACAAATTTGTGTAATCCGTTGTCAGTTGCGTAAATGCTTTTCCAGTTTCATTATTTTGAATGATGGCCATATATATTAATAAGCGCGCGTATGTGATTTGATTAAACGACAACCAATAAAAATGTGTTCAGAATATGGAAACGAAGAGTTATTTACACATTTTGAGAAGCGATGTAATTTGAAGTTATTATAAATGAGGCTCAAAATTAAATCTCAGACGATGTCCATAATGAATAATCTTGCTTGCATCTTCTTTATACATATGACTTAGTTATTGACAATTTTCTTCCTCTAATTTTTGCCATCGACTTCGAATCATAAAATGTAGCTTCGTAATAAATAAAAAAAATCTTCAGTGCATTATATCTAGGATATACCACCAGTCATGACGTCTGTCTGCCTATTAGAAGTTGTACAATTCTGTAAACCGCTCAAAATGGCTTCACTGTTTTATTCTCGCCAAGATATTTCGTCTTTACCATCGCCATATAATTGCACAAGGAGAATGATAACAAATGTATTATCTATCGTGATAAAATTCATTGTCGTCTAGTGTCCATTCAATCCGAATCTCGCCTCGATAAAGATGTTGCATAAAACTTCGCACACATTTGAAAGTCAAAAAGAAAACCCCAAAAAATCAAAACACTCGGTATCTACAGATTATGTGAAATGAATGAAATAACTTTATTATTTTTTTAAGTTTACCAGCATCATAAATGGTGAAGATGGACATTAACTGCAAATTGAACTGCAGACAGACAGTAATTATAGCATAGTATTAAGTCATTACAACGTCCTGAAAGATATTTAATTATTATGTATTCATTAATGATAATTACCTTCTTAAATTCACCTGCTACGTCTCACAACTAACAGGACGTGAAATATCATAAACCTTGGCTGATAGCAACTAAGATATATTAATTTAGGAAATCATCATCATCATTGTCATCATAATCATCATTATCAGTCTAGTGACCGGGTATAGTTGCAGGGTGGCTGTTCAACCTGAGTAGTTCTCATAACATATCTTCTTTAAAATCGGATAGGTTGCCATTACTCCCTGACATCTCTTAACGTGTCTAAGTCATACTACAGCCTATATCTTCCAACGTGAAAGAGCGCCCTCTTCACTAAAGTGGGTGTTGATCTCAGTCTAGGAGACTTTGGCACAGCGATGCTATGTCAGCACCACACTGACATAGATAGGGAGCCCAGTCGATCCCATTATGCTACAAGAAGGTCCATCCACCCTCATACAGGTTCTGTTTTTAATCCTGCTGGTTGTCTGGTGACAATCCTTTCCTGAAAGGCCTGGTGGGGGAACATGTTTAGTCACCGAAGTTCTGAACATGTCACAGTTCATACTGTGTGTTGCAGTATAAGAAGAACTTGTAGAGTGACCTGACAGAAATAAAACAAAGCTGATCCTAAAGGAATGTCTAAGATATAGATTCAATAAGAATTATTTTTATTTTATTTTTTTGTTTTTTGTTTATTTATTTACTTTTCTTGTGTTCTAATATTCTAACCTTACTTGTATCCCTGTAAGTTGCCTAGTTGGAAAAAAAAATAAAAAAAAGAAACAAATCGTCTTGGACAGCACGTGAACCTAAATCGCCTGTATTCTTATGTACCTGTAGAATGATTATTTTGCTAGATAAAATAGAGAGTATCGAGGAAATATTTGGCCGTATCTCTCTTCCCGATTCTGTTTTATTTTACTGAAAGCAAAGACCCCCCACCCCATTGTTGGTGGTGGGGGAATGCCCGTCCGCCCCCATACCCTGCGTTCTTTGAAACATAAAGGCTTGGAGATAAAAAGTCAGCCTCAACAATTCACTAACTGACCATGAGTATAGAAGACGGCGAATATGAACACTAGCTGCCATATGTAAGTAGAATTATATGCCATATCCACAACGCTGGATAACCAAATTTCTTTTTTGGATAGGACAATGGGACTTATACTAAGTTAAAACTTAATAAAATGGAAGGGAAAAAATCAAAATCAAATCTCATTCCTAACCCTCGGTAAGTATCTCTTCAGCTGTCAGCTTTGGCTCCTTGTCGGCTACAGCCTGTGCCTGTGTGTGTGTGTGTGTGTGTGTGTGTGTGTGTGTGTGTGTGTGTGTGTGTGTGTTGCATGTAATAAGAGTAGGTACGCTTTCCTACCGTCCGGTCAATACGCCTCATAACATAATCTCCAACTATTCAAATGTAATGTCAATCGACGTCTCCAGATGTCTTCTATCTCCACTCTATCCTTCTCTTCAGCCTTTTCTCTATCACTCCTCTTTTCTCTCGCTCCAACTTTCTGTAACCCCTTGCGTGCTAATGGCTTCCCGCATTGTTTGGGGCGAAACGCTTAAAAAGAATCATAATATTCTAACCAGCTTTAACTTAGGCTTCTTTGAACGATAGACATATAAATAACAATGTCCTTGGCGTTTTATTAATATAAAATACTTTCCAAATCGTAAGTCTTTGTAAAAGTTTGTTTTTAGACGTTTTTATGAGTTATGTTCTCCTATCGTCCGGATCACACTCTTCCTGGTCTTCTGGACATGCATAGAGATTGCTCACCTGTTTAATATTGGGCTTCCGGTTTCTACTAAAAACAACTCTATACTTCTCAGCTCTCCCTCTAAAACTCTGAAATTTTATTTACTATTTTATTTATTTTGGTCAATAGGAGTAGACAGGTTCGCGTATCGTCCGGTTTAAACACCTCTTCGGTCTTCTGGACAGAATAAGATATTTATCGCTTGCTCCGTGTTTAGAACTCGGCTTTCGGTTTCTTGTAAATTCTAATTCAACTCTATACTCATAAGGTCTCCGCCTAAACCCTGATATTTCATTTACTACAAAACTACCCGGGATCCACTGGGTCAGTTACCGTTCAGTTTATAAAACATTGAAGTTGATTTACACATTCAATTGAAAGGAAAGTTAATTTTATTATGATTCAGTTAAATATTTCATTTCATTCGTGTCGTCATTGATCTGGTTTACAAGTGTCACTAATTGTTTACAGCATTTAATAGAAATAAAACTTCCGGAATAAACTTGAAGTTTAAATCAAATTAACTTAAAAAACATTCTTAATATACTTAGAAATATTTTAAATCATATTCACTTAAAAATGTTTTTCAAATATGCCAATTTTTTTTTTAATATTTAAATTATTGTTTAAAGAAAGTTGTGATATAGATAATTACCCTGTAACAACTGGACGAAACGGCAAAGCGGGATCTCTTCCTGTATGTTTTTAACTTTAAAATATTTTAATTAAAAACTTTTCTGTTTGAAGAAAGTTAAAATAAAAATATTTACTGTATCAACAACTTTTGATTTTAAATCTTATCCGTTTAAAATATTTTAAAAACAGATTAACTTCAAAATATTTTTTTAAAATATTTAAAATATCTTTTGTTTAAAGAAAGCTTAAATATAAATAATTACTCTGCATAGAAATCTGAATGAAACAGTAAAGTAGGAACTCTTTGTGTCTGTCTTTAACTTAAAGATATTTTAATTAAACAAATTGTCTGAAGAAAGTTAAAATAAAAATACTTATATTTTTTAACTTTATACACTTAAATCAGATTAATTTAAATTATTATGCGCCCGACGCAGCACGTAAACACGAACGAAATCACAGACAGTTAGTATTCTATGATGATGATGATGATCATCATCATCATCATCATCATCATCCTCTTGACTTTTGTAATCATAGGGCGGAACCGAATGCAGAAGCCACACTCTTTTCCACACCGGTCTACTGAGGGCAGCCATCCGCAATTCTGGTACAGTTATACCTGACCATTTTGGGACATTGTCCAAACAGTTTTTACGTTGGCGTTCTCCTTTACGTCGACCTTCAACGGTGGCTTGCATGATAGCCTTGCACAGGCTGCCGTGCCTTGTAATGTGTCCAGACCACGCCAATTCCTTCCGTTCGACAATGGCGGGAAGAGGGTCCTGGTGTCCCGCTAAACTTTCAAACTTTTCCCCACAAAACTCCTTCCTTTTTTGTTCGAAAGAAAAAATGCCAAGGAGCTTTGACATGCATTTGTTTAGATCCGTCTCTCTGTATCTGCCAAGAATGTCCACGTTTCACATACACATAGGAGAATGGAGACTACTAGAGATTTGTACAATCTGTTTTTGAAAGCTGACTTTGCTCCTCCATATTCTTGCCAATTTGGCCATCAGTGCGGCAATCTGTTTTCGGATTTCCGAGTTGCAGGTTCGATCTTTAGACAAGATTGCTCCTAAATATTCAAAACTGGACACATCCTCCAGTGAATTCCCGTTCATAGTACTTTTGAAACCGGTGTCACTATTTGTGCTATTCACTGTTACTTTGGATTTCTCGGAGCTGACCTCCATTCCATATATATATATATATATATATATATATATATATACATAACTAATCTGAAAATATTAGTATTATATAGAATTATTTAATTATTTATTTATCATTCCTTATGAATATCGTCCGGATCACACTCTTCCCCGGTCATTTGAAAAAGTGTAGCGGCTTATTCTTTGCTTCATGTTTAGGACTGGGTTTCCGGTTAATTACAATATAAAGTCTTTTCATTCCCTCTCACTTCCAGTCCCCACTTGCGTCTTAGTTGCATTATCGCCTTTTTTACCGTTAATGGGTTAGAAAAAAAAGATATTCGCCTCGTATTTATCGGTAAATATTTTTAATACTGTTTATTATAAACAGAGCATTTACTTAAATACTTTATTTATATAAAGAATGTATAGACATAGAAAATGTCTTAAATATATATATATATATATATATATATATATATATATATATATACAAATGTTTAGTGGTACAAAATTGATATATTATTCTAAAAACAAAGGAAATGTCTGTCTCAAATCCCTTTCATTCAGCATCTCATCAGGAGTAAATCGTTGACAATAAATTAATAAACGAAAGAACAGTTACAACGAAAATGAAAAGGAAAAAAAAAAAAAAAAGAGGGGGAACGCGATAAGATGAATAATATATGTATATAGGAAGGTGAAAACTCGTGTAAATACAATTCAGATAAAATATCCCCCAACAAATTAAGAAACTTGACAAAATCCTTCTGCCAGCAGAGAGAAGGTTTGCACATCGATATAAAGACTGGTTCCAAAATCTTTAAATGATTATTAGAAAACAGCTCTATGAATAACTCTAAACACTCTTTCTTATAAGAGATGACACATACTATATTTTCCAATAAATGTTAC
The DNA here is from genome assembly GCA_903632075.3 of Acanthosepion pharaonis. Lineage (NCBI taxonomy): Eukaryota > Metazoa > Mollusca > Cephalopoda > Sepiida > Sepiidae > Acanthosepion > Acanthosepion pharaonis. The sequence goes on from CAHIKZ030001258.1 coordinate 529,291, forward strand.
GTGATAGCAGATTCCATATTTGAAGATGGAAGGTAACACAAGTTACTTACTTTGCCATATCTTATTTTCTAAGGCACATAGTGATTGATCCTTGTTTCCAAATGTAAGGTACATAACCAGCAGCGCATTGGTAACTAAATTCGTAAACTAAACTACTCAATTTGATGTAGTGCAAACTATACTTACGAAACGATGAAAACGGAGACCTAGTACACAAATGCAATGCAGAGCAACAGACGGAAAAAAGTTTAGAAACCCTCTTATTGATCTGCTTAACTAACTTTAGACGCTTATCCCCAATCCAAGGAACTATCAAATATACTAAAAACTTAGAAGTCCTCAGGACTTTAGAAGAATAAAATTCACTTGTTTTCTGATTAATGATATGATTAATGATAGCTTCTGCATAGCCATTGCACAAGAAAATCTTCCTGATATTCTCCATTTCAGAGTCCAGTCTCATAGGGGAAGTAATTTTGACCGCTCTGTGTACCAAGATTTTAATAAGGCTAATTTTCCTTGACGTAGGTGCAAGCACGCACCAATTCACATACAGGGTTTACGATAGATACAAATAAGGAAACCTTCTCGACTACGCTCAACAACAACCAATTATTCTTCTCAACATTCATAGTGAAGGATAAAGCTTTGTAAAGAGTTAAACTTATTGAAAAAGTCCACGGCCTCACTTTCAGTGGGAAAAGTAACAAACGTACATATATATATATATATATATATATATATATATATATATATAGAGAGAGAGAGAGAGAGAGAGAGAGAGAGAGAGAGAGAGAGAGAGAGAGAGAGAGAGAGAAACAGACAGGCAGAGAGGGAGAGAGGGAGAGAGAGAGAAAGAGTGATAGAGAAAGTTTGAGCGTCGCTTGAAAATTAAACTAAATATCAATATAGATGCATACATACGCATTCTACATTGTAAACTCAGGCATCAAGTTAAATGTTGCTATTATTGTGTTCATTTATTCACAAAATGCAGCTGTTGCTATGTGGGATAATTAAAAAATAACGACAAAAGTAAAAATGAAAACTGAATGAAAATAGTTAAATAACTAGATATTTTGACCGTCACCTTATATTGGAGATACACAAACATACACACAAAGAGGCGCACACACTCATATATATGTGTATAGTAAAATATAAGTTAAACCATAAAATATGCCAGATGATTTGTTGTATATATATATATATATATATATATATATATATATATATATATATATATATATATATACACAAACACATATACATATTTATATATATATCATTGTCTACATCGATAATAGCAATATTTTTAATATCTTATTTCGTGGATAGTTTTTCTTATATATCCATGCTATATATATATATATATATATATATATATATATATATATATATATATATATAGAGAGAGAGAGAGAGAGAGAGAGCAGAGAGATATTGATATAGATATCCCCAACTAAACAGAAAGAACAAATTAAGAATCCACCGCTCTTAACATTTACTTTTTACAAAAAAATTGTGCTCAATATAACGTAGAGCAAAATATTATAATAATATTCTTATTATAAAATATTTTACATCGCTACACAAAAAAACGTTTCGGAACTTAAAAATTGTTTCATCATCAGGCGGTGTTGCGTAACTAATGATGAAAAGGATTTACCTGGGAAATCAGAAAACAGTTCGGTGACTTATTTGAGAATTAAAAAAGTCGGGATGGGGGAAGTATGCAGAGAAATATATTAGACAGTATTTCAAGATTTGATTCTGTCTTTAAATAGTTTTGTCATTGAAAAGAAATCAATAAAACCCCAAGCGTAAAAGGCAAAATACTAAAAGAAACGAGAATTTAGAAATCCTTAAATCAACGATGCCCACACTGTCTATATGAAAATCTGCATGTTATTAAGTTTACTAAAAATAAGGATCTCCTAAATCAGGGAAATGAATTAACAGTAATTCGTAGGCATTGTGTAATGTTTACTTTAAAATATAGTTAATATAATTTTTTATAAAAATATATATGCATTACAATTATATATTGTTATGGTCCGGTTCCTTGTACCACGGTGATAGTCCAAGGCAAAACCAATAAAGAAGAAAGCGAACACAGGTATGGAATAACACATATATATTACAAACAGGAATATATACAGAGAAGTAGAAGTGTTAGTATGAACAATCAGGTTTAGTAGAGAGAACAATGTAGTCACGACTAGTATCACTATTTCAATGTCTTGCAGTAATCGTCTGAACGGCGACTCTGTTTCAGACTGCCCATGACTCGACTCTTCACTCGACTTGAACTACCGACTCGACTTGAACTACTGACTGAGGCGCAGTATTTATTAAGTATGGAATAGCCCATTATTATTATTATGGGTAAGATCCCATAACATATATCCATTAGTTTATTCATATATAATGGTCCATATAATATTTATTCAATTCTTTGATTTTTCAATTTTAATATTTAATATTTAGCCCATTCAATATATTATGTATTGCATATTGGGTTGAAAATAATATATATAAAACTGATTTAATCACTCGAATGGACCCTTTAAGATAATTCTCAAGTATATAAATAGTTTTAAATGTCTTGAAATTGGTTAAAATTAACATTGTGTTAATAAATATCTCTGTCTACTTCACTGTATTTTGAACTTATATTCGTAAACAGATGTCGTCAGAGATGCCTGAAAAGTTTCATTTTTTTTCTAGACATGAATCAATAACACATCTAACCTAACTTCTAAACAAAATTTTCACTTTACTATTTTAGCATTGATACGTCTTTTGATTGGTTAACTAAGAAATACCCATGATGTTTTACAATCTTCATAATAAAAATATTATTTTAATATATATATATATATATATATATATATATATATATGAAATCATCCAAGAATTGCGATATAAGAGTCTGGGCGCGAATTTATTGTGGTTGAAATAGCGATCAAGGCACTTTCCAGACATTTTCGTCTGAGTGGTTTATTTTCTTTTTAAATCAAAGTAGGTTTCTCTATGTTAATATGTGTGATCCGTTTTTTTACGTTGAACTACGAATGCGTTTGTGTGTTGCTATATAAAATATCGTTTTTTTGTTCATATAGTTTCTTGTTTATATATATATATATATATATATATATATATATATATATATATATATATATGTATGTATATATTTATATATATCCCATTAATAGATATATAGATAGATAGATAGATAGGGTGCAATTATGGTTAGTTTTATTCAAGACGTTGATAGTTTCTGAATCCCTTTTTAGTAAGTAAATATGAAAAAGAAAACACAGAATTCTGCAAAATTATTAACTGAATATAGACTTCTCATTATCCTCATGAACACGATAACACGTGCAGGTGTTTTCTCACAAAATATTACGCGTGCTCCGTGATTGCCCCTTCATTTCGCCACCTGTTTTACAATTTATCTTGAAACTAGACTGACATTTTATTAAATATTCTTGACCAGTATTTTTTTCAAGCTCTCGGAAAACAAATTCCATTTCCAACGACGAGTTTTCTTTCTTCTACCGAGCAGACAAATAATAAAGATCAATTAAAGTCATTTTCATTAAGAAACTACAATCAACGCAATAATTAAACTGTAGCTTGATAACTATGTCTAAGAACCATCTGTTTTCTGAGAAGTGATTTAAATAAAAATGCTTTTTTCTTTATATATATTTTTTAAAATATTATTTGTACTTCTTTTCTTTTAATTCCGAAAAATTCTATTGGTATTAATCTGCATTGTTTTAATTCACTGTCCACTTGAAAAAAACAAAACAAAAACAAAACAAGAAAAATCCATTGAGATTAAAAAGAAATAAAACCAAATTTGAAGGTGGTTTTCATGATGCTTCTGGTTAGACTTGTATCTCTGTATTTCTTTGATAACTCGAAAGCAATCAAAATGTCCGATGCAACTGTCATCACACAATTAATCAGTCTTTACGTCCTTTCTACGTGCGGACATCCTACCCTTGCTCTTTCCCGACGTGCAATGAACTAGAAGGTATAATAGAGAATACAGATCTGTAAAAATAAAGCGAATCAAATGAAAATGCTGCATATAACTGACACTGATTGAAAGCAATACAAAATGGAAAAGTTTTGTATGAAAACAAATGTGGCTCTTATTAACAAAGTAATTACTTTTTTGTTTCCTTTGTTTTGTTCAAAGGCATATTAAATATTCCACTTTATTTAATACCGTATCCTTTCCTTTTCTTAAACAATTTTATACACTCAGTTTAGTCAATGAGACACCGGTCTGCACGATATATATATATATATATATATATATATATATATATATATATATATATATATATATATATATAGTTATATTTAACCGGTTTACACATGAGTCATCAAGGTGGACATAGGCGTGATTGCACGAGTGTTATGAAGGTAGATATGTTAGATTGCATGAAAATTAACGTGTTAGACATAGGTTTGATTTGCACATGTCTCAAAATATACATATGGCTAGCTTCTACCATAGTATAAAATAGTTGATATAAATCAGGTTTGCTCATGATTGAAAAAGATATGCATATCGACGGTTTTGTCAAAACTAATATATCAAAATATATATATATATATATATATATATATATATATATATAATATTAGTGGAAAATATACATACATATGAAAAAATATATATCTAAAAAATTTCCATACATGTATATTTTCAGAAAAAATTTTCCAAGAGGAAGGATCCAGGTAGAACTCAATGTCTAGGACAGAGTAAGGATATAATAAAAGGCTTAAACACTAATATTCCATGGTCGTAATTTATTCCATTGGAATCGTAAATACGATCCAAATCATCAGACCTACAAATTCAAAATGAAAACAGAAAAAAACAACTCCGGAAATCAAAAACGAATTTAGAGAAAGAGTAAGTATGAGGAGGAGGGACAGAGAGAATTCTAGGAGATGTGGGTGGGGTGGGGGAATTTAAAAAGAAGAGAGAAAGAAAGTCGACGGATGTCTAATGCATAAAGATACATTTTGTGGTGACATACATACATCACAGACAATTAGAAGTTAGGATAGGAAGTAGGGGGGAAAAAGAAAGAGAAGAGGTGGGGGAGATATATATATATACACTTCCAGCTTTCAATAGAGGAAAGATAGTACATTTGTCCGATGACCCGAGAGACGGGATATGGGTGTGCTGTAATGAATAGTGCCGAATTCGAATTCCATTTGAGTTACTTACATTGCCTTACGCACAAATAAACTTGAGAAATGCAGGTTTTCTTCTCTCCTCATTCCATGCATATAGTATGAATGAAAACCAGTTGTGATCTTTAATAACAGAAAATATATTCACAAACCGCAAAATAGAAACCAATCGTTCGAGCCAGTACCAGAGTAAAGAAATGTAGCCATAGCTCTGCTTTGGACGAGTTAAGAAGGTTGATATATGTTCAATTTGCATGAGAGTACGAAAGTAAATATAGGTACGTAAGCACATTAAAATTGAAAGTTGGACATTGATACGGCAAACAGGAACCAATCTACACGGCTACGAATTACTTGCACCAATCGATAGTTTTAATCATTAAGCTAGTTACTTGTTTGATGTGTCACAAAGAGAAAATACATTTCAAGAGCTCTACCTGATATATATCCACAGGATGAACTTCCTCATAATGAATAAATGCGCTGAAATAGTGAATAGTTCAGCAAAAGCATATGGTGTAAAATCATTTTCCATTAAGCATAGGCAACATATTTTTCAACTTCGTATCGATGAAACAGTCTTCATTTCTTGTTATGGTCCAGTTAAGGACCAAGGAAGAACAACACGAACACAAGAGTAGAAATAACGAAGGTATATTACACGAAGTAATAATACAAGATGTGGAAGGTGTTAGTATGATTGTCAGTCTGGTTTGGAGTGAACTACTATCGGCTCGACTCGATTCGGTATGTAGCCACCCCACCACGAGGTTTGTATGTGGCACAAGGCCTAGTTTAACGTGGGTTTCCCGAGCCCGTAGGCTCGCCCCCCCCCGAAAATGCCCGTAGAAACTGTAAAAACAAAATCAGGTTGGTCAACCTCCTCGAAAGCGGCTCTACCCTTCGGCGGAGCCTCGTCCGGGTTCCTCTCTGCTCAGATGCAGAGAGTTCGACCGTCAAGCCGAGAAGCTCGGCTCGATTCGGTATCTAGCCACCCACCACGAGGGTTGCATGTGGCACAAAGGCCGAGATTTTTTACGTGGGTTTCCCGAGCCCGTAGGTTCGGCCAAAAATGCCCGTATAACCCGTATAAACGAGATCGGTTTGGTCATTTCTCCCCGAACGAGACTCTGCCCTTCGGCGGTTCCTTTCTTCTCAAAAGCAGAGAGTTCGACCGTCAAGTCGAGAAGCTCGGCTTGATTCGGTATCTAGCCACCCCCCCACGAGGGTTGCATGTGGCACAAGGCCGAGTTTATCGTGAGTTTCCCGAGCCCGTAGGCTCGGCCAAAAAATGCCCGTATAACCCGTATAAACGAGATCGGGTTGGTCTTCGGCGGAACCTCGTCCGGGTTCCTTTCTGCTCAGAAGCAGAGAGTTCGACCGTCAAGTCGAGAAGCTCGGCTTGATTCGTCCCTCTCTCCTGAGAGACGTAGTATACATAGTGTTAGGAAGAGTTCATTCAGTAGTTATAGGAAGGACCCATGACATTTCTGTCGATTGTTTTTTTTTTTCTTCTGGAAAGAAGTTATTTGTTTGTTTCCAGAAACCTAACTTGAATCCTTAACTCATTAATGTTCACTGTTCAGTTTGTGAAATGTTAGACATTAATATGTTATAGTTAGTGTAGCATACATCTCAATGTTGAATGTTAAATTAGACGTATGATTGGTTTATTAAGGGACAAACTTTCTTTTGTGTTTCCTCTTTCTTTCGTCTTTCCTTCTTTATTTCTAGTCTAGACTGAGTCTTAATTGAAAAAGAAAGTGAGTAAAAGTCGGTCACCCAAGTTCACGTGACATACATCAGCCCGTGGGGGTTTTGGCATTGTGATATCAATTTCCCGATAAACTCTGACCGCGATAGATCTTGAGAAAATTGACATTCAGTTACCCCTTATGAGAAATACTCCCATGAACATATTCCATTACTTGTTGTGTAAGGAATAAGGAAATATCTGTCCCGAAGGTCCCGGATTTATTCAACTACTTGATGTGAAGTAAACAATAAATATATTATTTCCGAAGAATGCGGATTCATTCGACTACTTGATGTGTAGAGAATAAAGGAATATTATACACAAAGAAATCATCCGAATTTTACCTTGGATGCAATCCAGTTACAAAAGGTGAAACGATATACAAGTACTATTTCGGATTCTCATATCATATTGCAGAAAAAATACCAACTTTTATGTGGACATTTTATAGTGACTTTCATTTGCCATTATGAACATCTGAACTTAAAAGTTAATGAAACTCAAATGCTTGTACTAACACCCACAATCAGATAAATGTATGTTATCCAATATGCTTTCTATATTCTGTTGTTGTTAGTTATATAAAATCTTTTGCAAACGTTTATTTTGTGTTTGTTGTTTATTGACACCTGGTTGTGCGTTCCTATCTGTGCGAACACACCTTTTCTTCATTCTTTGCAACCTGGGGTTCATATGTGTATATGTTGCAATTTCTTACAGTAGAAAGATTTTATAAAGAATATTTATATTCCTAATATTAATACTACTTACGAAGCAGAGTAATATGGCAAGAAAAGAAACAAAATAGCCTATAAGTATTCGTAAGCGGCTGGTTAATGAAAATTTACACAAGTAACAAAGGTGAGACACAATCGAACATCTGTCCGTTTTTTATAGCTATCGATTGAAAAGTTGGTCCCTTCATAAGACTTACACAACTTTTCTCTTTTGCTTTTTATATAATATTATATGCCTTCGCTAATTTAACCTAAATTTTAACCATCAAGAAATTCGTTAAAATTACTATCATATATTTTACTAAAATTTTATTAGGTTGGTGCAAAAATAGTGACGTAAGAATGTCGTTTTTTGACGTTAAAAAATACGTCAAAAAACGACATTATTACGTCATTATTTTTGCACCAACCTAATATTAATAACATACTTTTTAATCCATAATTTGTAATTAATACTCAGATTCTTCATAAAGTTAAAATTAATACCATATTCTTTTAGAGTCCAATAATAATACATGAATTTTATTTACATTTCTATAATTAATGCCGATTTCATGGTGGGAAGTAAATGCTTAATATTAATATATCTATAAAAAGATTTGTAATAAAAAAAGAAAGATGATATTTAGAAAACTTTAATTAATAACGGAATTTAATTTAACTTTCTATAATTAATCCCGGTTTCTCAGCAGGGAGAGTATTAAGAGATTAAAATTAATAAATCATTTGAAAGATTTGTTGTAAACAGAAAATAAAATCCAATGTGATTGTGTGGTGTATTACAAATGACTAACCTCCGAAGCCCGGCCAACAGAAATTAATTCTCTTAATGCAAAATTTTCAACAGAGATTAGCATAGTAATTGTTCATATTTATTTAAGTCCTGTACAGTACTGAGCAGTTTTATTGAACTTTGCATATCAGTCAGCGTGTACATATTTTTTTTTTTTAGATAGCTTTAATTAAATGCATAGGTTCCATCATATGCAAATAGGCAATTATGATTGTCCGGATCAACTTACCTCTAATGAATGCCGAGATAGGGACATAACGAACAAAACGTGATAGGAACAACAAACACGGTGAAAATAGCCTGCATTTAAATAGTATAAATAATGATAATTCGTAATCCCAGAAATTAAGACAGGCATTAGTTAATTATGATTTCATTTGCACCATGAATGAAACCAGCATTAATATATTAAACGAATTACTAACAAACGCTCAGGTGCCTCATATTGTTAAGAAAATATTAAAAAGGTTGTCTCACCGACTGGGGCTAGATCACTTACGATTGGGTAGTCAGTTCGATCCAAAAGTTTGACGTAGTACTACGCTTATACTTTAGACTCTTGGACGGGGTGTAATTGTTAGTAAGTTCATTTCGCTTGATAATACTGAGTAGCCAGTTCAATCAATAGTTTCCGTTTTGTGTCACATCTAAGCTCTACATTTCTTATTTCGGCACCTGTTTGAGTAGACGCCTGTGGACTTAAGTGATTTAACAAAGGCCATGAGACTCTCTAGAAATGCAGATTCAATAGCGGTTAGTTTGTTAGAATTCTCGAGTTCCCATGCCGATAGATGTAATTCGAAATGTTTGAAAATACCAGGGTTTCTACTCAAACACGTGTATATACTAAAATATGATGTTTAAATCAATACTGCCAATAGTACTATAATAACAATACACAAACACACACATACATATATATATATATATATATATATATATATATATATATATATATATATATATATATATATATATATAGAGAGAGAGAGAGAGAGAGATAGATAGATATAGATATACAGTTATTTTTGGAAATGTCAATTAGTACACCTGGAAGGTATATTTTCAAGTGGTCTACTGTCTGTATTTTTTTAATGTTATTTCTTTATATGATTCATAAGGAATTTAGTTTTAATTCGGATGGGATTGCACTTAAAAATAGATATTTATGTTCGTTCTTAGTCGTTTGACTGATGGAAGCGTAAGATGTTATCGATTAGAATTAAAGGTCATGCAGTACACGGGTACAGATGAACCTTCTTTTTTTTATATTTCATTATTTATATACCACCTCGAAAATAGGAAGGGTTATAGCTTCTTTTATCTGCTGGCATACATTTAAAACCTAGTTGCGATCTTCCACTTGAAGGTTATAAAATATTGATTTTCACCCAACGTTATAAAAAATCTGTTCGAATGTGACATAGTCATAATATTTCATGTGATTGCGAATGCATGGGGTTTGTTCCGTTGTAGGTCGAATCGGTTGTATCTTTATGGTTTTCCTTGCGCCAGTACAACAAAGCTTCACTGTCTATATTTGTCACTCATTGATAATTGGATAAGATTGGCATAAAGTTGTTCTTTTTGCAGGATTAAATACCAAAACGCATATGGGGTTTATTGTCTACTTTTATTTTCCCAAGTAATGATATTCAGCCGACTACTACAATGTGATGGAAAAATCTCAGTGTCTCTCTCTCTTACTGAAAATCAGATGAGATTATCGGTCTATATTTCTGAGATGAAGTATTATGTACACTATTTATATTATTCGGACTATTGTCCTCATCTTTGTCGCCATATTTATTACAACGTTTCGGCCGTTGTACACTCTGGTGGTTGGAATGTCGAACTGAACCTTTTATTTCACTCACTGGGTAGACTGTTCTAGTTCCACATGCCATGTTTAATGGATGTCAGTTATCAGTTATCTCCTGTTAATTCCCCTCTCCAAGTTCTCCACTGTCTGAACCGGCACAGTGCATAAAATGCGTTGGTTATGTTTTCAGGAAATAAGAAGCAGTTTGAAAAAAAAAACAAACATTCACATTTTCCAAGGAGTCCTATTTAAGTAATCATTCTTTTCATCTTGCTATTGTTTTTTTTTTATTTCTTTCAGGGAAATGTTGGAGGTACTTATATTTAATTATGAAAGTGTTCACTAAATTCCCACCTACCGTTACTTATTGTTTTATTTCAACACCACCATTAACATAATCATCTGTTCCATGACTATGTGTGGCTGTACGATTGCTGTGTAATTGATCATCTGGCCATTTCCCTTCAAATCCATGGGTTGAATGTTTACCAGCTATCCGTCACATGGCTCAGGCATATTGATAAGTCGGACCCCATTCTTCTACGTCTCACACCACAGGAGATGTCCTACATTGTGCAGGTTTGTTTTGGTCACGGGAACATGACCGTTGCCATCGGTGAGAGTGTTGGTGGCTGATTATTGAATTTAACAAGAGTTATGCCTCCGCCCAGCAATGGCGTGTCACCGAAGCATTGACTGTATACATATCTACGGAGCCCAACCTACCATCTGTGCTAGATGGTGGTTGACCCTACCTGAAGTTTCACCTACGCCTTGACAGGCGCTATTTTTAATCCTGTTGGTTGTTTACTTACTTGCCTCACTAGACAACCTGAGGGGTGAACATGTTTAGTCTCTAATGACTCGAGTATGCGGGTTATGTTATTAGATTACAAATTACCTGTAGAACTAATAGTGTTACCTGATATTTCGCCTTATTGGCAAATGCATAAATTGTTAATTTATCCGCGATTACCTACAAATAAGACAATGGATTCATATCTTGGGTTAGTTTAGACAAAACGGCAGATCTTTCCCAAGATTCTGAAATATATAAAAACACTTTACGGCGCAGGACCCGATATCAGATTTTCTTCACAGTTTTTATACTACTATTTTAAGAAGGTTGATATACTAGGTGGTAAGACAAGGTCGGTTTAATACGTGTGATTGGAATAAGACTACTTTCTAAATCTGACAATTGCTGTATATTACGGGATATACAGAGTAAGATAATTGTGCTTCATTTCCTATTTATAATTGAGTAAATATGCACACCTGCATAAGTACAAAATCTCGTTCTATTTATGATATTTTTAGTGAAATAAGTATTTCTTTAGTTTTTTTTAAAGATTGTGAATGATATCAACCAGCCTAGATCGAAACGTCCCACTAAAGAAAAAATGTATCTCCTGACTGGGAAATATTGTGTGACTTCTTGATTGATATTAACTTAATTGCTTAAGAAAAGAAAAAAACAATAAGCATAGCTAATCAAACATTCTACATCGAGTGGCTTCCGGGCTTTTGTGCAGGTGGATCCTTGCTGTATGAAATAAAACCTACTTTCTACCAAGAGGCTTTTGAGCTTCAAACGATATCTACTGCTCAGATGAGTATCAGTAAAGTTAGAAATATATTTTCTGTGTACGGTTTGTCCAAAATCCTCTGTAGCAAGGAACATATTTCATCAACATCTTCTTCTTCTTCTTCTTCTTCTTCTTCTTCTTCTTCTTCTTCTTCTTCTTATTCGTGATGCGTCTATTCTGGACGTGTGCGATCATGACTCTCCACAATTTCTTCTTTGTAGCTCTGAGTAAGTGTTGTCACTTTATCATTTCCATTCCAATATATCTTTCTTCATTATGGGTCTTAAAAATTTCACATGTCTCATTCTGATTTTAAATATCGGAGATGTTTTGTGTTCATTTTCTTCTTCTGGAAACTTTTACTTATGGCCATCGTCAGATCATTGTACTCTGAGAATCCGTCTATCATATCTATCATGTCTCAAGTCTCGTTTTCATCTTGTGATCAGATTGTCCAGGATTCACTGCCATATAGGTGGAATGATACCACACAGCAGTCCATCATTGATTTTATTTCAGATGAATTTGTTTTCGATTTCTAAATACTTTCCTTAACACTTTGCAATTCATCTTTTGTTATTTCAATGTGACTTCATGTTTCGGTGTTGCATCATTTTTCTTCTCTTAAAATATTTCTCAGATATTTAAGTTTCCATACTTGATATTGGCAACTCTAATTCTTAGTTCGTTTCTTCGATTGTTTCTCATGTTACATATTTTCTTACAGTTGTTGTTTACTCCATTCTTGTCCCTTTATTTTCTTACATCCTGTCGGATTAACTACAGATTTCTTTATGTCTGTCATCAATTCTGTGTCATTAGAAAATTTATTTGAGGTTCACCTTATATCCATCAATGACAAATCATTTTATGTCTTTAATCCCATGGGGATCATCTCGTTGTAATATTCGAAAGATTTGACGAGAATGCCAATAACTGTATGTAATTGTATGTCCTTCTCTGATTCTGCATATTAAATACATGTTTGACTGTGAAATGACCAGAGATAAATACATAGAGAAACATTATATATAATGAATCAATTACTACGTCTCCTACTGAGAAATTTGGTTCGTGCTAGTAATTATTCTCCCCAGAATCTATTTTACATAATTTATACTTGAGTAAATATGCGCACCTGCGTACGTAGAATGTTTCTTTCTATTTATGATATTTGTATTGAAATAAGTATTTCTTTATTTTCTTAAAGATTGAAAATAATATCAACCAGCCTAGATCGAAACGTCCCACTAAAGAAATGACTTAAATATTGCTTAATGCCTTAAATATTGCTTCCACATATTGGGCTGATACTCCCGCTGTACATTTAGAGATTCTTCATAAAACCCGAAGAAGTATCTGCAAAGTTATTGGTCCTGACATGGCAACTCACCATCGATCTCTTTCTCATCGTTTCCTGTGCCTTTTCTTTCTATAAATGTTTTCATGGTAATTGTTTTGATGAACTTTTTCCTGTGCTACCAAGACCACACGAATTTAACCGCAGTTCTAGATTGCCAGCAATTTCTCATTATTTTACAGATGAAATGGTTAGACGTAACAGCAATTTCAATGATAAAAGTTTCTTCTATCGCATTTCTCACCAGTAGAACTCACTTTCAACTTCTTGCTTCCACGTCAAATTTGATCTTCAATAAATCAAATGCAATGTCGATCGTTATCTTCTGTTTTCTTCATTCTTGTCCTTGTATATACTCTGTAATCTCTTATATTTATATAGGATATATATATATATATATATATATATATATATATATATGTTTGTAAGTGTGTGTGTGTATGTATGTAGAGAGAGAGAGAAAAAGAGAATGTGTCTGAATTTATTATGTAAATCAAATAAACCACAATATCTCAAAAACGTTTGACCAAATATCTGTCAAATTTAAACTCGTCGCTTCGTAAAATATTTACGTATTTTTTCTGAAATTTTTAATGGTTATTTTTTGAGATAACTGAAATTTACGAAAATGAACGAACTGAAGTTAATATATAGATTAAACTAATACCAGCTTAAAATCTCTGGAATCTAATATATATTTTTTCCTTTTTGTCTATATGTTGTACATGGTTAAATGAAAGGGTCTAGCAACTGCTGAAAAACAGAAAGTAACAAATTACTGAATGAGGGAATGTCCACCTTAGAAACATTAATGGGAATTTGCAGAGATCATCTAACGATAATGATAAGTTGAGAATTGGAAGCAAAGGAAAAGGCTTCAAGAATTTGCTTCCTCGAGATGAACGTAAACCAAAGCGAATCGTAGAAAACAACCACTCTTCACCAGTGCTCAGATCGTTGAAAAGGCTGGAATTGATGGAGTTAAGAATGACAAAATATGTAGAATACTTTGTGAATTGGTTTCAGTAAAAAAATCTAGACAAATACCTGTCACTAAACAAATATTTCAAATCGTCAAAATTGGACCAAGAAATACAGGAAAATTGACTTTTCTAAAATAATTTTCGCGGACAACCCTTAGGTGACGTTCGATAGACCTGATGAATGGGCCAAAGAATATCCAATTCAGATCTGCCTGTAGCTAAAAGAAAGCAACAAGGAGGGTGTAATGTTATATGGGCCGGAATTGTCAGCGAAACCATTATTGGACCATTGAAAATCGATGAAAGTGTTCAACTGAACAGTGATAACTATTGTGATTTCATGAACAAGACATTTTTTTGCATGGTACAAGTCCCAGTCTCGCAGTTTCAATGTGAAGTGTGTATTTTTGCAAGACAATGCTCCTTCTCCTCTATCTAGGCCCGCTCGTGAATTCCTTGAGAAGAGACGATAATGAAATGGCCACCATAAGTCTTGATCTGAATCCGATTGAAATTCTATGGTCAGATGTGAAGATGAAATTATATGAAAGTTGAAAGAATTATAACAGCAAAGCAGACCTATGGGAAGTAATTAAAAATACTATGTAGGAAACTGAAATCGCTGATGTAAATGCACTTACAAAATCAATGGACAACAGTTTAATGGCTGTTATTGAAGAAGGGACACTATATTAATATTCAAAGGATTCAAAGACTTATCATATGAAATTTATTTGTTCTAGTATAGATGTGGCTCAATTTTTGATGATTTTATTACCTTTTTATTGAAATAAAATGACATTGTTTTGCCTAATAGTTTCAGACAACTTCCATAAGTTCAATAAAATATATTGATAATACATAAATTTTAAGTCAGGCTTTGCTCTGACCTCTAAATTCATTGTTTAAAATTTGACACTTTTTTAAAAAATAAATTTGAATTGTTGAAGTTTATATGATTTGCTTAATAACTTCAGACAGAGTGTGAGTGTGTACACACACACACACACATATATATATATATATATATATATATATATATATATATGGGGGGGGGGGAATGAGCATAAGAGACGAAAATAGCGACACTATATATCTCTATGTGTGAGAGAGAAATGTTCCTATAGATACAATGAGATAATAAATGTGCGCGAGTCTGTAGGTGTAATCTTGCACAAAAACGGAGAAAAAAAAATGCCTCTATAGGATTTACCACAAACTATCCTTGAAAACAGTTTAGTCGTGTGATATTGGCAGATTGCAAAATAATTTCGGACAAGATTTCATGCCTAATTAGATAGACATATGTCTCCACAAACAACATAAGACAGATGTACTCAGAAGTGTTACTGGAATAAAAATTTAAAAAAAACAAATAAAAAAAAAATTTTAAAAAAATGAAATACCTTAAATGAATAAATTCTGAGAAATTGCGAAGGGAAACAGCTATGAAAGAAAGAAAGAATGAAAGAAAGAATGAAAGAAAGAAAGAAAGAAAGAATGAAAGAAAGAATGAAAGAAAGAAAGAAAGAAAGAAAATGAATGAAAGAATGAAAGAAAGAAAGAAAGAAAGAAAGAAAGAAAGAAAGAAAGAAAGAAAGAAAGAAAGAAAAAGTACCACATGATAGCAGAATGAGATTTAAAATTAAAAATAAATAATTAAATAAGAAAATCAGAAAGAGATGTAAAGGACGGTGTATACAAACTGGCAGGAAGGAAGCTAGGGGTGGGGGAGAAAGGAAAGAAGAAAGTAAATAAAGAAGGCATGAAACAAGGAAAGGTTAAGTGAAAATGAAGGAAAATAAATTTTAAAAGATGCAATGAAAGAAAACGAAAAAGAAATTGACTGAAAGTAAAAGAATGAGATAACGAGGACAGAAAGAAAGAAAATAAGAGGAAATAAAGAAAGAAAGGAAAGAAGATGGGTAAAAGAAATGAGGAATAATGATTGAAGAAGTAAAAATTATAAAACAATAGGAAATATAAATGAGGGCGTGGAGCGTGGGCGGAAATAATAATAAAAAAAAAGATTCCAAAGAAAGAAGGGGCAAAAAAAAGAAAAGATGCAATTTAAATGAGAAAGAATAATAAAAGTAAATTGAAAGCAATGTATAGAGATATCAAAAAGAATAATTGGAGAAAATGAAAAGAATGTCGGTCAAATTAAATAATGAAAGAAGAAAGGAAAATGTGGCAGGCAAGGAAAAATAGAAAGGAATATTCCTCTATTTAATTATATTTCAGAAAATGGGCAATCATGGCGCTCCACAATGTCCTGTCCCTTGTAGCTCTTATTAACTGTTGTCTTTGAACAGGATATAAAAGATGTAATATCGGTTTCAATTTTTATTTTCTCTTTTTAAATTCATCAGAAAGAATATAAGAAATTTAAATAAAGTATATTCTAAACGAACCTGAAATTAAATAAAAATAAGTAAAGTAAGGAATGGAGAAAGGAAGATATGAATGAAAACGAAAAGTAAAGGAGAGATGGAATTTAAAATACGTAAGAAAAATAAATGGAAATATAAAAGAAGCTACTGAGGAAGAAAAAACGAAAATATAAGTATGAAAGAAGAAAGGAAAGCAGGAAAGGAGGAGAGGGTCGACATAATATAAGATTAAATGAATGAAGAAAATTTGATGTATATAAGAAAATAGATTGAAATATCTGTCTGCAAAGATTATAAAAAAAGCATGAGAGGTATTCTAAAAAAATTAAATTCGATGCGAAATAAAAGAATCCGGAAACAGGAAAAATTTGAAGAAATGCAAAAACGGGGAAAATGTGCCCTACACGAAGCAACAAGAGAAATTATGAAAAAAATAAACAATGTAATAACAAATTAAGCTATAAAAGAATGAAAATTTTTACAAATATATACATTAATGTTTTCACCAGAGCTAAACGGAGACAACAATGTCCTCTTGGCATAGAATAGAAAGATAAGAGATATAAGCGTATACTTCATATGTTAAGCAATACAGTTATTATAATTAAAGTTTTTAAATTCATATATGTTGGAGATTTTCTTGATACTTTGAGAAAAAAAGATAATACTTCAAAAAGGCTATTTAAAGTTTTAACTTTATTTAATGATAAATTTATATGGGAAATCAACCATGGCGTGCTTATCTACCCCCTAAATATGCTATTTCTATAGAAACAAGACATTTTATAGGAAAAAACATTTCATTAACACCTACGCTCTAGTAGACGTACTTAAATGTCTCCTAAAAATTAACATTGCCTGTAGTCAACTGATCATATATGTTTTCCTGATGCCTTCAAGTGCGGGTCCCTACTTATAAAGTTAATTACTAGTGTTTAGTAATATTTCAAAACAAGTGTGGACATATAGAAGCTTAGAATAAAACCAGATTTCTAACGGACTTTTATAATATTGTATGTTAGGGTTTCGCTTAACATAGTAGCCATTGCCGAATGCCCTATCAATAGTAAATGTGATCATTGCTTACACAAGAAACACAGAGACACACACACAAACGTCTCTTTTCTCTCTCTCTCTCTCTCTCTCTCTCTCTCTCTATATATATATATATATATATATATATATATATATATATATATATATATATATATATATATGAAGCAAAGTGCTCTAGCAGGAAAGGCAAAAAGTATAACTTATGTCTTTCTGAAAAATGAATAATCCTGAAAAATATAAACAATCCCAATCTCTTAAACCAAAGAAGTGAGTTAATTACACCTGCCTACAGAGAACCAAATGTTTGCTCAAACACTTTGACCCAGATTAATTTTATTTATTTTTATCAAGAGTTTTACAATTTAATATCCTGGCTAAATAAATATTGATAATATTAGATTGTAACACATTTAACAGTTTTGCTAATCCATTATTTCTTTTATCTTAATATTACCATTTTTAATAATTGAATATTATTATAGTTTTTTTTACCCTTGATCTCATTCGAAGAAACGTGTATATTTAATTCTCTGTTTGTGTTAATTATTTATATTTATTTTTTAATTAATGTTTCATTTGCCCTATTTATTCATTTACACACACACACGCATATATATATATATATATATATATATATATATATATATATATATATATATATATATATGTATATATATTCTAATATATGGCTCTTATTTCATTTTAATTTTCTTTATCATATTTTTCATTTATACTTTACTTTCATTGATATGTATTATTTTTTATGATTTCTTTAATATTATTTTATCACGGCATATTTTATTATTATTTATTTTACTACTTTTAATTAGTTTAGTAATATTAATATTAATAATATTATTAATTATATTATTGATTTTCATGGAAAAAAATTAGGCTAGCCCCCCCCCTTGGTTTTCTAATATTTCTTCTTGTTTATTACTTCAAATAAGACTTTCTAATTCTTATTTCTAACCTCATATTCAATCTAAAATGTTAATGTGGACCTAAATTAAAATTCAAAATTAAATTACAATTCATTTAAATACTTTGAAAACTTTAATAGTTGTATTTCGCGATAACCTGGCGTATTTAGAACGGTGTTAACCTAAAATAAAAATACCAAAAACTTGAAAATTTCCTCAGCAAGAAAATAAGAAAAATATATATATATATATATATATATATATATATATATATATATGATAAAATATAATTTTAATGTATGCTATATTTATAGGTTAAAGTGATCAATATCAGGGATAGAACGTATTTAAATATAAAAGTGGACATTAAATTCAACACCCAATGGCGACAGTCTGTTTCATGCTAAACACAATCGTCAGGTTCTGTGCCTTGTGTGCTTACTCGACTTTTTATATATACAGGTAAGTTATGCATTGTTGGCATTCTATTCCATTGCGGGTAGTCTATTGTATTATTCTTACTTTTTTGGTGGGTGTTGTTTGTTAATTTTTTCTTAGTATTTACTTCGTTTATTTACTTATTGATTTGGATTATTATTTTTTTATTTTATTCTATTTAATTATTTTCATTTATTCTTTTCAGTTTTTGATTTTTAAGTAACGTAATGAAAAAATGTTTTCCTGTCTGGATTTTGTGAAGAGTTCTGATTGTTTATTTAGTAGTTTGTTTTAACCTGGAAAATTAATTATAGCTATTTTTCTCCAAGCAGAGTTTACAATTTTTGAATTGATTGTTGTAAATTGATGCTTTTTGCTTATTTTCCATGATGGCGTGATTTGTTTTTGTTTCCTGTTTTTAATAGTTTAGAAAGCATTCTGCTATTCTGGTACGTACTATTTGTAATGGACGTTGTGCGTGTGTATCTTCTTCATTTCCAGGGACTTTCACTTACTCCTATGTATATTTTTTCATTATCTGCTGATTTTACTGTGCCTTGGTATATTACAAATTTTTCGTAATTTTTATTATTTGTCATATTCTCGGTGTACCTGTTTTACTAAATATATTTCTGAGATGAGGTATCATGTACAATATTTACATAATTCGGACTATTGATCTCATTCTTGTTGCCATATTCATCACAACGTTTCCGCCGTTGTACGCTCAGTCCTTCTTCAGGTAGTTGGAATGCCTAACTAAACACTTTATTTCGCTCACTAGGCTAGACTGTTCTATTTCCACGTGCCATGTATAATGGATGTCAGTTATCAGTTTTCTGCTGTTAATTCACCACTCCAATTTCTGCACTGCCTTAACCCAGTATTGAACTCACAACTCTTTGGGTCCTGTCACTGAATCTAACCAACACCTTTATCCACTGTGCCATTAAGAATTCTGTGTATGAATAAAATTAATGTCTTCACCCACAATTTTTACCAGCGCTCATATTGCAATTTTTGCTGTTATCATTGCATGCTGTTCAGCAGAGATCATATTGAATTTTTTGTTGTTATTGTTGCTTCTGGCACTTCTTATTATTGGTTCCCATATTGTATTCATTTATATTCATTCTCTGACACTCCTTATTACTGTTTCCGATATTGTATTCATTTATATGCTTCGTCGGCTCAGGTGATTTTTTGTGGCCTAGCATATGTGCTGACTCCTTAGGTTTACGAATTTTCTAATGATGTTTTTTGTCTACGATTTCAACCTGATCCCACAAAGGGCAGTGATCTCCTTTTTCTCTCCATTTGTGGTCTACGTAAGGTAAGGTTTCAAGAACACAAAAAACTGTAACACGAGGCGAAATGGAAAAATCAGGCGTGGCTGACGACAAAATTCGTCAAAATCTGGTCAAAATCCCAGAAATACATACACAGATATCCTCAAGGACACATGGCACAGTGGATAAAGGCGTTAGTTAGATCCAGTGACAGAAGGCAAAGAGTGTGAGTTCAATACCTGGTTAAAACGGTGTCGAACTTGGAGAGGGGAATTACTAGGAGATAACTAATAACTGACATTCATTAGACATGTCACGTGGAACTAGAACACTCTCCTCCAGCGAGCGAAATAAAGGGCTCAGTTCGAAATTCCAACCACCTGTAGATGGGCGAAACGTTGTGATAAATATGGCAACATAGATGAAGAGAATAGTCCGAATAATGTAAATTGTGTGTTATTACTGAGGTTTTTCTTGAAAATGCTGTGGAGAGTGCTTAATGGGGTGGGGGAGCTTTATGTATGAGCTTAATAAACGTTTTTCTTACGTTTGTTTTTAATGTACTGTCGGTTAAACCATATGATATTTCTCTTCCTGTTGGCCTTCATGCGCTCTGTGTATGTGAGTGTTACCCGGAATCCATATCTTTTAGGGCTGTTTCATAGTCTTCCTTAGATTCATTAAATAAGGTGTAACTGGAAGAATTGTCGGAAAACCTGCGCTTAATTGATTGTGCTATTTCCTTGATTATAGATGGTGTGTTGTTAGAAGATTTGTGTATATACAGTGGTTTATCATTATATGGTTTATATGTACATTTTCTTAGGTTGAATGTGACATCTAGAAACATTACTTTATTAATGTTAGTTTTATTGTCTATGTCGAATCCCATATTATTTATGATTGTTTTCCTAATTTTGTGTTTTGTCTGTTATAGTTACTTACGATTATGAGACCCTCATCCCTGTAGAGTCCTGTGTAATTGTTATCGATTATTTTCCTTAGTTCATGTAATAAATATATAGCTATGAGTTCGCAGGGAATTGCACCGTCAATGCTTCCCATTGTAGTGTAAATGATCCCTTCTTTCTTTATCCATGACTTTTCATTGTGCAATATTAGTAATTTCCTGGAGTGTTTAATCATTTGTTTTTATTTGTGCTTATTTTTATTAGTTCTTGAACTAGAGAGATGGCCTTATCTATCATGGGGTTTGTTAAATAAGGTTAAAATTATTTTATATCTAGTTGTATAAAATGGCAATTATGTTCCAGAACCATTCTATAGTTGTTTTTATCGTGTTTCTCAACTGATTACACCTAACTTCTTCTTTAGCTCTGAATGAAGTCTTTCTAATATGGTTTTACTTATTTTACCTAGGTCACTGTTCGTTTACTTTATATGCCTTCACGTTGGGTTGGTTCTGAAAATTTCTTTATTGACTTTGAGTGTCATAGTTGCAATATTCGATCATCTAAGTCTAATTTTTGGGAGATTCTTTTATCTTCCTTATTGATATCGTCTTCTGTTGTTATGGGGCTTTTTTATATTTTAGTTATGTTGTCCTTGAGTAATCTGCTGAACTTAATGCAGGGGAGGGCTTAGTTCAATAAATTTCTAGTTGTTTTTTTTCCAATGCGATAAATACGTTAGTTGAATTTTTATTTGAGTTAAATTTTCTTTTATTTATATATGTTTTTGAAGGTATCTTTTTATTTATGCAATTACTGGTTTCTTATTAAGTTTGTTAAGTCTTTCTCGAATTCTCGTCTAGATTTTTGTGTTGTGGGGGGGCGTGTTTTGCTTTAAAGCTGAATTCTTCCGCCAGTGTCGTATTTGTGTTAATTTCTTGGCTTGAAAAAAAAAATGTGCTTTCAATCTAATGCATCCTTATATTTTTCCTTTAATGTTTGTTTTATGTAGGGGGTGATGGTGTGAGTATGTTTTCAGAAAATAGTCGAAGCTAAACATTAACATATCTATGATTGCTTAAAAATACATTCGTAAGGGAAAGAGCGTACGTAAATATGAGTGTACATTGATTTCAAAACTCAGAATAAAGTTATGCCTTTGCGACTCATTATTTCCTGCCTCTGTCCTTTTTCGTTGTTAAAATATTTTTTTAATGTTCCTGAGTCTATATTTGTTTCAATTCATCTAAATTTACTATCATTTATTGCATTATGGAAGTGATATTGCCTCCATCTCTTAATTATTTCTTATAAAATATATAAAGACATAACTTGAAGTGTCAACCATTTCTCACTTTACCTATATTTCTTATATCAAATTGAGAAATTACCGAAAATGTTTCTAAAGTTACATTACCTCAGGAGACCAATAATATACCAAATAATTTTCACTTTCTGTCTGTATCAAGGTAATTTAATTTGAAAGAATAATTATCATTCATTCAAGAATAAACAAAAGTATACGAGACTTCAAAAGACCATCACTGAATAATAACGATTAAAATATATAAAAAAAAAAAGATTATTTATTATACTTGGTAAAAACATTCTGAAACCGAATGTTTAACTAGGAAGTACTTATATTTTAAGAAGATATATCATGTTAATAGTAATATTAACTGTTTCCTCTGGAAATATTCGTCATTTATTGACCACGTTTCCAGTGCAGGTGTCTCAGTGTGCAAATACATTATCATAGTTGTATACATATAGTCATGTGTTAGCTTTCACGTGTGCATAGTAATATTTCTAAAAACAAAGGGAATATAAAACATTCAAAATTGCTGTTCCTATATGATTATTTCTTAGTGTACTTGCTTAGGTTTAGGTTGTTTTTTGCCGGCATTTAAAAACTAGTTCATTGTGTCTATTTAGTAGTATGTCTGGATCTTTATGTTTGATTATGAAGATTTTCTCCTTCAAACATAAGTTGCATCTGTCTCTGAAATTCTTGGGAGTTCTGGCTCTTGATATTATTCTCCACTTTATTTGTGGTGTTAGGCCACTCTTCAACAAAAACCAATAATGATTTGATAGTGCTGTTTGGTTCTTTTTACATTTATTTTTGAAGGATTGGCGATGGTTGTATAGTCGGTGTTTCCAATCTCCCGCTGATATTCCAATGTCCGTATGAATATATATGGATATGCAGATGTCCTTGTGTGTATATGTATATATGTAAGTATAAGTATATATGGAGATAGGTATGGAGACATGTGGATGTGCGTTTTCTCTGCAGGTGTATCTGTGTAAAGATGGAAATATACATATATCGTTTCGTGTGAATGTGTGTGTAGGTGTACATAGGAACTCATAGGCATATAAGAAGATATAGGTATGTGGTTACAAATAGGGGTTTAAGACATGTGTAGATAAGAGATTGTAAAAGAAGGGCCTAATTTTCTGCTAGTGACATCTCTTCCAAATTTCTCCTCTAATATTCTCCAATTGGAAATGAATTTTAAATAGCACAAAGGGAGAGTTTAGATTGGTATTCTAATTGAGATTGAAAGATACTACCCCAGTGTGGAGAATAAAATTATTTAAATGGGAATAACTGTTGATAATTGGGTACATAAAAACAACCACGAGTTTACTTAATGAACAAAAATCAAAAACAAACACGAGTTTACTTAATGAACAAAAATCAAACGAATAAATGTCAACCTAACAAGCTATAAGATAAAAGTTTTAGTGAAAAAAAAAATTACTAAATATAAATTGGATTGCTCTTTCAATGTTCTGTCTATGGATTTTTCCATCGATTGTTTCATAGAAAATACCCAAAACTCCACCGAATTTCAAATTAATTCCTTCGAAGATTGTTTTAAAATTTAGATATTTATCAAACCTTAACCTCCCAAATATGCACGTTAAAGTAACGCGAACTGACAGCGTCTAAGAATTTGAGTGAAACCTGTCGTGTAATTTATTGGGGCTGTTGTAACGTCTTCCTTTAATGTAGTTCTTATCGTTCACCCCTTAGCCACATTTATCTAGAGACGAGACGCGTTAAATTTGAGCAACATCCAGCCGACACACTGGGGTTAAAATAGGAAACTAAAATGATACATATGACACACTCATATCCTCTCTCCCCCTCACTTCCTCACTTCGTTAACTTTGCGTATACTTGATGAGGTCCGTCAAAAACGTGTGAATTTCGTTTCATTTTTCATTTCAGCTTTTGGAAGTAAAGTCTGATGATCTAGAACCCTGTTAAAGGGGTTATGGTGAAATAGCTTATTACATGGAATCTTAACGTGATCTGTCTTTTATTCAAAATATATATATATATATATATATATATATATATATATATATATATATATATATATATATATATATATCTGTGTGTGTGTGTGTTAAATGAGTTAGTTTTATTTATTAATCCATATTTTATTAATTAAATATTATTTTTTTAGTGGATATCCATATCTGACATGAGGCACCATTTATTTTTTTAAACATTGCATTTATTCTTTTTTACCAGCCTCATTAGTGGAGAAATTTTATTAAAAAAATCTGTACTCTCCTGTAGTTTTTTACACATAGGTTCCATTTACAGGAAAAACCGTTGTTAGAATGAACTTGCTTTCAGGAACTTCACAGCCACGGTTGTACTTTAAAGATCATGCAATTTTAAATCGTGACTTATAAACGGAAATCTTTCTCAGACTCTCGGAACATTCATAAAGTTTCAGTATCATATTCCAACGTAAATACAGCAATTTTCTAAAGAAGTGATGGAGTTGTTTTTTATTAATCCGACAAGTTTTATTACCTAAATATTAATTTTAATGGATACCCATCTGAAACCATTGTATTCACAATAATAATATCACTACGCATAAAGCTACTGTTGTCACACGCAGATGAAAATATATCAGAAAATGTCAAGAACGAGATAACTCGTAGTCGACACGAGATAACTCGTAGTCAGTACGAGATGACTCTTAGTCGGTGTTTAAATAAAAACTGCGAACCACGTGTTACCACGACTTTACACTGTCGACCATATATATAGTTGGCCACTGTGTCAGTGGAATTTTACAATGGCGTTGTACTTCCCAGCGGCTCTGTAGACCAAGCATTTAGCCTAACTGTAAATACAGAGATTGATTTCAACAAACATGTGTTATACCGTGATTAAAGACTGATTAGTGTAAAAAAACAATTCTGCACCATAATCAATACATTTAAAGAATTAATTTCGAAATGGTAATTAACGAAAATTTAATAGAAATTTTATTACTTGTATGTACAACTCACTCTAAATGAAAGGCTGTTAACCCAATTTAAATAATACTAAACATTACCTTAGTTGTATTAACACTGTGTGTAACCATTATACACAGACATTTAAGCCACTCCCTGATGTTACAGAAAAATAAAAACGACTATCTACAAAACTCTTCCAATGTGGAATTATACATGTATTTTAAAAGCTCTGTTGTTACAAAAGTAACACGACAAAATATAGAAAGAGAGAAAAAAGGTCGTTTCCATCGCCATACAATATGGCAGTTATGAACAAAATAAGCAAACATTTTTCAAGATTCTAGAAATTAAAAAAACAACACTTTCTTCGAAAATATCCACTATACGAAATTCTAAACATGAATATTCTCAAAAATCTGTTACAACCGTACTACAAACTTCATTAATTGCATAAAAATACAGTTATAGAGTAAATTCAAGATAAACAAATAGAATAGAACTTACGGTTAGATTTATCCATTACTAAAGTGAAATGATGAGACCTAGCCGCCAATCTAGTAGTACGCTCATATTTATTATATCGAGTTAGAAATATGGAGCGCTCATCAGAACAGTTGTCATTAAACTATTTGTAGAAATGTACACAGAATATATGCTACGGCGCTGGGAAAATGGTTGAAGACAAAATACCAGCGATGCAATGGTTTGAGAGTTTATGCAATTCTTGACCTCAGATGACTTAGAATAATTCTTTATTAGATTTAATTGGGTGTGTAAAATTCTCGATTTTTTGTTTCGTCGAGTTATGTTGATATATTTACATTGGCAAGTCTCACAATGTACCGTACCAATTTTTTAACAAATTTCTTTATTGTAATATGGTCTCTTGCAAGGAATGTGACATTTTATATCGTGTTTAATTGTTTTGAAGCATTTAAAAGTTTATTTTGTTTACGGTCCATGTTACGTGAAAATTGTAAAAAAGGCAATCAAATGATACCCAACAAATATTTCCAGTTTGATTAATTTTTGCAGAGAACGACATCTTATTTAACAGGATTGCGCATGTCAAGCGTTTCGCCGAATTAAATCCATATTCACGCCGGGAATAATGTATTTTTGAAGAAATAAATACAAGTACACGCATGGAATAAGATATTATTTAAAAACAAACGAAATAACTTGCATAAAATGTTGGAAAGACCTGTATAATTATAAAGCGTTTCACGTGTGTTTAATTCAATAATTCCTTATTAGAGTTGTTACGATATGAAGGCAAATAGTGTGATTTATCCTCTTCAGTATGGCTACACGATTCCAAGCATGTTCAGTCCCATTGTTGTTAATTCAACACCCACCGTGAAAACACTTGATTTATATTGCATTCACGCTGGTTGGACATTAACTATACTTAATCTATGTCCTCCACCAGAGCCAAACATGGATTTGAATTCAGAGCTATGATTCTAGATTGGTTGCCAACCACAGCTAGATATAATCTTCTACCCTTCATTAATCCATAATGCACTGCGAGAGAGTAGGCACCGGATTGGGCTGGAATTCTCGTTTCAAACCGTCAGCCATTACATGGCAGGTACATCCGTTTCTTTATAAAACCTGGATTAATGTAATAAAATATTTTTATTTAACACCGGTTACCACCGGATTCGTTTCTTATTCCAGTTCATGACATCTTTAGCATTTCTCAGTGGCAGTTTATAATCAATGTAAAAGTAAAAAAAAGAAGAAGAAAGATTCAAGTTTTTTTTTTGTTCGTTATTCATAAGGATTAATTTCTTTTAAATTTCTTTTTCTGTGGAAGATTTGGTTCAATAATTCTCAAAGTTAAATAATGTCGCATAAAACTCTGACAACAATGTCAAAATTAAAAACAGCAAAATAATTAAATTCAATGATTCTAAATAAAGTAATTCAAACAATTGTTCGCCAATCAGTAATTGAAAAGAAATCCGATCGCTGGAAAAGCCATTTCCCCCGAAAGATATTTTATTTATGTTCGGCCTCTTTACCAGATTTCTTTTAGGTGTTTCTAAATACACGTTAATTCATTGGTGGCTTCAGTGGAGGCAGTTGTGAGAAAACGGACACCTGATCAACATTAAACAAATATAATTATCCTGCAGCTAAGATTTATCGGTTACCCTGATAGCACGATGCGCCATTTTCGCTAAAAAAATATTGAATTCAAATAAAATGGAGAATTTACTAGTGAAGAACAAATTTTGATTTTATTTAATCAAGAGCCGATTCCGTAGACACTAAAAAATTTAGGGGATCGGTATGCCAGACACGATTCTTTGCTTTGTAAATATCTACACAGAACGTCACTTTTATATCTGAGATGCTATTCATCACAAACATCCACTTTTAATTAAAGAATTGAATACTTACAACGCGTTTTCTATTGGCAAAGTTTGTGGCGAGCAGGCAGGATGTCCTCATCCAAATACTAATTCTGACATTGTCCAATTTGATACCGAGATAAATCTTCACTGAATATATTCCATAGCAACATCTTCTGGATAGTTTGTCGATTCAAAGGAAATTCTATACATTATAGGGCATTTAATACTTTACTTTAAAATATTCTTTAATTGATTTTAAATAAGTTAACAACCCTAGGTTTAGTATGAATTGATCTAAAACTGTAATGTATAATTAAGTTTTTAGGTGTAAGTATTTCTACATCGAGAGGAGGTTTACTAATTGTACTAACAAATTGGTTAGGCTTAATGTTCTTTGATATTTCTTATTAATGTGATTTATTTTAATGCCAATCTATTATAGTGTAACCCGGATATAAGAGAGTTGTCGGGACCGGAGAAGAAGTCTCTTATATCCGGGTTTTCTCTTATATCCGGGTTTGGTCTATTTTATATACATTAACACAGGCTCTAATTTGGGACCAGAGAAAAGTTCTCTTATATCCGGGTTTCTCTTATATCCGGGTCTCCTATATCCGGGTTACACTGTATTTATTTAATATTGCAGCTCTATTCTAGGACGTTTTGTTAGCAGAATTTACCGTATAAAATTAAGGTAGGTTTTCTTAATTTTTTGGGGTGTGGGTCTCGTATGTTTGAGTACTTGGGATTGAATTTTCGGATTTTATTCATAATTTGTAGTCACATGTTAATTACGACGTCTTGACAAACGATTGTCATTCCTCCATTGACTGAGCGTCCATGAACCCTTTGACGACTTTTCATTCCTAATAACGACTTGCGTTCTTGTAGCAGATTTGGCACTCATGAGCATGCATAAAATTAGGTACTAGTTTTCTAAGGAAACACCTTTGCTAAATGTACTTGCAAATCCTTATTACAGATGTCTCAAGAAATATCGAAGGGATTCTCTTGCAGGATGTTAGTGTAAAGTAGTATACATCCATGACGAACCTGAAGAGGATGCAAATAAAAATCTATTGTACAAGAAACATTTTAGAAGCTATTCGATATCGAGTAGCAATTGTTGGACTTTTCTTTGGTCGGGTTACTCTGCATAAGTTACCATGCAAAGATAAATGGGATAAAAAAGAAAAACTACTATTTTATTTCAAACATGGCACACCATTAATCTTTGTTAGTTGTCTAGCTCAACATTCAACAATATTCATTAAATTATGGTAAAAAAACTAAACTTCGGATAATACAACTAAAAAAATACAATAATATCACTTTTATCAATTTCAGATTTGTTTCCAATTATCTTAATTAGAATTATTCTTCATTTACGTATCAATACTCTTCAGGATGTGAACGGTCATTGCTCTCCACACTGTCCTGTCTTTTGTTGCTCTAAATAACATTTGACACTTTAAATCCTTCTTTGTACTTGTTCTGTCATTTATTCATAAACATTCGTTTAGTTATATGGTGTTTACTTGTATTCAGTTTGTTCTGTGAGTTTTAACTTCGCTTAACCCTCTTTCCTCATGATATTTTTGTGATATGTGAACTATTCTATAATATTTTATTTTTAAACTTTCATGTAAGCCCTGTACAATTTCATCATCCCTAGCTGCCTCTTTTTTGCAAGTCATTGTTAGATTCTGTGAGACATTGTTTGTCTCTTCTGATTCACGTAACCGTATTATGTACAAGGAATGTCGCATTATCTAAACCAGCCTTCTTCTTTAAATGTTTCATAAATATCAAGTGCGTCTTTCTGATAACAATTATAACTTCTGTGAGTTATCCTACTTGGATTCGCCCAAACGACCGTTAGGCGGCGTTGTTTAAAAAAGACAAACATATCTCCTCTTTCTCTTCCTTTCTTTTCCTCCAAGATGGAGTGTAGAAGGACACTGGTCCTGTTTAAACATCTAAATGTATCCAATTTCAGGACGGTGATTTGGAGTTACAACTAATTGGATAAAAGTTATTTAAATTCTCAGGAGAGTAGAATGAATAATTGTGAAGAAAATTAAAAGCGAAATGCGTTACGATTTATATTTTAGAATAATAAAATGAAATTGGGAATAGTTCCAAGGAGAATCAAACGCAGATTTAATTAAACAAGATACGCTAATAATTTAGAAAAAGCAATGATACCCGACCCTAAGTACTTCCCGATAATAAGAAAAAGACAATTAATGTGTTGTCTAAACTACGTGAGTCGAGAGAAACTAGAATCCAGACGTTTGTTTACACTAAGCTTTTTGTAGAAAATGTGTGGTCACAGAAAATAATAATCTAAATTGTTTTAGACAAAGAAACAAAACACCTGTCTTGTGTTAAGACCCAATATTTTGTATTTGTTTATGTGGAGCGTACGAGAATAAACTATCTTTCCAGAAAGATATTTCAGAAGATTTGAAACATAATATAGTAATATCATATGGTTAATTAACAAGAGCGTCTAAGATTAAGATACGTCTTTTCTGCGACATTTGTTTGCAATTTTTAGTATTATCTTTATTTGGTATTTCTGGCTAAGAATCCTTTGTCGGCAAGAAAAGCCACATGGTTAGTTTACGAGAATAGGGAGATAAGGAATTTGGGAATTGTGAATTGTTATTTTCCGGGGCCTGGCTTGTCAAATTCAAGTCATTAATCATTATTATCGGAAAATATTACCCTATATAAAGCAACCACGTATTTTGCTTACTGCTTACTGGTTATTTTTTTCGAGTGGAGAGAAAAGGTCAGACACGTGAAACGCACTCGCCTTTCGGTGGCCAGTGGTAATACACAGAAACACGCACGACAAAATAATTGAAGAACCGTTAAGTGGGTGACGATTACTTAAACGACTGCGACAAGACTTTCCCGCATCTGTCAACAATAAACTGACGGGATTTAACGTCTCCGACTACAATTTATAAACCACCACACTGCAGTATAGAACTTTATTTCGTGATAAATTATAGAGATATTTTAATCAACCAGTTTCACTTTATATTGAATAGATCTGTTGTTAGAATGATCAATAGTGTTGTGAATGTTATTGAATTTGTTCGTATTTCAGACAGCATTCCGAACAGCGCTCTGGCGAAAAGAAATAAAAGCTTTACCACGGCCAGGAGTAGGAATTACGCAATATTGTCTATGGTACACAACATAAATTAGGGGTTCACCGTCAGTCCCAATATCATGATTTGAGGAACCGGAATAAACCATATCGAAATAACACATTGGGCCAAACTAAAGTGGAAAAAGAAAGTTGGAGAACCCATAAGGTTGGTATTATTCATCAAAGCTAAGTGAGCTACTGACTTCCGACTGAAGAGAAAATAAAGAGAAGAAATACAACTCAGAAGTGATGAGTGTTTTTGGGATGTGTCAACGATAACGTTTTGTCAACACCTGCGGGTTGCAGTAGCAGCGCGTGAGTGAGGACGTGCCCGCTCGAGAATGTTCTGGGCAACTGAGAACGGAACACACACGCACGTGTGTATCACATACGGACGAGCAAAATTCTTAATATTAAATATGTAAGCTTTACATGTCAATGAAATTTGTGTATTTTGGTAATAGGTGCATTCATTTTTATTTGTTTAAAATCCATGTTTTGCGTTCCATATTTTTAATCGGACACACATAAAACCGTCAAGTAATGCTTGTAGGACACATGTAACGGCAGCCATTTTAAACGGGAAAACGCTGACACCACACAAAATACTGGTGAAATGTTAAAATTTTTAATTTCTGAAATATTCTTCCATCATATTTTAGCATTGCGCCCCCTAATATATAAGGTATTAGAAATTAAATTCAGTACATATTTCTTCTGTCTAACGATATTGGCGCCGGCCGCCAATCTTTGCTTATATTTTGAAAGGTATCTTTCGCTCTTTCTGTAAAAATATTTGTGTAACAATTCTAGTTGTCTTTTACTAACATATATATATATATATATATATATATATATATATATATATATATATATATATATATATATATATATAGAGTAATATTTGCATTTGCATTCTTTCCTGCATTTACTAAAATTAAAGATTAGCACATACGTTTGAGAGAATATTATCTGAAAAGATCATTTATTGCTAAAAGTAAGATTTCAAAGATTACTTCTGTGTCTATATTTGTGTATACGTTTATGTGAATTAATTTGACTGCGTGTTTTAAAATCTGAGTGTGTGTGTCTGTATATATATATATATATATATATATATATATATATATATATATATATGCGTGTGTGTGTGTATAAATTATAAATAATTATAATAATTATAACAGAGCGGGTTCAGGTTTGTTTTAAAAACTCACCATCACAACGATCACAGTTACAATAAATTTGTCTTCGCAAATAACATCTGAGAATGATCTCTGAGGAGATCAAAAGTACTTGGGTTAACAAAAACAACGGAGCCTTCCTTGATGAATTTTAACTTAACATCAAATATCTAATTAGATAACTAGAAAAGATTATTATAAAATACATAATATGACAATATTATTGAATGAAAGATGCTTGAATGATAATATGTTACCTAAATTCACACACACCCACACACACATACTTGTGTGCGTGCGAATATTTGCGTGAGTGTGTTTTGATTTTGAATGATGAAATTGCTTACCCCTTGCTTGTTGTTTTGCTTTATTTTTATTTTTTCGTGTTACGGCATATTCATGCGGACAAGTTTTTGTTTTGTTTCTTTCGTATGAAGAGAATATATGTATTCTTTGTAAGAAATCAGTCTGTAGATCAGGTTCCATTGAGGTATTTTTTGGAAAGATGTTTTTTTTATCCAGAGTCTCGTTTCGTTGTTGGATTCTTTTCAGATATACAGATGTTAGATTTTATTGATATTCTCATATTGTTTATATTTTTTGGCAAATGCCCACTGATTTAAGAAATATTAAATGTCGCTCAATTTTGCTATCTCGTAGAGCTCATACATGGTGTATATATTATCGCATTTTGTCTTGAGTTTCGATATATCTAATAGTGTATGCCGTTTCACATGCTTGGCATGCTGGTTGATCTGCGTTGTTTAGTAAGTACGACTGGGTTATTCTTGTATGGCCAATGTGTAAGCCAGTATTGCGTCTTCGAGATTTTCTGAAAACCAACTTCCAACCTCTTACTTTGAGCTGATTTGCGTAGAGTTTATTGTATGAGTAATCCTCACAGCAACATATATTTGTTAATGTGTTAATGAATTCATTAAAGTTATAATATGGGATTTTGTTCCTTGAGTCAACATCCATATCTAAAGCTGGTTTGACTGCTAGGACAGCATTATTGTTACCTTCAACACCGATGTGGCTAAGAATCCAACATAGTTTGATCTCTTTATGTTTCCTAGTGGGGCTCATTTTGTTTAACCCTAGAACACTAACCATGGGTGTATAGTACCCAACGCAATCTTTCCTATATTTAATTACAATTCTCAGTACCTGATTTTCCTACCTAAATAATATGTTTTTCAATTCCTTTTAAAGTACAAAGTTTGAAGTGCCTGCATGTAAAATATTTCAAATAAAGATATCTTTAACATTTTTCTTTTGATATTTTCAAAATCGGGTATGATATACCCATGGTTAGTAGTGGTGTAAATTTAATTGATGGTTAGTGTTCTAGGGTTAATAGTTTGATCATGATTTGGCTTGGATATGTTTTTTTAAAGACATTAGGACAGATAGTGTCTACCCGAAAAAATTAAGATTTTTTTTGTTTGCTCTGTGTGATGATGTTGATAGCGCTGTCCATTTGATAAGCCTCCCCAATAAAAATAAAGCTTCCTTTTGCAAAGTATTTTTATTTTGTAATATTTTGGCTCACGGCTGCACATCCTATCTTGTCCTCTCACTTTGAATTGTCTGTAGAGAGTTAGGGTAGTTTTACAGTATGACCTGAAACATTTTTCTGGATTGTATGTGACTGCGTTTTTTTGTGTAGGGAATGTATATAATTCTGGAAATGCATTGGTATCCATGGTGGAATACTGACTGCAGTCGTTTCTTGTATGTTTGGAAGTGTAATCCCTGACTTTTCAGCAATAGATTTCATCTTGATTTCATAGGGTTTATTGTCTTTTGTAAGAAAATAGATCTCAGTAATGAGATTTAAAGGTACTGCTGTAACTTGGTTATTTGGATATGATTTTATTTTGACATAGTACTGTAGTGTCAGTTAGTGCATCTTACATGTGGAGGTGTTTCATTAGCTCCTGAGTATAAGCTTTCCACTGAGGATATCCTAAAATTTCGAAGTACTGATCTGAGGCCTTGATATTTTGCGTTGAATATTTATATGCATTTTTTCTGGCCGCCCCATATATGAAACTAGCGTAATCCAGTTTTGTGCGGCGTAGTGATCTGTATTTTTTAATTAATATTTGTCAATCTGCTCCCCATTCAGTATGGACCACCACATGCGGAAGCTGGAGGACTTTACTAAATTATTTTTTTAAATATTTTAGATGGGGAATGAATGTTAAATTTTTGTCAACGATGATGCTTAGAAACTTGTGTTGTTCCACAATCCTGTCTGTTCTGCTATTTACCCATATCCGGGGGCAGAAAAGAGGATTCATACTTTTCCCAAGGCTGTTAGCCCGTAAGTGAATTTAATGGATTTGAATTCGGCTCTCAGATTTCTCAATCAAAGCAGCTATCCATTACTCCACCGTGCCTCTATTATATAAAGGTATAGGAAAAAAATTTAAAAAAATAAAAATAAAAAAATCACCTGTTACAATGTTACATTGAAAAAAAAATAATGAATACACATATTCTTAGTTTTAAATATAAAATATAAATCTTTTGACTTCCAGTTTATCGAAATGCATAAACTGGCGGACATGATTCAGCATTCCGTTTTTTTTTGTTTTTTTTTTATTCTTATTACTGCTGTTGTTTACATCCAACATTTTATCTAAATTTGTTTTCTGGGGAAAGAGCATATGTTTTACGATCTTAGAATTTAATATAGGAGCTTCAGAAATTAGTTCACCCTCAGTATATTTTGGCATTAACAAATTGCTTTTTCTTTAAATTATTTTTTTAAGTCGAAATTATTACCGGTTGTATTAAAATTAACTACTAATTCACTTACTATATATTTTGTAAAAGTTCTCTTTTGCATATTGTTAACTGCTAATTCACTTAGTACATATTTTGTAAACGTTTGACATTTGCATATTTTTGCAGATATCTTACAGTATATTTGACACAATATTCCACCAATTCTGTCGTTGTCATTATTCTGTTTTGTTTTGATTAAATGATTTATTGTTTCTGAAGTAGTAATTTTCGATAAATGGTTAGGTAGAATGTTGTGCCTCATTTCATCAAGCCATTTGTGTTAATTTTTTTTTTTTACTTTGATGGTTTACACTAAATTACGGCGTACAATTCAAAATGTCATACCAGTCCACCTCAAGTTATAGTGTGACATGTTTATGGCAGAATGGTTTAAAGTAATGGTAATGAGTGTTGGCCCATTTGTTTACATTTCGGTGGTAAATGATTGTATTTTATACCCACCATATATGGTGAGCACTTGTTTTGTGAATATTTTTATTGGATTGAATATATATATATATATATATATATATATATATATATATATATATATATATAAATTGATTTATTTCAAATATGTTTTTTCGCTACACAGTTCTAACTATGTTTCAAAATTAAAGCTAAAAGCTACGAATTTAATTTTGTAATTAAATTAAAGACATTAATTCCATTTCATCCTCAAGCGAATTTTGGAGTAACTTTTAATATTACTGGGTTTTAAAGACACAGCTAAAATCATAAATCTAAAAAGATGTTACCTGTGTCTTTAAAACCCAGTAATTTTAAAAGTTACTCTGAAATTGCTTGAGGATGAAAATGGAACTAATGTCTTTAATTTAATTACAAATAAATCTGCAGCTTTTTAGCCCATTTTGAAACATGGTTAGAATTGTGTAGTGAAAACTATATTTTAAATAAATCAATTTATAATATTAATGCTCTGTAACTTTACATTGAGCACTATTTTGTAAAAATAAAAATATCTGTACGAACACTGGATTATATATTTTACTGTTCTTTCTTTTTATTTATATATACATATATACATACATACATATATATATACATATATATATATATATATGTGAAAAAATATAATTTTAAGGTGTGCTATATTTACGTCATAAAGTGCTCAATATCAGAGAGAGTGTGTATGTAAATATAAATATAAAAGTGAACATTGAAGTCAACACACAGATGCAACAGGTTGTTTCATGCTAGACGCAATTGCCAGGTCGCGAGTGTTGGATTTTTCCTCGACTATTTAAATATATATGGTTTAGTGGTGCATTGTGGGTAATCCAAATCACACCAAATGTCTCATTGAAAATAAGGAAAAGATCATCAGCGTACAACAATCAATCCAAAGCCTGCAAACATTATTGGAAGAAAAAATAAATTGCTATTATTACATTCCCAGACCAAAATAAATTACTAAATAAACAATTTGAGCTCATCTCAAAATGCAGACAAGAAAACAAAAGTTTTCTACGTTAAAAATCAAAAAAAAAAAAAATGAAAAAGATAAAGAGAAATAAACAATATAATATAGATTAAAGTAAAATAACTAACAAATCAATCCGAATAAATAAATAAAGTAGTCAATAAAACAAACGAACAAACCAATCCCGCCAAAGTAACCGTTGGAATAGACAATCAATACAAAAATCGGACGAAAACAAATAGCTATAACTGATATATATATATATATATATATATATATATATATATATTCGATAAAATAATTGTTATTGTTTTAGATTATTTTTGTAACAGTCAACAATCTTGAAACTTATAAAACTGTCTTATTGCTTGTATCCTTCGATCATATCTTTTTCAATATCGTTAATTAAGACGACACCTTTTTCCTCATGTTTCCTTCTATCAGAAGGTATGTCCTGTGAGTGCCAAATTCTCTTCGCCGACATTCCTCATTATGTGCCTTAGAAATGTCTTTTGTTGTTGTCTGATTCTAGTTATATGTGTACTTTCCAATTTCATCCTCCTTAAAACTTCTTTTCTACTCACGTGGTATTTAATAACGATAATTCAATAATTTTGCGAAAGATTTACTGTGTCCATTAATAGCCTATATTTCCTTTCTATGATCACATTTTCTTACTTTTAATTCAGAAGATCTATTATAATTATATACTTCTTAAACGAAACTATAATTTCGGTGCTAAATAATACTTTTCTTTTTCAAAACGTTTACTGATTATAATCAGAAAATACTCATAAAAAAACATTATTATCAAATCAGCTTGACAATATTATTATCAAATATGGTTTTTGCCCGCTTTATGTTAAATTTAGATGATTATAATGCTGGCATCGACAGAAAAGTGATGGAATGATTCCGAAAGAATTTTTTAAAAAAAGATTTCAGGTCATCTCTTATCTCATTTTTACGACTTGCTTTTCCTTGATTTACTTTTTTCCTTCTCATCTTTTTTCTTTTCTATTATTCTCTCCCTCTTGATTTCTGTCTCATCCTCGCCTGTATCACACTATCCTCATCAAATTTCTTCAGCATTAATTTCTTTATACTTATAGTCACATAACGTCGTATTGCCACTGAAGTTAAGCAACATCGAGCTTTTTAAGTACCAAGATGGGTGATTGCTTGGGAATAAATGTAAGCTTGGGCTAGTGGAATGGATAATGAATCAGAATTGTTAATCGGATAGCAAAGTTCCAATTCCATTTGGGTTCGTTCTATTCACTTACGCGTAAATGATCGTGGTAAATACATGAATCCATCTTTTCTCTCTCCAGCAATAGGTTAGCGATTAAGACTTGTATCTCTAAATCCTTATAACCTCCAACTAATTCTTACAATCTAAAAATATTTTCTGGCTTTACATAACCAGCAAAGAGTTAATAAACCGTAGAAAATGTATATATCAACAAAAAAGCTTTATCTTTTTTTTTCTCAGCACCTCCGACATATTCATTTAATTATTCCTTCCTCTTCCCTTCTGCTATTTATTATTCTTCTTTTGCTCTCCTCTTACACTTTTCTCTCTCTTTCTTCCTCTTTCCCCATACATTTTTCTGTCTCTCCTTCATGTTCTATGTCTATCCTTTTTATGTTCATTTCTCCCTGCTCTTTCTCTTTTCAAAATTTTTCTTCCCCTAGTTTCCATCTTTATTCCTTCTCCATCATTTGTGCTATCTCTCTTGTCTCCTGGTCTTTTCTATACTAATTGGTTTTCATTCCTATTGATCTTTACCTTTCCTTCCTTTTAGGCAATCATTATCATAAATTCTTGCTCTGCGTACTTGACATTTATCTTCCTTCTCTCTCTCTCTCTCTTCCTATTTCAATTATTCATCTCTCTTAATTTCCGCTTTCTCCTTTTCCTTCTCTACCTTCTTCTTTCCTCTCACAGTCTCTTCCTATTACTCATCTATTTCAGTTTCCATTCCCCTTCCTCCTCTATCCCATCATCTTTTCCTTTTCCGTTCGCTTTTCATTTTCATTCTCTTTTTTTCCTTCTTCAGTTTGCTTCCTCTTTCTCTACATGAACCTCTTTCCCTTTCACTTACTCCGTTCACCTTCCGTCTATTTCTTTCCGACTGTGTGTGTGTGTGTGTTTTTTTTTTTTTTTTTACTGAGACGTGTTTCCACTCTGCCTATCTCATTTTTCTCTTCCTTCTCTGCTTATGTCTCATATCCACCTCCTCCTGCTCCTCTCTCTCTCTCTCTCTCTATCTATCTCTCTCTCATACCCCTTTTATAACTTACTCCTCTCTTCCTCTTTCTCGTCCTCTTTTCACCTTTTACTCCGACATCTCTCACTCTCTCTCTCTCCCTCTCTCTCTCTCTCTCTCTCTCTCTCTCTTTTTCTTTCCGTCATCTGGGTAAATAGTATATTTCCTTCTTTTATTATATATATATATATATATATATATATATATATATATATATATATATATCATTATTTTGAAATTAAGATATGTTTTAAATATAGAAATCTAATAAAAATTCATCGAAATATTATTATGAAGGTTTTTACTTTTCTTATTGCCATAAAAACTCTTTTATATCAAAAATTAATATAACACAATATAACGTCCGATACAATTGTTAGCATATATATATATATATATATATATATATATATATATATATATATATCGTCGGATATTTAACATAATCGTCGGATATTTATATATATATATATATATATATATATATATATATATATATATATATATGTGAAGTAAGAACAAATCAAATATAAATCCAAACGTTCATAGAATTAATTCAAAATAGGGCTCAATACAATTCGATAGTGAGCAAAAAATTCTTTATTATAGGATGTTACATTCAGACATGTATAAACCGCTATATAAATGCACTCATGTTTCGATGTTTGAATATAATTTCCTATAATAAAGTATATATATATATATATATATATATATATATATATATATATATATGTATGTATGTATGTATGTGTGTGTGTGTGTGTGTGCATGCATATATGTATGTTTATATATGTATATTGTATAGGTCACTGGAAAGAAACTTCAACGAAACGTACAGTAGAAAAACCTTCTTTTGTTCTAATCGATCAAGTGAAAGGGACATGCATTTTAAATTTAAAATTAATCCTTTTATATGATCAAAAATAGTAAAAACGTGATCATCTCAGCGACCAAGAAGACGTATTTTATCATCTTTTATATTTAAAAGTAATCTTTATATTTTTAGAGTACGGTTCTACTCATTCAAATATGTCATAGCCGCTACCACTATCGGAAATAATAAAAACCCGTTATAAAACTGATAAAATGAGTAAGTTCTAACTTGAAAATATTTTTTATTTTTTTATGAATTATTACTGTTATTAATATGTGACTTATTTTGTCCAATCAAAAATACATCCGCAATATTTCTTAAGTATTTTTTTTGTCTTTACTTTCTCTGTTTTTACTTGACGCTTTTTTAAGCAGTCGGATATTTAGCGTAATATGTTCAGTTTAGTCGAATTACCCCTTTGTTATATTTATATTTAACAGTCCCCCCACAAGGAATGTATGTGGCACAAGGCCGAGTTTAACGTGGGTTTTCCCTTTTAACGCGTATAAACCTCTTCAGGGTCTGTCTACCTCCCCGGACGAAACTTTGCCCTGCGGCAATGCTTTGCCCGAGTTCCTCTCTGCCGAGGCAGAGAATTTGACAGCTGAACAATCTATTCGACTGTTACCCCTTTGTACTTGCCGTAGTAGGAAACAAAACGTATTAAATAGAAATAATGCTGTGTTAAACTTTTCGCATTATACAAAGCGAAAAACAATATTTATAATACTATTCTTTAGATTTGTTTCTAGAATCCTTAAACTACATTTAACAGTTAACATTTATAAACATTAGTTGAAATGAATAAAGAGAAAAGGATTTTTTTTCTTCCTCTTTGAGGCTTTATCAAGGTAACTGCAATGATTTTATTTTGCATCAAGCATTTATAGACGAGAGCCAAAATTAGCTGAAAAGATTAGATAATTTATGGAGGACATTAAGTTACATAGTCTGAAGTCTAATAAACGAAAATGGGTAAAATATATTAATGGTATTAATACATTAATTATTTCACTCTGGTTTAATTTATGT
>CAHIKZ030001258.1:575000-730000 GCA_903632075.3 Acanthosepion pharaonis
ACTCAATATTTTACCATTTATTAGTTTTTCCACAATAGATATGTTCACATATCTCTCAGTTGGCATTCCTTGATCTATTGAATAGAAGAAGTTTTATGTTTTGTTTTCTGTTTAGGATTGTGTTTCCGAATTCTCCTGAATCCTGCTTCAACTCTAACTTCGCCTCCGAAACTCTGAAAATAGTGTTTACGGTGCCATCTAAAGCATTTTCATTCTTTTTCACGTTCAGCAGTCCCTTTTCGGCTTAGTTTCGTTATTGCCTTGATTTGGGTGAACTGATTAAAAAAAAAATCGACAAAGGTATATAATTATTTTCCAGTCTTTTTTATTTGTTCAGTTGTCACGTTTCCTAAACATATTACCTGGTTTAAGTTAGCGATAAAACTAAGGCACAAACTACGCATTACGATAAAATTAAAGGTGTATGACCTGACAAACAGAAAAATAAGTACCTTTACTATTTAGCTACACAAGCCTAAATTAACTCCTGCTCGGTCACAGCGCTCTGAGATCGAGCAGGTTTTAATTCAGGCCTGTGACGCTAAATTTTAAACGCATATTTTCTATAATATTGGGATTCGAGAAGAAGGAAATAATTGCCCGTTACTTTATTATTTTTTTAAGCATTACGAGCAAGGCGTGAAGCCACTAGGATGCAGGGGGTTGCAGAAGATTTGGAGCGAGAGCAAATAGGAGTGATAGAAGAAAGGATGAGGAGAAGGATAGTGAATAGATTAAGGTAACTGGAGATGTCGATTGACATTACATTTGAATAGTTGGAGATTATAGCACTCAGGGAAACAGTAATAGGGAAGTGTGTTCCACAGGCGAGAAGTGCGAGGTTTGAAACTATTGGAGTAGAAGAGACGGCTACATTTAAAAGCTTCTACAGTGAAAGGGTGAGAGCGGGATGCCAGCCTCGTAGGGCGCTTGAATTCATAAAGTCTGGGAACCAGTGAAAGCAGCTCCTCGGAGCAATTACCATGAAAGTATTTGTAAAAAGACAGATCTAAACGTAATTTAGTTTTCAGCAGATTTTTTTTTTTTTTGGAAATATGTGAAATGAATTCAGCCTTAAAGGAATACATTTCCATTCCAAGTATACTTTATATCATTGAAAAATATTAAATTAAATAAATAATTTAAAAAAGGAGAAACATATTTCGAAAAGAAAAATGAAGTAAGTGATATATCAGCCAAAATTGAATATTATTGATTTTATTTGCTAAATAGCAGAATCTTCACAAAAAGGAAATCTGAGAAATCATTACTTCATGGGAAGGCGACAGTCAAGATACACGTGGGAACATGCCGACGTTTCAAAACATCACCATGATTTCTTAAGTTAAATATTTAATGAAAGTTTTAATGAGACATCAGCAGACAAATCAAATATTTCGCATTACAAACATTATTTTTTAATGTTTGGTTTACTTCTCATATTCTTTTTGCTTTTAATGCTTATTCATTAGCTCTTTCTCGTCCCTGACACCTTGAGATGTAAGATTGTGTACTATTTATACATCAATTTAACATATATCTATCTATCTATCTATCTATCTATCTATCTATCTATCTATCTATCTATATATATATACATATATATATATATATATATATATACATATATATATATATATATATATATATCGGCCTATATATTTATATATTTATGTACATAAATATATATATATATATATATATATATATACATATATATATATATATATATATATATATATATATATATATATATATATATATATATATATATATTTATATATATTTATATATTGTAATTATTTGCATTATGAACAAGAACTTAGATGTGTCAGTTAAAAATAGATAATGAGACACCCAGAAGAGGTATATTGAACGAAATAAAAGTTTCAATTCGAAATTATTTGAAGAAAGTTGGAGCTCACAATTGAAACGTTTGAATATGGCAACAAATTTGAGGGTGTCCGAATAATATATATATATATATATATAATAATAGATAATCCTGAGAGGTACCTAGGGATGAGTCTAAGGCCCCAAAATCCAAAAAATCCTTGTTGATAGTTAAATAAAAATAAAAATAAAAATAAAATAAAATGTTTCAATTCGAAATTCCAATTAACCCTCCTCCTTTTCTCTCTGAAAAGCTCATGCCTACAACGGTCGAAACGTTGTGAATATGCTTCGAAAATTTGAGGCCAAAGTGGAACATCAAGAGTCCAGACACAATATGGTATATATATATATATATATATATATATATGGCACAAGCCATCCTCCTATAACTGGTATATATAGTAAACTAAAATCCGGATGAAGACCGGCAGAGCCTCGATCCGATTCTAAATGGATGAGTCTAATCGACTAAAGAATGAAAAGCCCCCAAAATCCAAAAACGCGTCCTTGTTCAAAAGACATTTAAAAAAAAAAAATTAGAGAAAAAAATAAAATTGTTTTCGCATAAATTCTTGCTTCGGTGAATTCGAACTTGGAGATATCAACTCGACTGCCGCATCAAGATATGTTCTTCATGATTACACACCCTCCCACTCACACACACTCACACACACACATATATATATATATATATATATATTATAATTAATTGATTTAAAATATGTTTTTTTTCAGTTCTTATGTTTTCTCTCTGATTAAATCAAAGACTCTCCTTTTTCAGTAATTTTAAGATTCATGCCAAGCGCTCAGGAACTTTGAGGCGACCCAACCTGAGAATGAGCTATTTTGTAAAAATAAAAAATAAGAACACCGGATTATGTATCTTGCTGTTCTTTCTTTTTATTTATACACACCACACAGTTAACTCCACACACAACACAAACACATGTATGTATATATATATATATATATATATATAATATAGGGTTGCGTATCCTGGTTCTTTTATCTTTTATAACCCCTTTTTCCTTGATTTGACAATTATTTCACTTCATATATATATATATATATATATAATTATTTTTAAAAAATTGGTAACATAAGTATGTTATAAAATCACTACAAAATAGCCACAACACACTGTGTCTTATCAAGTGATGGTGTTGAAAATAAAAAAATTTAAAAAAAGATGAATTAAAATACCGGGGAGCATTGGATAGAATAACCAATCAAAACAAGAAGAACAGAAAAGATTCAAAAGCTTGACAACAAAATCCTGCTATTATAGCTATTTGGATCTTTAAATCGTGTAATTAAAAATAATTTTTACTAACTAATAATTATAAATTTATATGATAAAATTTAATATTAAAATTAAAAACTGCAATTTTAAAATCCAAATTTAATCCTATTAAGTTTAAAAACTACAAAATTATTGAGAAAAAAAAAAATATATATATTTACAATTCATTTTTCATTGAAATTACGTCTGACAAGACCCGTACGTCCGGTCATCTGATAATGTATATATTTTTTCTTTTTCCGTTTTTTATTTAAAGTTTTGAATACTTAAATTCGTGAAAAAAAAAAAAATAATACATACGCATCCAGACATAATTAGATACACACACACACACACACACGAAATATTGTTGGGGAATACATGAACAATTCTTGCCCTTTACGAAAAAAAGATGTGGTGAATATACACACACACACAGTTAAATGTGAATACATACATCAGACACCGATATGACTGCCGCAATGGCAAGACATTGAGAAATTTAAAATTTCTTAAATAAATGCTAACCACTTATTGAATTTCAAATATATAAAGATAAAAAATGTTTAAAATAATATTATTTAATATATTAAAACGAAAACTCTAAAACAATAAATATCAATAAAAATATATATATATTATTAATCATATAACATAATAGTTTCATTATATATTTTGCAAAGAAAAACAGGATAAAGAAATCTACAAATATATATATATATATATATATATACACAGCAAAAACAAATTAACACACATAAAAAAAAAAAAAAAAAATATATATATATATTCATTTTTACAGAAATACACACGAATAAATATATAAACATAAACATATACGTACATATACATATGTTTCAAAATATGGTACATATATATAAAAAATACACACACACATATTAGATTTTATGCACATACTTAGATATATAAAAACAGTCATGATATACCAAAGTTTCCATTTACATCAAACTCATACATAATAGGTTCCAACACACACACCTATATATATTTACACAAACATACATAAAATATATATACACACATCCATAAAAATAAACATATATATAT
Source organism: Acanthosepion pharaonis (assembly GCA_903632075.3). Lineage (NCBI taxonomy): Eukaryota > Metazoa > Mollusca > Cephalopoda > Sepiida > Sepiidae > Acanthosepion > Acanthosepion pharaonis. The sequence continues at coordinate 579,247 of CAHIKZ030001258.1, forward strand.
ATGAAAATATATCTATGTAACAACCACCCTATATACATGCATACATAAAAATCAACTTTCAAAAATACATATATAAACGAACTAACATATAGATACATAAATATACCTTCAAACACCAACACACAGCAATATACATATAGTCTAACATACAAATATATAAACACATTCATACAAACAGAAATATACTTAAATATAAATACACATACACACAATAAAATAGGACATACAGATATATATACATATATATATATGCACACACATATATATATATTTACATACACATACATACATATACAAATTTTGTAAAAATGAAAAATATCTGGAAAGAACTCATTACTCAGTCGGCTTTTTAATTAGTGAACCATCTGGCTAACCATTATACTGTTGATTTAATCTTTTTACCTGTACATACACATACACACACACACACACACACACACATACATATATATATGCATATATACATATATATATATATATATATATATATATATATATATATATATATATATATATATATATATATATATATATATACAAATATATATATATATATATATCTATGTTCATATTTATACACACACAAATACATACATATATACACACACACATACACACATACATTTGACAATTAATTATTAACCTTTTTTCATAATCTACCTACTATCCCACATAATATATATATATATATATATATATATATGTAAAAAAAAAAAAAATATATACCAATATATATATAAATAATACATAAATAAATATATATATCACACTGATAAGAATATAAAGGTAAACAATATACTTATAAGAACCATTGGGCAATAAAAATACTAATCTATTGGTTGACATAATTATCAATTAAGTATACGACCCCTACACTAAGTTAAATTTATAACGGTGTTTACATTTTTCAGTCTTTGATTTAAGAGATGGTTTTTTAATTTCAAATTTTCATTAAGGCAATAACATGGGGTAGGGAGTTTCTTTCTAACCAAAATCCATTTAATATAGGTGTTTTGTTCTTATCTTTTAGATTCCATTCCCGATTTCATATATATATATATTTTTATATGAAATTGAACTGCGATATATTATAAGAACCTGGGGAGCGAATTTTTGTGGTTGCTATTTAAATTTTCGTCTGAGTGGTTTTTTTCTTTTAATATAGTTCTCTATGTTAATATATACATACGTTGAATACGAATGCGTTTGTCTGTTTATATATAAAATATCGTTTTTTGTTCATATAGTTTCTTGTTATATATACATATATATATATATATATATATATATATATATATATATATATATATATATATATGATATATATATATATATATATATGTGTGTGTGTGTGTCTGCGTGTGTGTATGTGTGTGAAAGAGAGAGAGAGAGAGAGAGAGAGAGGGGGCGAGTGCCAAAATATCTAGTTATAAGTTATGTCACACGTATTACCAAAAATGCTTAGTATGAGGGCTAAAAAGTGTATAAATATCAGAGATCAAACCCCAGTTAATGCGATCCCGAGGCTCTGTATAATAGCCTAAAGATTGCGTTCAAATATAAAGCGGACTTGCTGCCACTCGGGAATGACCTCTGTGTTCACACACACACACACACACACACACACACACACACACACACACACACACACACACACACACACACACACAGACCTACCCATATATATATATATTTGGTTGTCATATCCTCCAATCACCCACCTTCTATCATCAAACAAATACCAAAATCAATCAGCCAAGACTATCTGAGAACTCATCTAACATACACATTTTCAATAGCAAAAAAGCACCATACAACGAAGCACTAAAAGCAACTGGTTACACACAACAACTACAATATATACCTCCACAGCCAAAACGCTGAAACAGAAAGAGAAACATTATCTGGTTTAATCCACCATATAACAAAACTGTTAAAACGAACATAGGCAAAATATTCCTAAACTTAATAGAAAAACACTTCACTGAAGAAAAAAAATAATCAAAAATATTTAACAAAAATAACGTAAAGATCAGTTACAGCTGTACAAAAAACATAACAGCAATAATCAAAAGCCACAAAAAAGACAAACTACAAAAATAAAAAAGTAGCAATAATATCACACAAACGGCAAAAGAACTTACTAAACAAAAAAACAGAGATAATCTCCAAATGTAGGCATGAGAACCAGTACCTATTATCCGAATTCATACCAAACGGATAAAACAGACAAACCACCAACAATCACAATTTAATTTCAAGATACCATCAAAATAATTGCATCTATCATTATTATCATTGCACCACCATTAGTAATCACTTTTACCACTTATCAATATCTATTAACTAACAATATTATCATTACCACCAACACACAGCACCATCACTTACACATCACACCCACTATTAACATATAAATCCACTATAATTTTTATTACTCCCCCATCATATTTAATACCTTAAAACAATATGATCTGATATAATTTCCATATGTAACCATGAGAATAAACACCTATTACCAGGCAGCTTTAATATAATAACAATAATAATTTTGTAATTAAAAATTAAAAATTATAGCAATCTTCGACTACCATAATTTTACACAGAATACCTATTATCAGGATTTATACTAAAATAAATTAATACATATAAGAAAATAAAATAAAAATAAAATAAAACACCAGCAACAACATTTTAGTTCAAGCTACCACCACTACCTACCACCACTATAACTACATTCATGGTTTTATCATTCTCCCACCACCGTTACTAATCATTTCTACCAATTTACAATTTCTACCAATTTTCAATAACTATTAGCTAACTATCATTGTCTCCAATCCCTTGAAACATTACTATCACATCATATCATATAGACCCGTTATTAAATTGAACTACTCTCTAACCCAGCACATTGAATATTAAACATCACCATATAAATTAACCAATAAGGATTACAAATCTCTACCTGTTACATTTACACAGTCACCAAAAACAAACAAATAACCAGCTTTAAATATAACAAATAACCCCCATTTTTTTTCAAAAATTTAAAAATAAATTTAAATAATAATAATTTTTACCTATCATAATTTTACACAAACCCCACCACACGTATATACATACATGTGAGGAAATATTTTTCAGCGGAAAAATACATAATATGACATGTATACATTCACGAGACATTAACGAGTCATTTCCGCCACACTTCCAATGTTTAAATTTCAACATTTCAACACACAAATGCGTATGTATAGACATAACACCACCAGTATACATATATATGTTATAGCCGAAACTGCCCACACATATTTATGAGTCCCGACGGACGACCAAGTATGTATATGTGTCTGCATACATCGATGTTTGTGTTAGTACGATGAATGACAAAACATCGAATTTTCCCCCACCATTTCCACAATAACACCAATACACGCAATGTACATAAACCCACATTTTTTTTAAAAACATTAATCAGTTTGTCTGACGATCCTTAAAGCGAGAAACCCAGGGTCCCATCTCACATCTATCCAACCAAATATGTTAGCTCTATCTCTGATATTGAGCGCTTTTCTAATAAGTACCGCGCATATAATATATAAATAATTATATATATATATATATATATATATATATATATATAAAAAAAAGATATATTAAAAGAGAATCGAAACCACAAACGTTTTTGGTTGCAATGTGAATATTAGGCTTTATTTTCCATATGGAAATATTTCGGCAATATTTAGTCGGCCTGCAATTTCCCTGGAATTCCATGATGAAAAATAAAACATAATATATTTAAAAAAAAGACACATTACACCTAAAAACGTTTGCGGTTTCTCTGTTCTTTTTAATATACACACTTTTCTGTCGTTGAAACTATTATAACCTCTTCCCTATATATATATATATATATATATATATATAATCTTCTAGAATTCTCTAATCGACTTGTTAATGTTGATATTGAATTCATTAAAAGGGCACCATACTTTTTTTCCTTTCTTTCATTTTCCCTAGAACTTTTAATCTTATAGAAAATAATCTTCGGAGATGGATTGCTCAGACAAAAAATGAATGTTACTAATTGTTGTGATTTTTTTGGTAAATACGCATAAAACGTTCGGTTATAATTCATTTGAAACTTAAATGTTTAAGCTATTATGTTTTTCCATGTTTTGAGGGGGGTCATTTTTTATTTATATAATAGTAGTATTTTATAATTGTAATTTTAGTATTTTAAAATCATTGCTGTTATAGACATTTTAAAACATTGTTGCTATACTCCTAACTAACCTTATTTACTATTGGTGGTGTTTTTATTATATAGAGGGGTTCAAGTATTTTAAGATTTTGCTTTTTATTTTGATTGTGGAGTCTACAATTAATGTTAGTTAATATTTTTCTAAATTGTGAATATGGACAGGAATGTATTTTAAAATGTTATACGATACAATTTGTAACCGACATATGCGGAATAAGTCTCCATGATAATGTGGTTGTCGTGAAACCAACATATATTTACAATTTTTTTGTCAGAGATACAATCACCCAAAGGAGATTTAAATTGATATACAGTGTTGGTCTTTTGCAAAACACTAATTGGCGGAGAAGAGATATTGTGGATGATTAAATTGATTATATTAAATCTAGTTAAGTATATAATTAGTTTTCGTATTTACAGAAAAGAAAATCACAAAAAAAAATTACATTATTTTTTTGTCTTTGTTATTCCCCACTGAATGTGATCTCGGGTGAGATTGAAAGTACTTGGTAACATAAAAGAAATGAAACAACAATTATTCAAACAAACATGCTTGACTGAAGATATGCACACACACACACACACACACACACACAGAAACAAACACACATATATATGCTTCTAATGCAATGCTCTTCTACTCGAATCGAGTTCTCTTAGCCACTCACGTCTTTCGCATATTAAAAGCGTTAATTATTTTTCTGCTCTGTCGAGCGACGATAGCTTAGGGTTCGAATCTCTGACTGATGCCAAATCCCTGCTTGAAGCAATCTGATGTCTAGCCACACTTATGATCTTGATGCAACGAAACAGTCTGTCTGTAGAGGAATATATATATATATATATATATATATATATATATATATATATATATATATATATATATATATATACACACATTAAAGACTTTGTTGCTATACTTATAAAAGAGTATGTTATTATCGCTTTTCTCTGGCACGATTTATTACTGGTTCCCATCTTGTATTCATTTTTTTGTTTGGTCGGCTCAGGAGATTTTGTGGCTTGGCATGTGTACTGATTCCTTAAATTTACGAATTTTCCGATGGTGTTTTCTTAAGGCCTTTCGCCAGACTTATCCTTATTGTCGGAAATAAGAACATACTCATTTCTTCACATATGTTCCTTTTATTGAAATTCTCCATCTATTCCTCGTTTTCATTTTTTTTTCTCGTCTCTCGATCAGTTTCATCCGTTGGTGTTTCTCTTTTGTTTTTCTTTTTGATTTTCGTTATTCAGAATTACCATTCCTTTCATTCATTTTTTTTCCTTTATTCTTCTGATTCTTTCTTTTTCACTCACATCTTCCTTTCTTCTTTTATTCGCTGTCTCAGTCAAACCACCTGCGCTTTCAGAGACACACCGACACATAATTTTGAAAAAAAAATATCCTCAAAACATTATCAAATCAATAAACAAGTGCAACACACAATTCCAATATACAACATCATCAAGTATTTCCGAATATATCGGAATAATAGAGAATATCTTTAAATATTAAAAATAAAACCGACATCAGAAGAATTCGCAATAAATTTCAAGACATTTGCTAACAGAAAGAAACGTCAAAATATATAAAAGAAATCGCTTGTTAATGATAGAAGAGGGATGCTAAAAAATCAAACAGTGAATGACAGTGCCTTGAATTACAGCGATATAGAAAGAGTACGCAGAGAGTTATTGTACTCTCGTGAATATAAATGAAAATAAAAACACTTCCTGATGATGTGTACATTGCGCCGTCAATATTGTCGTTCTCAGACAATACTTTCCGTCTCTCAGCATTCAAAAATGATAAACCCCGATAGCAAAAGGGTTAAAATCTGGCAAAGTTCCGAGATAATCGCATATTGTCAATTGAATGAATGCTTATTCCATAGAAACTTGTAAATGGGCCGAATTTTAGACATCGTCCTTTTCTTCTTCTTCTTCTTCTTCTTCTTCTTCTTCTTCTTCTTCTTCTTCTTCTTCTTCTTCTTCTTCTTCTTCTTCGTAGACGAACGTGGTTCTCCCTTCATATCTTCTTTTCTTCTTCTTCTTCTACCATTTAAGGTAAATTATTCGAAACGTTCCTATAATTTCACTACGCAGTTCAGGCAAGGAGAGACGAACTAAACGTGGTTCTCCCCGGGTTTAAATTCACATTTGACATCTTTCCATATTCTGTTTTTTCATTTGAATATGGCAATCTTTGTCTTATTTTCGATGTTTTTTCGATCCGCTAACCATTAAACTATTATTGTTCGTACACACAGACATAATTAATTAAATTTTCTTTGTTCTTTGAGTAAATAAGAACACAGTGACATTTAATCAATTTATATATATTTAAATATTTCAAAATAAATGGTAATTATCTTCATAAAGTCATGCTTAAAAATTCATACGTAACAATATCTAGAAAATAGTCTCGAAAGGAAATTAGAAAGAAATTTATAAACAAACGATCCTGCCTGTTTGTTGGAAGAAGAAAGGGTTGGTAATATATAATCAACTCAAAAATTAAACTGTTTTCTTTATATTGTTACTAAAACTTTTTCGTATATTTTTTTATTTTTCTACTAATCGGCATCATCTGAATTTTAGAACAAAATGGCAGAAGGACTTATCTCAAGTCAAATCAATTTCTGTCTTTGTCAGAAAATAATTCCTGTCTAACAAGACTCATAGGTCGGAGTAATCAATTTTGGTTATAAATATACCTTCTACTTAATTCTAGAAAATAGTCTCTTTATAGAGCCATTTTTGTATATAATGAAACAGGGGCCTATTCAATGTCTAAGGGAGAATTTTCAATATATTTTTTTTGTGGGGGAGTGTATTTTATATAACACAAAATGACAAAAGATGTGTGCCACCATCTGAATTTCTAAAAATCGCCTAGAAATTGAATATTGCGTGGCATTTTCAAAAATTATATACTAACTCACTTCGTGTCAGAGGAACTATTTCTACTATCTCGCTCTTTTCTCTATGTTGGCATCTGTGTTGCCTAAAGCGAATGCCATTTATTACGATTTTCAGTGAGCTTTTTATATGCTCGGCTTGTTATGAATCTTTTTCATCCCTTCCTCCGTACTTTGTATTGTCGGGACATATACGATTATAATAGATATATTATCTATTATTTATTAACTATTTATTTTAACTACAAGAGTTCGCTCAGATAATTTTGAGAATCCCAATGTATATTTAATTCTGTCTCTGTCCGATGTTACACCTAAACCACTCTCATTTTCTCTCATACATCTCCTGGTGTCTGTCACTGATGAAATTTCAATTATTTGTCTACCTTGTTTCGCATACTTATGAAATATTAATGTTTAGCCTATTCGTCTCCTGCATTCTAATTTCAACTAACCACACAGAGGTATTGTTCGGACGATCCATGTTCCTAAAAATATTTCTTGTTTAACGAGAAAGTTAATACCTGGAGCAAAACGCTTGCTGATTCCTGATCAATACATAGTATCCAGAGAATAAACAGGAAGTGATAGCGGGATTTTATAGTAAGATAAAGTAGACATTGTTACATATTAGGTATTCATATATTTATTCAATATCACAGACACTTGGAAAATATAATCATATACAAACAAATATATGCACATCAGTGCGCACGCTCGTGTGTGTGTATGCGTGTGTATATGTGTGTGTGTGTAATGTTTTTATGGCCTTCCTGGGTTCTGTATAACTTGTTTGTGAGAAGCTGCGGTTAATGATTTGCTTGTAGAGTGTCATTATGGGACAATATCCATTTTTACATGCCAGATTACAAAAGAAGCTATGAAAACCAAATTCCAAATCAATAAAATTTCATTACGTAACGCGACGAACATGATTTTCTTTCGAACCATGATCTGTTTCTCAACCGGTAACATCGGCGAATGAGTGTAAGCCGAACATTTCCAACTGTAACCTAATCCTCTACTCAACGAAACCAATCAATAAACACATTTAACGACACGAGGAATAAGCCGTAAACGAAAGGGAAAACTGTTCTCGACGCATAAATGGTATCTTGATTACCGTCTTTGTCAAGCAAATATTCCAATATCAAACTTTTGTTTGAATCGAGAATTGTGGAGACAAAATTTAGTGATGGATATTGCAATTAAAATACATGGATCGTTTATAATGATACATTTATACAATGACAGATATGCGTTGTCTTCGTATTTTTATTTTACAATAATGTTCACTCGGTACAAAAGCAATTTAATTAGAAGGTTAAAGATTAAGAAGCTCCATTTATGCGGATATGTGAGCAAGATAACAGTTAACACTAGACTTGAACATGTTAATATTATAGCGATCGGCGAAGTATTCCCTTGAGAGCCGTTATCACAAAGCAGCTGTGCGTGGAAAGACCTTGCTAAAGAAGATACTTACATCTTACTAACAGAATACAAAGAAAAAACAGACTGGTTCGCTACGAACTGCGTGTCATGGCGTGTTTTAGCTGTGAAAGTTAAAAGTGGTGGAACAATTAATATAGTTCGTCCAAACACTTTCCTTCAAAACAGTGATAGAGCAGCGAGTGTTTTACAACGTTTCACCTGTGAGAAAGGGGTTTTAGAAAAGAAAATAATCCATCACCCACGAGGACACTTTTGAACTCTATCAAGCCTGAGATATTATAAACAATTATTTTTATTTCACATCAGTTTTAATTAATTTTTTCGCTCCATCTTTTCAACTATTGTTTTTGAATTGTAAAGACAAATACAGTTTAATTTGGAGCAGAGGGTAACAAATAACATGCGTATTTGAAGCAAAAGCGTAGATGTATTGTGTTGAAACGCAGACTAACCACCAGGTTTGTTGACAGTGTGCAGTTTCTTCTAGTCAAACTCTTGTGGCTTAAAAATTACCCACCGGCCAGATCGTTACCCACGAGTGAAAGACAAAGCAAATTCTAGCAGTAAACCACATTTTATTCTTGGGTTGTAACCTACTGATATAATCCAGATAAGTAGAGATGAGGCATAAGTGAGGAGGGTGCACAGTCTAGCAGCCGTCTTCCCTATCCGTTCTGCGAGATTTTCTTCGTTCCTCTCTGTCTGCCTTTTCGCAGGAAGATCAGTTTTCTAGATGTCAATAAACCCACATTGATATTAACTAACCAGTATCAGAGAGAAAACATGAAAACTAAAAAAATTAAAAGTTTGATCAGATTATCTAAGCCAAATATTCCTTGGGAGTATCCGGGCAATTAAAGCCTTTTCACATAGTCAGAACGGATATTTTCACTTAGGACATAATTTAGGAATTCAGGCAATATATGCATTTAATTTTTTAAATTCACCGTATACTTTCAATGTTATTATGGATAACCGGCCGAATGCAAATTTTTGCGTTGCAGCTCAGAAGAAAACGCACGTTTGTTGACAGGGTAGAGCTTCTGGACAGAGAATTGTCTCTCGAGTTCGCTGACTAAACTTTCATGTGCTTCCCTCTTTCGCTATTAAACTCTCTCAATTGTCTCATTTACCTTTATCGCCCCGTTTCTCTTCCTAAGTCTGCAATAGATGACTGTATCGAAAAGCCACGTTCTCCATCCATCTGCGAACATCTTTGACTTCGGTGACTTTAAAGCTCACTACAACTCGTGGCTGAAACATTCTAAATGTAATGATGTTGCCACTATACAGACATTATTTTTCCCATTGACAAAACCCTCACTCAAATAATGGACTTCCCTTCTCGTTCCACTAGCTCAAATGAGCAAAACGCTTCTCTACGGGATCTATTTCTTACTTCATGTATTCGATCTAGCCGCGCTTCGCAATATTGCCCTTTATGTAACTCGGACTACACTGTAGTAACTATCTTCTTCCAGGCTTCAATTACACAGGAACCGCCTATCTAAAAGACCTCTTTCGGTTACCAGCATGCTAATTAAGACTCATTCCGGGATTTTCTTCGTGACACTACTTGGACTGACATCTTCAACCACCCAATTGAAAATTACGCCACTGATGTTTCTTCTCGAGTCAAAGATGGCATGGACGCTTTCATCCATTCTCCGAAATACCAGGTGAAACTGCAATCTTCTCCATGGTTCCCCTTGCATGCCCGGCCGCCATAACACACAGATAGCACTATTCCCGACTCTACGAGCGTGACAGGGGCCAATTTGCTACTGCCCGTAACAAATGTGAGTCCTCGAAGAAGCTATTTGCTGACAGAATGAAGCACTGCATAAAAACTTTGGTTTTAGTGATTTTCTAGCGGCTCTGTAGTAGGGTACTAAATAATTGCAAGGTCTGTATCTCCACACTTCTATCCTCAGCTGAATGCTTTGCCTGTAAATTCTCCTCAAACTCTAATCTTGACTCATCTAGTGTAACTCTGTCTAACTTCTCACCTAGAACTGATTCTCGGTTGAGTGATATGCATATACCACTTCCATTGTTTCTGCTATCACAAATCATGTGAACCCAATGGTCTCTTTGCAGTTTTCATTAAGAAGGTCCCTCCTGTTCTCTCTAAACTATATAATAAATACCTCCTGCCTTCCAACCTACTGAAAGTCATCATCTATTCCAGTTTTTAAAATTCTGGTGAATCTTCCGATCCAACCAACTATCGGCCTTTTTTCCTTCTACTCTTTTTGGGAATCTGCTAGAAGTTCTAATCAATGCTGAATTGGTTCGTCATTTCTCATTGTAGGGCTTTTTGTCAAACAAGCAATACAGTTTTAGCTTTGCCAGGTCAAGAGCTGGTGTGCTAAAGACAACTGCGGTAAGTGACTATCAAAAGCTTTTCACGGGGTCTGGCAATCAGGTTTTCTCCACAAGCTGAAAATTTACGGTATCTCCTGGTATATCTTTGAACTTATCTTGTCAAATAATGAAATGTAAATTGTCCTGAACGACCACTCATCTATATCCTTTTATAAAAACTTGGGTATCCACCAGGGTTACATCCTACGCTGTTTTTAATCTTCACTAACAACCATCAAAATGTTCAAAATGGCAGCTAGTGTACAAAATAACCTCAAGACCGTCGTTAACTGGAGCAAATATGGTCGGTCAATTTTAACGCTTCTAAAACTAAACTTCTCACTGTTAATCATCTGAGAGATCACTCTCTGTCTTCATTTCTGATGTTATCCGTCAGGAAAGTGACTCTTTCCGCCTTCTAGGGTTAACATCCCCAACTGACATCGGAAGAATATATTTAATCCATTGCAAGATTAGCTACCACGAAAATCTGTTCACTGTGTCAGTCGAGACAATATTTCTCTCCGGAATCTGTGCTTGCATAACTAAGTCTACCATTCATTCCTGCTTGAAATGTTATTGTCAAATATGGTCCGGTGACCTTGCTATTTATTTGGAGCTCGTTGATAAGATCTACAGAAGATTCAGCAATATTATTTATTAGATCTTATCTGGTGGAGCACATACATTCTATTGCCTACAAACTTAAGGTTGCCTTTCTGTGTAATTTTTTTTAAAATAAATACTTTCTAGTTAATTGTTTGGATGAGCTCTTTGTTATGGCACCTAGACTCTATGAATTTAAGCGCAATACAGGATAGGCGACGAGATATTAGGAATTTACAATTGTAGCCGCAATTTCGCTGCTAACAGTTTCTTATCTCGCACTTCTTGCATGTGGAACTCTCTCCTAGATCCATGATTTCCAGCCAACTTTAATCTGCAAAAATTTATATGATTGGTCTTTGCTTTTTCTCCTCTTTACGAATGATTCTGTTCCTAATTCAACCACGGCTTGACCCAAAACATGTGAGTGAAATTCGGTAGCACAAATCCAGATGTCGTCGTGGCTGAGGGCTTGAGCATGCTGGCTTTGTTCAAACTTTTGATCACGCTAGATAACACTCTTTCTACCAAAAACTGTACCTAAGTTCTGCTCAACATAGTTGCATTATAAATCACAGTGGTGGGGGGCTGTGTGGATGTTGAGCAAACACAGAATGTGAGCGAGCGTCTGCAATGGAATTGGCTAGCCGCCCTAGTACGAGTATCATCGAATATGAGTGGCCAACTATATATATATATATATATATATATATATATATATATATATATATATATATATGTGTGTGTGTGTGTGCATATATATATATATATATATATATATATATATATATATATATATATATATATATATATATATATATATATATAAATGTATATATATATATACATATATCATATATTTTATATTATAAAGAAATAATCATACATTGAATCCATGAGCAATATTAATGCGGTTAATGGCGAAATCTTTTCGCTAATAGACTTAATATAAGCATTAAACTACTAGCACTCCACGGAATGATGCGATCCTTATGTATAAAATTGTTGTCAGCTGGATGTAGCGTATTTTTTATAGAAGCAAGTACTTTCAAAGACATCATGTCCTCATCGTCAGGTTGTAATCGTTAGGCGATTATGTATCTTTCAATATATGATTGACGAGGCAGATTTTTCCCCGCAGTAGGTTGCCATATCTTTCTGCTGTAGACTAGTTGCCATTCAAGTCTATAGACCCGGTCTGTTTTGCAATCTACCCATAGCTAGGTGGAGAAGAGGAGGATTCATACTCTTTAATAAATAAACATTATTCTGCTCAAATCTGAGTAATCATTAAAATAAAGTTTAAATTGACACATATATATATATATATATATATATATATATATATATATATATATAACTATAACTTTTTTTATCTTTCCATATATGTATTTGTGTATGTGTATGTATTTTAAGCTCTGAAAACTTTTTCATTATTTAGATGAGCTTAATCTGCCATATAGACGCATAATTGGATCATATCGGATATGACTTAGAAATTATGTCTAAGTCTTGAATTAAGCAGAACGATCTTGTATCATAAATAATTTCAGATTTAGTTTATCAAATTTATGTTTATCAAATTTATTCTTAAAAGTACAATTAAGTTTGATTCAATTATGTAGTGAAGATTATTTGCAAAAACACGTATCATCAGAAATCCCTTAGATAAAATGAGAGTAAAATATCGAACGATTTATTGTAGGAAGATTTTCCACGAAATCATGAAACTGGTTTTCTTTAGAGAAAGTTTCTTCATCAAGACATTTTGCAGAGATCGAAAAAGGTAATAATATTTTGGTATGGCGGATAAGGTAGAAGAGACTAACCTAGTTTCTAAAATGTCTAGCTGTGTTATTGTTGCTGTAAGCGTCCTTGCGTTGTGGTGGAGGAGAACGAATTATTGCAGGTGCTGGACAGAAACGTGCATTTTCTGACTCACTTCGTTTAAAGACATATACAGTGTAAGCCGGATATAAGAGACCCGGATATAAGAGAAACATGGATATAAGAGAAACCCGGATATAAGAGAGATTTTCTCTGGTCCCAAATTAGAGCCTGTGTTAATGTATATAAAATAAAGAGAAACCCGGATATAAGATACTTCTTCTCCGGTCCCGACAACTCTCTTATATCCGGGTTACACTGTAAATGAATAGCACACTAACGATATCATCGCACGCTCAATAACTTCTTTTCATGGAGCTTAGTTGTTGAAGTTGGTGTTTGAGTTTATTTTTTTAAAACCATTGCATTCACATTAAATATTGTCATATATCATTTTTCATATATGCCATTTTTCGTAAACTGTTATATTTAAGTAGCAATTAATTTTATTTTTTCGTCATTTCTACTACTTCCTATGAACGGAAGTTATTGCTAACTTTACCTAATAAATGCTCGTATCAAAATTTAGTTATCACTAAGGCATATTGTCATGCAATATATCTTTTTTTCTTATAACTACAGTTATTACACTTTATTTAACATAGAACACAACATCCGGGATTACCCGAATTACGCTATACGAATACCTTTTACGATTGTTGTCTATGTTTAAAATATATGAGTATTAATGATGATACATTGCTTGTAAAACTGTATAACAACGGATGCGAATTCACCCCCATGCCAACCGAGGATATACTGCATTATCTTGACTTCACGAGATTTATAGTAACGCCAGCAGATACAGTACTCAGCCTAAGATGAATGAAAGTAAGTTTTGAACTCGGTGTCACAACAGAACATGATACGAGTTAAGTGCATTACAGAGTTATGCTAGAAAATGAGCTCATAGAAAGCAACTGTAGTTACGAGACTCAAAATATATCTATAGTCGCCCTCGATATATAAACAATACAACTGAATTAATACTATACATATATAAAACATCATGATGAGAGGAAGTTGTATAAAGTACCACCCAAGAGCATCGTCAAAGACAGTTGCATCCTCGACAGAAATTTCGAATCTTTATTCTTGAAAGCACATAATCGACAACAATTTGGCGGAAAAAAATATTACATATTTAAAATCTTAGAATCTTTCAAAATTGTTCATTTTTGTTTGCCAATACTTTAAAAACAGTTTTGGTGATGCTTTGAATTTTAAACTGGATACTGACAATTTCGCTACGAAAATGGATTTTTTTTTTCTCGAGCAATTAAGTTTAATCAAAAATCATTCAGTGTGGTGTAATGGATAATGGATCACTTTGAGAAATCGAAGAACCGGTTTCGAATACCATTTGGGTTACATTCACTTACGCGTAAATAATTTAGAAAATGTAATCACTATATCTATTCCACCAGCTACCGACAGGCAGCTTCCTATAGCTTTTAGGTTGGCAACTAGTCTATCAGAGAAGGAAACGGCAGCATACTGTGGAAAAGCATCAACCAAGACATTCATGAATCGAAATTCGATTGACGTGATATCAAAAGTAAACAATCTTCATCATTCTGCGAATTATGAATTGTCACAACATTTGAGACTAGAAAATCTCTTAAGACAAACATACCGTTTAGTAATTTTCATAAAATTTATTTACATTTAATTGATTAGTTTCGCGACTCAAATAAATGTAATTATTTGGCTTTCAGGTACTTTCAAATATATATTTACAATTTAAATTAATCAACATTTAAGTCATAGAGGTATCATAAACACCTCATTACCCAGCATCGACAGAATTCAAAAGCGCTTACAAGGCCTTGAGCTTGAGGAATTATTCTCCTCTGTGAACCACTATTCTAGATATCTGAACGAGTTACGCAACTAGGACCTGCCATGTTCAAGGCGGTAAACCTTCCACTTCCGTTCGCGTTTCCTTGATAGAAAGAAATTTCCTCTCAGCTTATTCATAAGACCTGTTACTGGGACTAATTTCCAAAAGAAGTACTACCGGACAACTCCAATCTTGGTCTCTTTAATTTCAGAGTCAAGCAATATTCGAAGCGTCCGTTTATACTATTTTAATTCCCTGTCCCCATCGTTAACATGAGTTATGCTAAGCAGCTCCATAACTTGAGTAGATCTTTGTCCTGAGATTGACTGAAGTGACAGTAAATATATACAACCTAGTCCCGCTATCCCTCTCTTAACGACTGGAGATTTCCCAAGACATTGTGTAAGATTCCTATCACTGCTGGTGTGAACAAAATCTGGGAAAGGCCCGATGTGCGTTCACAAGGGAAGTGAAGGTTAAAATAACACCACAGTGAGAAATAAAGATGTGAATCCTATATTCAATATATTTGGAGATTTATTGGATTCTCTTGGTACGGTTTGAGAATTGGGTACGTAGTCGAAATTTAGAACAGCTTCACTGGTACTTTTGTTTTCTATCACGACAGACGAACAAAACTGACATTCGCTTCAGCCTGCAAAACCTCAGTCAGACCATCCTCCCATTTCTACATCAAGACTACGCGGTTTTATGAATGTATCTCTCTAAATCTTTCAGTCGTCACTCTCTAACAACAGTGACCTAAATCACAACCATCAGGATACCTTCTTCCTGCGACTCGCAGCTTGGGTGCTTGATTTTGTCTAGCGGCATACCAAACTCTATGGGTTATTTAAAGCCGAAATCCAACTATTTTGAACGCAATTGTATATCTTGAACGAGAGATAAAATGTGTTTTTGGTAATTTTGCTATAACATTTATTGTTGGTAGTTCTGCAATATATATGTATTGTTGGTATTTCTTTTTATATAAAAATGTATTGCTCGAATTTTACTATAAAAATATATCTTTATACTTACATAGTGTTTGTTTTTATTTGGTGGTTCACGATTGGCCCATACGTGAGGCTCAAACAGGTGCTACCACCCCGGTTCAGCGTAGATCTGGGAACAACAGCAAATTAAAGGTGGCTCCACGCTGATCAAACCCGTTAATCTCCGGATCATAAGCCTTGCTGCTGGATGGAGATTATCTTCATACTAACACTAGTCTAGCAACTGACCATTTTAATTGTAACAGTGAATGTTTAATCCTACGATGGAAAATTCACGTTCCGGCCAAATGGCACTTATTCCTAAAAGTATAATTATTTATTTGCTTTTTTTCCTTTTCTACTACTCCTGAATTGTCGATAGTTGCTTCGACGATTTGAATGTTAGCCTTTACTTCCAAACACCAGAATTTTTGCAATCAAATAATTCATTAAGCGTTCACTATACCCTGTGCGTTTCCTTCTCTGTCTTATTGCGTCATAATATATATATGTATATCTTATGCAGCTTTTTCAAGATCGGTAAGGCATAAGACATTAGTCATAATCTAATTTTCATTTTGTTATTTCTGTATTTGTTTATTTTCTCTGGTTAGTAGCAGCGTATTTTTTTTATAAATGTCATTAAAAGGACACTGAACTCTTACGTGTTATTTGTCCTCCTATATTGAAAATTTCTTCAGTGATAAAGAAGAGACTAGAAGTAACAGAAATGTGGTTCTACAGAAGGATGATGAGGATGCCATGCACCGAACATGTGAGCAACGACGACTTTTTGGAGAAAATGTAAACTAAAAGGAAACTTATACTTAACATCAGAAAGAGGGTGTTGAGTTTTTTGGGGGTAAGTAATCGAAAAACAGTGCGTGAAAAAAAATCTGATACTCACAAGAAGGGTTGAGGAAAAAGGGAACAGAGGAAAGAAGCGTATAACATACTTGAGCAAATAGATAACAGAACAGGATTTGGGAGAATTAAGACAAACTTTATTACGATCTACAAGGGACAGGAAGATGTGGAAGGCGATGATCGACTACGCCCTGAAGAGACAGGGCACATAAAGGAAGAAGTAGCAGCTTCTTACAAATTTATCGTGTTGGAATATTTACACTGCAAAATGAATGGTATAGATTGTTGTAAAGAAATGCGTGCAAGAAACTAGCGATTAAGTTTGGAATTTTTTTTTCTTCTAACACTCAGGCTGATACTATTCTTGCATATAAAAAAGGATGCATGTCTGAAAAAAAAAAAAAAAGAAGAATTCATCTCGATCTGTAAGAATTCTACCACCTACAGCCTCGTAGGAGATCAAAGTTAAGATCAAGTAACAGGACATTTACATAGTTATATTCCTTTTAACATATATTTCGAGATGTCATCTAATTGCGTTACTCTCATTACTCGGGAATCTAATAAATATTTATAAGGATATCTGACTTCATGTCACCGTATTATACACTTTTCAGAAATGGTGGCAGATCTATAAGAAAACGTTGTAGCTTATTATCAAAAGAACCCTATTTTTCTAGACCATTTTTGCCATTGGCGTGCAATACGAGTTAGCCTTAAATGGAATGCACTCGGCTACCTAAAGCAGATTATTGGGCTTTTATTAAGTTATGATTTTTCACGAAATTCTTTCGAAGACGGAGACATCGATGCCACAAAGAGTTGATAATCGAATGATGTCAACTTCTTTATTTCCATCAGAGATAAAACTTCATTCTGTGTCCCCTGAGTTTTATGAGGTTATATTCTGAATGGTTTTATTCTTTCCCAACACGTGACGTTCTGGCATTTCTTGTTTTTCGCTCCAGCGAAGAACTTCTGCCGCGTGTATGCCTCAGCCAAGTGCGAAATTAAGTCGGCGATAAGCAAAAGAATCGACATCAAAGGAATTTGCTTGAATTACGAGGCTAATTTTTATTTTCACAGTGAAACATAATAATCTACATTCCACGGCCATAAATG
Source organism: Acanthosepion pharaonis (assembly GCA_903632075.3). Lineage (NCBI taxonomy): Eukaryota > Metazoa > Mollusca > Cephalopoda > Sepiida > Sepiidae > Acanthosepion > Acanthosepion pharaonis. The sequence continues at coordinate 597,580 of CAHIKZ030001258.1, forward strand.
TATATACACTACATAGATGTGTTTAATATCTACCTGAATATACAGTGTATGAAGGACCTATCATCAAACTATATAAGAACGCTCAAATACACATTCAGAGAGTTGCATATTTAACAGTGATTAAGAATCAAATGCATTTTATCATGTACTAACAGCATGGCCCGGCGTTGCCCGTACTTGATTCAAAAATAGTACGACTAATACAGCAATCGCTATCACTTGACTTAAAATATTTTTGACTTTAGAGTGCCCTTTGCCGTGCTGATGTTGTTACATGCCTTACTTCTTGCCTATATCACACTGTCAACTTTTCCTAAGCTCTATAGTAAACAATAAATCTGTTACAAAAACAGAACTAAACAAAATAAACACAATACGATCAGCTTTAAAAAAAAACCGGAAAAAACATTTTTAAGGGTTGACCGATTGTCGATTTGCACTCTGTTTGGGGGGTGCTCAGAGTTGAAACTTCACATGATGACTCCCAATGGCCTCTTCATACCGCTCGGTTTTCGCTAAAAACCGACATGCGGTTCAGACGCAATCTGGGCGTATCGGTTTTGGGGTTTTATCGATTTTTCGCGCTGTTTAGAGTCCCGTGGTCATGAAACTTCTGGACAACACTTCTAATGGTAGACTCTAAGAAGGTGTCAAATTTGATTGAAATGCGATCATTCCTTCTGTAAGCAGAATTTTTTCGATTATCGATTTTTTCGGAACCTGACTCCGAACTCAAAAATCAGGCTCCGTCATGTCCTTACGGCAGCCATTTGCAAACTTGTGTTGAAAATCTCATCGAAATCGGGTGAGAAATGCGGCCTGGGCGAGGTAACAACGCCCACGACATGAGAAATTTAGATAGTAGATAGATATTGTTTTGTATTTGTTCGATTATCTGTCGATTCACTGACGGCAGGACGGCAAAATTTTAAAATACGAGACTTATACGAAATATACATTTGGTATAAAAACACTAATTTTCAAAGTATCTTCAAAGTGCCTCACGTCTAGGCCTCTACTCAGTTGCCCTTAGTCAAAGAGAAACGAAAATTAGTCTATGTGACACGGTTGTCAAAGTTCAGTTTAATTCATTGAGTTTAAATAAATTTATCCGCGCGTAGTTGTATTCTAATTCAATGTCAAACCCCAAAATATTTGTAAAACATCAAATAAATCTATTAAAGATAATTGTATTCATTAGAATGTGCGACTTTGCGCTTGAGTAATTTAATTCAATAACAGACAAAACATATTTCTTCAAAATAAAAAAAAAAAACCTTTAAAATGAAATTATATTGGTTTGCCGAATAAGTTCGGAAATGTTCAATAAAATCTTATTGGTAACTGATATTGATGGGTTCATTTTGCTTTCATCTTATTTTATTTAGACAGATCCGACAAACTAAATCCGGTAACTGTTCTGGAAAAGGACATGCAATCAGTTTATTACTCGGGCAAGAAGTGCCTTGTCAATTTTAAGGCCTCCAAAACAAAACTAATTTATTTAATCATTTCAGAGAATCTTTTCTGCCTGCTATCAAAATGGCTGATGCTAAGCTACAGGAGAGCAACACTGTACACGTTCTTGGGCTCATGTTTTCCACTGACATGATGTATGGCGACTATACCGAATCAATTGCTATGTCTACTGCTAGGAAAGTTGGTTCACTGTGTCGTGTCAGAAGATTTTTCTCGTCAGAATCCATTTTTCACATTTTGAAATCTATCATTCACCTGGGCATTGAATACTGCTAGCGCATCCGATCTGTTACTCTTGCTGTACATCACGAGATTCTTAACAAAATTCAAAGAAGGCACTGGAATATAATCGATCCTGACGAGGCATATCGACTTCAAGTACATGACATGACTTCCCACTGATCTACACATATTTATAAGGTAAATGTTCTGGTGATCTTTTTTCCCTAGTCCCTTATTAATTTAATTTCTCGCACTTTTCACATGTGAAAATAACTTTCGATTTCTTGTAGTCCTGCCCTCTACGATTTTCAAAAATGTAAATGCAACATCAAACGTGATCTGCCTTCCTAAATACCGTTCCTTTATTCCCATCTCCTTATTTCTGCATGCTAAATTCTTCATTATAGCTTTTACTCCCTGCACACCCAGCCGAGTTCTAGTCTTGTTCGAGTCTCGTTTCCTTGGTTGGGGTGAAATGATTTAAAATGAACCGTGAATTTTTATCGCACAATTCACGTTACGAGGGTCAAGTAAACATTACAGATCGTGAGCAACGTATATATGCAACGAGAGCAGAATTCAGCGTGGGAGAGGCCTCAGAAACGATCGTGTAAATCATTGTATTATTTCATAGTTCTCTCACATCATTTATTATTGTACAAAGAATAAAAAGATTACAAATTTCTACCAACTTCTGTAGGTGCCACAGATTATTTCTCGTTTTAAGAATTCTTCTGTCATAATTGTTTCAATGAAGTCTAAGATTTCCAATCTTTCACTTTTTCACGTTTGGCTCTATGATATTATTTGACGCGATCCATTAAGGTGAAATGCATTTATCGTGTCCACATACTAAAATATTGTATTAAGCATTAATGTACATTTATGTATTATTATTTTAGATAGAAATAGTCATATTTTTTCTTATTTGAAACAATTTATATGTCTGGCAACGGATTTCTGCATGACAACAGAATATTATAACTTACCTAGCAACAGTTACTTTCCAAATTTCTTTACAACTAATATATATATATATAATATATATATATATATATATCCGTGTGTGTGCAAATTATATTCAGATTATCCGGAACAAAATGACAAGTTGCATATATTTATATTCAAGAGCAAAGAGGCCATTCGTTTATGAAATTGTAAAGCTCTGATAAACCAATGACATCAACAAAATAAAGTCTATCAAGTGAGGAAACGCAACGGATAAGAATAGTTTTTCTATTATATATATATATATATATATATATATATATATATATATATATATATATATATATATATATATATATATATATATATATATATATATATATATATATATATAAAACACTTTTTGAAGTCTGTCCTGCTATTTGCCCATAGCTGGAGCAAAAAAAATAGGATTGATACCTTTCCCAAGGCTATAAAACACGTAATACGTAAGTGAATGTAATGGATTCGAATCCAATTCGTAACACGTCAGTGATTGTGGTGGATTCGACTGGATTTCGAACTCGGCTCGCCGATTCCTTAATCCGAGCTGCTATCCCCTACTCTCTGTGCGCGCTGTCTCTCTCTCTCTCTCTCTTTTTGTCTGTGTTTGTCTGTCTCTCTCTCTCTGTGTCTCTCTGACTGTCTGTCTTTCTGTCTCGTGATATATATATATATATATATATATATATATATATATATATATATATATATATATGAATTTAAAGAATAAACAGAAGGAACGTTTATGTATTTGTCATAGTATGCGTGCATCGATCAACAAACACAAAACCTACCCTTCCTGAAAGATTTCAAAAGGTTTTATTCACCAAATTCAAGGGCCAAGTTTTCACTCACTGTAGGAGGTTACTGTATGAGGTTGAGGCAGTAAGAAGTTCAGTGTATTAGGATGTGCAGGGAAGAAAACAATTACCTCTCCTGTTTAAGATGTTAAGAGTGTAGTGAACGGGAAAGTATCCGCAAGGGAGACTGATACATAAAGCAGCATTTCTTGGGAAGCTGTTGTTCGAGTGTTCAGTCAACTTACTCATGAGATACGAACGTAATAAGAATGTATTGAACGTTGCATGTCCTTGGGGAGTTGTCAATTTTTGAATTTTGTTAGTTTTCAAATTGAAAAAAATTGGGAAACATCAATAATGTAAATATATATCTTATTCCGAACAGATTTTTCAAAAAAATTTCAGTTATCTGTTCGGAATAAGACTTGTGTTTTTATGTCCATCGTATTTGTCATATTGAACTGAATTGTATTTTGATGAATATTGTCTTGAAAAGGTTTAATAAACCGAAACGTCAGACGTCGACATTTCAAATTTTCATTTAACTACATTTAAGGATTTTTGTTTGTTTTTTCAAAATTTCTTCATATATATATATATATATATATATATGTATATCTATATCTATATATATATATATATATTCAAGACAAAAGAAAAAGGCATCTCTAATCGACACGAATCGTCATCTGATTGACTTCGCATGGACAAATGTTGGGTATTTATTTTGCAATAAATATGTAGACACAGGAGTAAAATATGTTTAAGTTTACAGAATTTTTGAAAATAAACCACTCATGAATATATTCAGGTTAATTGAAAATTAATGTGAATTATGGGGCATTCAAAATGAGGCTGTTAAATATAAAATAAACGAAATTTATCAAATGTTGGCATTGTTGTTGCTCAATCATTTCCATAATGCAATTAGTAAAAGATATTATTTTAGTTTTAGATTAATTTATGTATTATATATTTTAAATAATAAAAGGTTTTGTATTTAACCGATATCTGTTAATTTTGGAATTTGTTACTGTCATGTATTTTGGATAGGAAAAGGAATATTTCATTTAGGAAAGGAGATAACTGAAAAAGTCCGGATGGAGATTCAGAGTTTGGTAAAATTCCATAGAGTCATATTTACGGATATTCCGTCTACTCCATTTACTTTAATAGGTATGGTATTATTTAGATCAAACTTGTGTTTGAACTCATTATGTAAGAAAAATGTATTTCATAAATGTTTTCGTAGAAGGTCCCTTTTGTGTTTAAAGGTAATTTTTTTTTGTTTATTTTTTAATTTAAGCAGTTCTCCCCAATACATTGTAAATAAGAGTTGTGACATTTTATTTTATATATACCAGCTTCAGAATTATTATATTTATTGGTATTTTAGGTTCTAATCTTATCCATGATAGTTTAGGATATTGTTGTAATTATTTTGATATTGGTAGCAGTGGACAGATTTTGTTTTGGATAGTAGAATGTAAGGAGTTAGTATGTAGTATTATATGTCTCTTGTATAGTTTATTTTCATTATTGTTGTGGTTATTAAAGTTATTATATTTTTTCTAGTTGCGTATCATTTATGACTTTCATTTAGCGTTGTGAATAAAATAGTAACGATATTGTAGGATTTAAAAGTGTTTCCTGTCTGTATTTCCTCTTCAGTTAAATATTGACGCTGCACATACTTAGCTCCCTAGAAATGGTGGCAGTGGAGAAAACAAAAATATAAAAAGACCATAATTGTTGGTAGCTTTACTGTAATTCTCGAACTGATGGTCGTTATGTAGCATAATATCTAGGAAAGGATCAATATTCTGAGTCTCGGATACAAAGGTAAAATCTATTGTACAAGCGACATTATTAATTTCGTTAACAAAATGTGTCATATGGCTATAATAATAGAGAATTATTTATCTATCTAAATCAAACCAGGAATAATGTTGTGGTGAAATATTTTTGAAAAAAAACATTTGTCTCGTAATTGCAAAGATGGTGAAAAAAAAAAAAACATGGATTACTGATTATATATATATATATATATATATATATATATATATATATATATATTATACACAAACATATATATACATATACATATCATATACACAAAACAAATACGCGCTCGCGGACACACACAAAACACACGCACATACACACGCACACTTATATACACATTGCCATTCAAGGTAATAAAACCAGTCTATCCTAGTAATAACCCATTGCTGGAGGGAGAAAAGGATTCTTATCTTTCCCAATGGTATTAGCACGTAAGTGAATTTAATAGATTCAAGTGGAATTTGAACTCGACTTTCCGAGTTCAAGCCGCTATGTAGTACTGCACCGTACATCCATATATATATATATATATATATATATATATATATATATATATATATATATATATATATATATATATATATATATATGCCCAATCTAACCCCAGTGGCCACTTTAAATTTATAGGGTCTGTCCCTTATAGTGAACACTTTCCTCGATAAAAAGATATCATACATCAAAACAATATTTTCATTATATATCTATCTCTCTTTCTTTTCTCTCTCTCTCTCTCTCTCTCTCTCTCTCTCTCTCTATATATATATATATATATATATATATATATATATATATAAGTGACCACTAAGTCTACCATCAAGTAGCAACAGTTTATTATTTAGTTTAAGGCATTGGATTCTTTTAACTATGTCACATTATATACGCTGTCTCTATATACGAATTCATCATGTTTGTATTTTATAAGGTATTCACTTTACAGTTCCATTTAAATAAAGGAGTAAATATTTGGTTTCGTGTCTGAAGATAAGCTGATTTTTTATTTAATATTGATTATAGATTTTTTTTTCTACTCAAGGCACTATTTATAGTTTTGGGAGTTAATCTGTCGGCTGATGCTGTTTTCCTTGTTTTCCATATTTTCAGTGTAATTTGTGCTTTGGCTTTACTTTCCCATATCTTTCTTTACAAGATCATTTTCGTGATAGCGTATTTCCTATTTGTAAAATATCTTTTATGTGTGTAGTTTCTCTTTTTTTTAAGGTTTTCAGTTACTTCTATGTATAAGTTTTCTTCGTTATCTGTTTATTTTACTCTGGCTTTTCATATTACAGTGTTTTTTAAGCTCTTGTTATATAAGGGGCATTCGTTCTTTTCTCTGCAGTTACATGTGCATTTAATTTATGGGTGCAATTTGATGGCGTTTTTCTTGTGATTCTTTATTAATTGATTATTTTTATGGGTACAAATGTAGCTGATTTTTTGTGTGTTTCAAGTGAATAACTTGCGAAGAGTTTTAGGTGGGGGAAGTGTATTTCTATAAGTGTAATGAATATTTTTCGTATGTTTGTTTTTACGTTTACGTTGTACGATGGTTAAATCCACTTCATGTTTTTATTCTTGTAGGATTTTTCAATTGTGGATGTCTGTGTGTGGACGAAAATTCAATATCTTTTAAGGATGTTTCATAATAATTTTTGGCTTCGTTAAAAATAGATTCGCTTGATGAATTTTCAGATAACCTACAGTTAATAGCTTTTGAGATCTGCATGATTATTGTTGGTGGGTGGTTGGAAGTTGTGCGTATGTAAACAAATTTCTCATTGGATTTTCTACATAGTTGATACGAAACTTTTCTTAGACAGAGTGTGTCATCTAGGAAATCTACTTCCTTTAAGTTTGTATTTATAGATATATCAAGGACCATATTTTTGAAAAAAATTAAAATTAATTTTCTAGTTTTGTATTCATTTTGTCTGTTACAATTTCTTAGGATTAAGAGGCTATCATGCATCTAGAGGTTTACATAATTTTCTATCGATCATTTTACTTAGTTTTGTAGTAAATATAAGCTGGCAGGTTTATGCGCCATGAAGGCTTGCCATCGGAATGCCGATCCCATGCTAGAAAATGGCATTTACTTAGAACAAGAACAAATAAAAATAAGTACAAGTGAAATATAAATCATTAAACACTCCCCCAAATTATGGTCGTTCGACAACGAGAACGCATTGTTAATAAATATAGTAACCTTCCATAATACAAATAAAAAATCAATAATGAATAACAACTAAAAGTTTACAACATTACAACATAGATACAAATAATCCCATTCGGATCTACAATTATTTCTACTCAATAGCCTCCAGATTAATTTGAAACATAACCGTTATCGCCAACACAGTAACAGTTGTGTAATACAATGTAACTTATTATCGACAATGTACCGTTGGCCAACATAAATAGTTGGGCCAAAATGCAACATACATAGCTTGATGATTGCGTTTAAGCATCAGACTGTCACTGTTTGGCAATGACCTTAAATTAATACATACGCACTATCTCTTTCTGTCTGTCTGTCTGTCTGTCTCTCTCTCTCTCTCTCTCTCTGATATTGAGCACCTTTACCCATATATATATATATATATATATAAAAGAAATATGTTGTAGTGGTTCCAACGAGAGAAAAGTATGTATATTAAAAAAAGAAGAGAGGTGCCGCAAACGTTTTTTGGTTGTAATGTGGATTTATTTAGAAAAGAATATATTATGCTTTGTTTTACATAATTTTACGACACGCGTTTCTGGTCTCGCGACCGTCTTCAGGTAAAAGTGGAGATTTCTACATATTATTAAAAATAATTAATTTTTCTTTATGTTCAATGTGAAATATTCTCGATATGAGACATTCTCTGTTTGTGTGTTGATAACCCGAATTTCTTTCTATATGTATACACATACTATATATATACACTACTATAACTTAAAACTATATATATATATATATGTGTGTGTGTGTGCGCGCGTGCTTACATATATATATGTTATTTCTGTTGGGGTGAAATGATAAAAACAGTGCCTATCATGGCTCTGAATATAACAGATATCCATGTTTAAAACGGAATATATATTCAAAAAATATTAATTAAGGCTCTTATGAAACCAACAGATGTTCTACGAAAATATAGTTTGTTGCATGTTGGTGAATTTCTCTGTATATTGAAATGGATGATTGGCTTATTTCTTGTGCCTTCTCCAACTTAGAAACTAGAGTATTCTTGAAGACGGACTCTCTATATTTGTTTATTTTTATTTATTTATTTATTTATTGCGCGCAATCTTCTTTTTGTTTCAGGCAATTTGCTACTTCGAGCTTCTATCATCATAAAATTCATGGTATACTGCTGTCATATATAAACAGGAACTTCATTTTCCTGTCTTGATATAGCGCAAAAGCTTTTCCACATCCATGTAGGTGATTAATTATTTTCTACTTTACAACCTTTCCCCTTTGCCGAAATGTCGCATTCTTCTCGCTTCTCTATCGTTATTTCCATGCAAAATGCTCAAACCATATATATACCTAAGTTTCATCCGTTCTAGCCTTCATATTTAGGACCTATCATATAACGTACGTTTTTATCGAAACAACATCATTCCCTTTATATTTAAATGTTATGTAAGTTCCATTGGAGCAGCTTCTTCCTCCTAAACGCTGCTTTGTGGATTTCTACAATGGTAACCTGTTTTAATTCATTTTTAACCGTTATCTTCGCCAGATATCCTCATAAACTGTGCTTCTAACAAGGTAACTGTCAACCTCGAGTGGATCTTGTGCCTAGTACAGTGTGAATATTATTGTGAAAATAAATTAACTGGTTAAAAGAAAGAAAAACATGGGCGAACATTGTCATATTATAATACAGCATCAGAATATCTTCCCCAGGAGATTACAGGAAAAGACATTTATGTATATATATATATATATATATATAAATAAATATATATAGAGAGAGAGAGAGAGAGAGAGATTATCAGGCTTAATCATGACTGTTTTAAATTCAAGCGAAATTTTTTTGGAATAACTTATTTCTGAAATTTACGTGTTTTATAAGAATACGTATGTATAACTTAGCATAAGTATATAACTTATTTCTGAAATTTACGTGTTTTATACGCATAAAATTTCGCTTGAAGATAGAATAGAGCTTAGTACTTTAATTCAATTTAATTCAAATAATTATGTTGAAGTTTTCGGCTCTTGTTTTTGAAACATGAGAACTCTTATGCAGCGTGTTGGAATCATATCTTTAAATAAATAATATATATATATATATATATATATATATATATATATATATATATATATTTAATAAATGTTTAGGACACGAAATTAATCTGAACGCTATTTAATTTAAAAGTCATACACTACAATATCTCATCTCTTGCAGTATCAAAAAATTTGTATAAAAACAAAAAAAAAACGCATTGACGTAAAAATAAGTTGTAGAATTTGTAAACGTCATTTACTCGCTTAATTTGAAGCAGACGGACAGTTTAAACATATAAACTTCGCACTGTATTTGTGGTGTATCAAGTATATACAAAATGCGAGTTTTTAGTGTCCACTTATCGTTTCTGTATATTTCTAGAAATTCACTCTGCACATCCAATATCCGCCACTGGCAGAAGAAACTCATCTTAGTTCTGTCAGGCACTCTGCTTTGAAAAACTTCGATTTTTGCCGACAACAGCGGGTTTTGAAATTGATTGCCGTTGCAAAAGTACAAGAGAACCAGATTTATTAACGAAGAACCAGAACGATTGGAAATGGCCCGTCTCTCCTCGGTGTGTAAAAACCCTTGCTCCGGGCCAGTGCTCCTCAGTTTTGTCTTCTCCGAACGCTGCCTCCTCTCGAAATCAATTGTAGATTTCCTTTTATCACTGGCATCGGCAGGTGGCTCTACCAAGGGCATTTTCAATGTTCGACTGTTAATAAACCAGTCATCGATAGTGACTGGCATTTTACTTTGAATCATTCATCAAAGAATTGATCTTCAAACTTCGTATTACCACCATCGACATATATCAGAAGGCGTAGATATCAAACAGCTCTTGAAAACAGCAAAACCAATAAATTTATATGCGCAAGATGACACACACACACACACACACACACACACATGTGTGTGTATGTGTGTATATATATATATATATATATATGTATATATATATATATATATATATATATATATATATGTAATATACACACACACATATATGTAAGTATACATACACACGCACACACATATATATATGTAAGTATACATAGACACACACATGTGTGTATATATATATATATATATATGTAAGTATACATACACACACATATGTGTGTGTGTGCGTGAATATTTGTGTTTGTGTTTGCAATTGTGTTTATTAGGTACAACAATAGTTGAGTGCCGAGCATTGTTAAAACATTTGTTTTATATCATAAATATTTCTAACATAATCTCGATTTTGTCAAGGCACTTAATCTAACTTTTCTTCTATATCTTTGTAAATCAAACTAGTACTTGGCAAAAGAAAAATCTTCCGAACTACAGATGTATTGATACAACCGGTAAATACACTTAAAGATGTGAGAGATAAATAGAAATACTTATTATAGTAGCATCAGCCGATCGAACAAAACTCTTATCATTCTGGCAGTAAATCTCTATCTTCTATCTTGTGAGTCTTGTACTGAGTAAAAACTAGTAATAAAAAAGATCTGCTGACACATTTGTCAATAACCCGAAACGGAACTTAAATTCGGTTTATAAAATTTTGTAATTATACTTCCTACATAACAATGATCGTTTTGGGATCTGTATGTAACTATAGAAGAGGTATTGTGCAGTAATGGATAGCGGCTCGAATTGAGGAATCGGAGAGAAGAGTTCGAATTCCAGTCGAATCCATTACATTCACTTACGAGCTAATAGCATTGGGAAAGATATGAATCTTCGCCTTCTCCCCACCCAGCTATGGGAAAATAGCAGGACAGACCGAGATCTATAGCATTGGATGGCAACTTGTGTACCGTAGAAAGAAATGTCAACCTACTGCAGGAAAAAAAATCTGCCTCGTCAGTCATATATCGAAAGATACATGGTCGGCTTAATGTGTATCACGCATGGAGCATAACTGTCTGATGCAGCTATATCTTTATGCAAGAACTTCATTGGTTTATGCTATCACGTGCGTGTATATATATATATATATATATATATATATATATATATATATATATATCATCATCATCAACAGCATCACTTGCAACATCGGTAGCTGTAAAATAAAAAACAACTATTCTGAGACCACTATTAAACGACAATTTACTCTTTCAAATGCGACTCTGCCTTTGTTAAAATGCGCCAGCTATGTCAAAGAAAAAAATAATTTTCCCTCTTCTATCTGTTTTTCTTTTCTTTTTATTTCCTCACTTCTTCAACTGTTAGTGTTTCTTATTGTTATGAGAGCGTCCGTCGTAATTTTCCGCGAGTAATCCATTCTTACACACCTAGATACATAAACGTATATATATGTTTATCTGATCCATAGTTAAACTACCTTCGAGCATATATGTTTATCTAATCCATAGTTAAACTTCTTACAATCGAGCAAACGAAATATAGTTATTTTCTACAGGACCATACTGCTGCACAAGGCTTATAAAGTATGCCTCCGAATATAGTTATTTTCTACGCGTAGCTTAGATGTGGCACAAGGCTGAAAGTATGGGGTACCTGGTGAGGAAGTGATTTTCTAAGACCGGATTAGATGTAGCACACGGCCGAAAGTATGGGGTACCTGGTGAGGAAGTGATTTTCTAAGACCGGCTTAGATGTGGCACAAGGCCGAAAGTATGGGGTACCTGGTGAGGAAGTGATTTTCTAAGACCGGCTTAGATGTGGCACAAGGCCGAAAGTATGTGGTGTCTGGTGAGGAAGTGATTTTCTAAGACCGGCTTAGATGTGGCACAAGGCCGAAAGTATGGGGTACCTGGTGAGGAAGTGATTTTCTAAGACCGGCTTAGATGTGGCACAAGGCCGAAAGTATGGGGTACCTGGTGAGGAAGTGATTTTCTAAGACCGGCTTAGATGTGGCACGCGGCCGAAAGTATGGGGTACCTGGTGAGGAAGTGATTTTCTAAGACCGGCTTAGATGTGGCACAAGGCCGAAAGTATGGGGCACCCAATGAGGATCGAACTCACTACTCAGTCGTAATTGATCTAGCAAGACAAGCTTTCTAACCATTACACCACGTCGAGGTGCCCAAACTGCCTCCGAATATAGAACTGTTTCAAATAACAGTATTTGAAGAGGTGTGGAATCGGGAGTTGCTACACAATCGTTTCAGCTAAGGAATCATTGGAAGATTTGTCTCAGTTAGCAAGTCCTTCCTAACAGGTAAACAGGTAGATCCATGAAACTGGTTGTTAATGGTGAATCAGCCGAAGCCATGAGACCAATGCAGGTGTTCCCCAACACTTGGGATTTGTATATGGGAGTATACTAGTAAAACAGATATTAATTCTAACAACAGTAACAGTTAAATTAGTTAGTACATATAGCGCAATTTGCAGAAAATCATCCACATACCATGATGCCGCCAACTCCAAATTTCACTGTTGGAACTTTGTTCTTTTGTTTGAAGTCATTGCCATCTTTCCTCCACGGTTGATTTCTAGAATGACGTCCAAATTTTGGTTTCGTCTGTTCATAATATTCTTTCCAAATACGATCTTTCCTTATCTTTATATTCACCAACAAATTTCAACCTGGCGTCTCTGCGTCGTTTCAATAGCAGTGGAGATTTCTGAGGGGAGCAGGACTTTAGATTGTCCCTACGAATTTCATTTCTTATTGTCCGTTTAGTGATGAATTCCAGATGAAAGCAAGTCATCCTGCAACTCTTGACTAGTAACCATTGGATTTTCTCGAAGATTTTGAAGAGATCTTACATGAACGCCTGTTCGTCTTTGGTTTCCAACAGTTTTGAGTCTTTTTATGTCTTGCGATCTGAGATTTTCCTGTAACTTTTCCCTTCTTTCTAGAGTTTATCAGTCAGCTCTTTTGCGAATTTGTCAATTCTTTACCTCTTGCCATGATGATAACCTTCCTGTACGAATATCAATTACAGAATGTTCTCTCTGTATATTTTAGGCTAAAAATAACTACTGATATCATTATTGGAAAATGCATTTTCCGAATATTTTTTCACCGATTAAAATGGATAAATGCGATTTATTTCTATTAAATCAGTTTTTTTTCTTTTTTTTTTTTATGCATCTTGATTTATTAGGCGTCTGTGTGCAGTTAGTTAGATGAAACATATATTTATTCATTAGTTGTAAATAATATAGATTAAAAATTGTATGTTTACGAATATTTGTTTTTACCTATATATATATATATATATATATATATATATATATATATATATATATATATCAAGTATATAATTGGTGTATACGTATGAAAACAAATAACCAACAATTATTATTCTTAAAAGACTGCTCAATACAAAGTAGAGCAGATATATATATTTTTTTTAAATTTATAACATAAATATGTTATAAAATCACTACAAAAGTAGCCATTTTGCTTCAACACCCACGGTGTCTTATCAAGTGATGATGTTGAATGTAAAATAAATGGTTTTAAAAGTTTCAAATTAATTAACGATCCTTCGCAAGGGGAAAACGTTGTTACAAAAGCTAGAATGACCAATCAAAATACAAGTATAGGAAAATTCAAAAGGCTTGACTACGAAGTCATGTTATAATAGCTATTCAGATCTTTAAAATACGGGTAATATTAAAAAAGAATTTATTCTAACCAATAATTATTAAATTACATGATAAAATTTGATAATATAAATGGTGTATACGGAATGAATTCCAATAACCAACAATTACTATTTTCTTAAAAGAATGCTCAACACAAAGTAGAGCAGATATAATTATTAAAAAAAAATCATATCATAAATATGTTATAAAATCACTAAAAAATAGCTATTTTTGTAGTGATTTTATAACATATTTAGGTTATAATTTTTAAATTTTTTATATATATATATATATATATATATATATATATATATATATATATATATATATATATATGAGATAGAGAGGGAAAAAAGAGAGATGGGGATAGAGGAGAGAAAGAGATTGGAGGTCTATTCAGTTTGACCCTAACCAAAAACCTGTAAATACATTTAGCAATAAATATGTTGGGACTAGGTCAGTTCCGGATGACAGAAAATACTGGGGGACAGAAACAACAAACCTTTGTAAACATATTGCCAACAATTTCCACATAGTGGCATTCCATATCCTCAGTAATTCCACTTTTCAAGTATGGATAAAGATTCATACTCAGGCATCTTACATCTGGAACGAATATCTGCAACTCATGATCTCTTGGGTCGCATCGTGAATAGGTAACTATGTAACTATATAGATATATAACAAAGTAGAAAGATCGTATCAATAGATCATTCTGTTGGTGTGGAATGTTGTAAAAAACGTATGGCGCTATCCATGTAACTGCTCAACAAAATAACGACGGTTGATTAAAAAAAATTGTCTGATCATGGTCGTCACAAGATCATGGAGTTCCGGATAAAAGAAAACGGACAATTATTCGGTTTTTTCTTATCTACTTTCGGCAATAATCTCTGAGAACTGAATAAAATTTCAGTGATCTTTCATCTCCTGCTGTGAACACATACGTCCACCGCTCTGATACATGAAGTTGTATTGTGATTCAGTAAAATATTACGTGTAAACACGCCTGCATGCTCTACGTAGTGTACCTATTAAATGAACAAACCTATCAATTATTTAATGTAAGCAAAATGAACACAAAAATGTACAAAAAATAATCCTGAAATTCTTTGGTAAAGTCGCATTCAACATATTTTCTATAAATTTAATCAAGCAAAAAGAAGAAAACATTGTAAATCTTGGGATCTTTATTTCACAGAATTGATTTTGGAGGGCTTAAAATGGTTGTCCGGTACAAAGTGGCTACGGATACTTACAGAAAATATATCAATGCAATCAAAGATAATTTCATCAAAACGATTTAAAAATGAAACAATTAAACAACAATTTATAATTTCATGAATAAAAATAATAAATAAAATAAAAATATGTGCAAGATGTACGCCTTATCTCAACACATTCTGAGTTAAAACGTTTTATTTTTTATCAAAGAAAGATAATATTTATTAAACCGACTGGAGAGTAACTTGTTCTTTTTATATCAGTGAGCATACGCAGACAAATAAAAAAAACATGAGAGATGGTTTCCTCTTTAAATACGTGGATTTTTAATGGTACCATTGAGCAGATTCTCCTACATATATTCTCCTGTTTTCTCTTCTTGACCTTCCGGCATAAACTCTCTATACGTGCCAATCCTTAAATACGGTTACACTTGTTTCACTATCGTCATTCAAAATGGCCGTTTTTATTGCATTTTAAATGCGTTTCTGTAAGTGTATAATTTGGAATACTGGCGAGAAATAGTTTCTGGAATGTTTAATTCAATTTGAAAGAAAGTTTGAAACATTTACACAATATCGTAAGCTTAAATTTTAACAAAGGAATAAAAATACGACGCAAAAGAAAATTCCAGGGAATAATTGAGCGTGGCAAATTATATATACAAATCCCGAAAAGAAATGGAATTACATTTTAAAAAAAAAAAGCTATTTTTTCACGAAAAGATAATACCTTCTTGAATTATGGAGACGCCTGAAAGATGTCATAAAATAATGGAACGAAAAGGTTAAATTCTATGCCATAAAATTAATGTGGAAATTTAAAAAAAAAATAGTCGTCTGTTATTTTTCTCCAGATAGTAAATATAATGTAATTTTGTTTTTAGTTTTTGGCCAACACACTAATTTGAAAATTGTTGTGTATCTTCTTTTCACACTCTATCTCTCTATCCCTCGCACTCACATAATGTCTTCCTACATAATAATGACCAACATTTTGTTTGCAAACCCTCTTGCAGTTGCCTGATTGGGGACATTTGCGTTTGTCCGACAATTACAGAGCCCACCTGTTCAGTAGAAAAGCTACAGCTTTTTTTTTAGGAATATAGCTAATATCCTGGTGTGATCAAAACTGAACAAAGCCAGTACATTCAAAGCCTCTCATTCACGATGACTTTTGACTTCGTATTAGCATATCAAGCATCTCCCCCCACACACACACACACACACACATATATATATATATATATATATATATATATATATATATATATATATATATATATATATATATAAAAGTGAGCATAGCGCGTATGTAAATATAAAATGTATATTGAAGAACACCCAGAGGTGACTGTCTGTTTCATACTAAATACAGTGGTCAGGCCATGCACATAGCCTGACGATGTTGTTTAGCATGAAACCGACTGTCGGTTCTGTTAACTTCAATGTACATTTTATATTTACATGCACGCTATCCCTGACATTGTGCACATTAACTATAAATAAATATAGCATACCTTAAAAGTATATTTTATCATATATATATATATATATATATATATATATATATATATACACTCACAGAAAGAAAGAAAGAAAGAAAGAAAGAAAACATTACATGACGCTTTTGTTAAAGTTCAACATATGCACATAGAGTAACACTTTCTTTATTTAATTTTTCTTCTTTCCGGGCCATTTTCCTGGCTTCCTGGGAAATTTTGAACATAGATTTTCTAATTGCTTCTAAACTTGATCGACTGTATTAAGCTATTACGGGATTTTGTATTTATTTTTATGTTAATAGTTTTTGTTGCGTATCGATATTCATTGTATCTTACTTCGCAATTGTCAAATATGCCTTCTTCACGTGTCTCTTTTTCTTAATATCGCCTCTTCACCCGTCTTTCTAAGTCGTCGTATCTATATTTTTTTATCATAAACAGTCAGTCATATTTAGTACGTTTATTCCTAAAACTGAATTAACTTTTAATTCCTGTAGAATTGTTGTTATGGTAAATGATTGTATTATATTTCGTATTCTTGTAATTTCATTATTTTTTTAAACTTTTTTTCACATATCGAACTTTGGATAGTATTTTTGTGTTAGCGATAAGGATATCTCTTGAATTACCGTTGCTTTGTTTGCGAAGATGGAATTTAGTGGGATTATTATCGGTTAAATATAATGGCTAATATGATTTATGAAAACCTGAAGTGCTCGGAAGATATTGGAAAAATTATGTTCATAATTTCTCTGGAATATAGAGAAATGGAACAAACACCTCTAAACAAAGATAATTCTCAGGCAAACGTGCACAAATTAACGATATGTCTGCGTTTGTGAGTACATGACTACACCATCCACAGAGCTGGATTTTTGTAACTGCTTGATTCAAATGCATTCAATTCAAAGTTCACATCTTTGGCTGTCTCACTTGCTTACGAACAAACATACTGTTTTCTTAAAGTTTACTTCCTTCTTCTCGTTTTCTTCGCTAACCTGTTTTAGATATTTTGCCGTTTTCCTTCTGAATCAACAATCAGTAAAGTGTCACCGTGTATCTTTTGGTGTTACGATTATGTTCGCCGACAATAAATCCTCTCCCGTCTTCTAGTTCTCTTGTAGCTGTCTCGTTGGATATAGATGAAATAATTCCGCTGAGAAAAGCCTGGTCAATACCTTGATGGGTGGCCCCTTGGGAATATCTTGTGCTTTAAACTTGGATAGGCCGGTGGTATACCAGATAATTTCTAGGAATTGTGCACTGGAGAGTTGACTTGCACTTCCAATTGGGTTCGTTATATTCACTTACGCGAAATACCCTTGGGAAATGTATAAAACAACATCTTCTCCACTAGCTATGGGTTAATTAGTAAGGTGTGTATCACTAAATCATTATTATCTCCAAAATATCCTTACAATCTAAAGACGTATTCTTACAAACTGAAAACGAATCAATTAATTTAAAAAAACAAAAAAAAACATGATAAGCTAAAACGAGAATTATATGAGTCAACCTAATATGTATACATAAAAAAAGATTCATTGCTAAGGCGGATTTTTGTAACTGCTTGATTCAAATACATTCAATTCAAAGTTCACATCTTTGGCTGCCTCAGTTGTTTACGATCATACATACTATTTTCTTATATTTAATGTTTAGTTCCTTCTTCTCGTTCTCTTCGCTACCCTATCTTAGAGATTTTGCCGTTTTCCTTCTGAAACCACAATCAGTAAAGTGACACCCTTGTATCTTTTGGTGTTACGATTATGTCCGCCGACAATAAATCCTAGTCCGTCTTCTAGTTCTCTTGGAGACATCTCGTTGGATATAGATGAAATAATTCCGCTGAGAAAAGCCAGTCTTGTCTTAATCCTTTTCTACCTATGTTTACTTGCTTAACTCGAGTCCTATCCATGTGCAGGCGGTTTGTTACCAATGAATGTTGCAGATTATTATAATGTAATTCCCGCAAATGTCGTGCTTGCTTATCAGTTCAAATAGATTTTCGTGTTCTTTATCAAATGCTTTTCTGTAAACATAGGCTTAGGTTTTGGGGCATTCATATCGCTCGCAGTTGATAGGAGAATGATGCAAATTATGACCCAAAAGGCAAATATAACAGTATAATTTATAAACAAATATAAAACACTGAAACTGTTGGAAAATGTGGTGGTGTTTTAAAAAATATGTACGATATTTTTAATCATTTCACACCAAAGCAAATAAGAAGGCCACTTGGCTCGGTCTGTTTTGTTTTACGGCATATCAGTATGAACATGTTATTCAATGCCGACCAGATTTTTATTGCTGCTAATATTTTTTTAAAAAAAAATGTAATGCTGGTAATATTTTTTCCTTAAAAAATCTATTGCTGGTTACATTTTATTTTCAAAAATGTATTGCTGATATTTTTTCTTCAGAAATGTATTCTTATAATGTATTCTTGATAAAATTATTTACAAAAATATATTGCTTGTAATATTTTTTTCTTCAAAAATGTATTTCTAGTATTTTTCTTTTCTTCAAAAATATATTTCTGGTAATAATGCATTGCTGGTAATGATTTTTCTTCAATAATGTATTGCTGGTAATTTTTTTCTAAAATAATAATTATTTACAAAAAATGAATTGCCGGTAATATTTTTTTCAAAAATGTATTGCGGGTAATTTTTATCAAAAAATTATTGTTGGTAATAATGTATTGCTAGTAATAATTATTTTCAATAATGCATTGCTGGTAATTTTTTTTTCTTCAAAAATGTATTACTGGTACATTTTTTTCTTGAAAAAGGTATTGCTGGTACTAATGTATTCCTGACAATAATTATTTACAAAAATGTATTACTGGCATATTTCTTTCCTTAAAAGTGTATTGCTTGTAATACGTTTTTTTCAAAAATATACTTCTGGTAGTATTTTTTTCTTCAAAAATGTATTGTTGGTAATTTTTTTCTTCAAAAATGTATTGCTGGCAATAATTATTTACAAAGATATATAGCTGCTAATAGTTTTTTTTTTTCCAAAAATGTATTGCTGTTAATATATTCTCCACCAAAATGCATTGCTGGTAATATATATCTATTCTTCAAAAATTTATTGCTGGTAATTATGTAGTCCTGGTAATAATATTTCCTCAAATAAATTATAGTTGGTATTAAAATCTATTTTTACACTGTCATACTGTTTTGACTCCAGTTTGGGTGTTAACTATTTGCCCATAGTTGGGACCCTAACAGGCGCTACCACCTCGGGTCGGGGTTGACCTGGGAACACCAGCAATTAAGAGGTGGTTTCATGCTCCTCAAAACCTCCTGATTAGAGGTCTTGCTGTTGGACATAGTTCATCGTCTTAACCCAGCACACGGATGTAGTTTGTCGTCTTGCCTTGAACACAAAACCACTAGGACACAAGTAGTTGCTGACTGTAAAAGAATATGAGGAAGAGGTAAAAATATTACAAAGAGGTAACAACAAAAGAAAAGGAATTAATAAGACAGAAAACGACTGGAATTGCATTTAAATGTTTGAAGACGAAAGATGTCTGAAAACAAGATGGCAGAAGAGAGATACACAAGAGAAAAATACTTGTAGCATTGGGCATACAGTTGCAACTAGCAAATTCAACAAAAAAAAGGATGAAACCTAGCTGTCAATTTAGTACTGCGCTTAAATTCTTAAAGTCAATTTATTAAAGCGAAAAGTTCATCAGAATAAAACATGATGAATATACGTTTAGAAACACACACAAGGAAGCTTAGATAACGCCGGTTCAACAGTGACTGAAGCTGAGATGCCATGTCAGGAATTATAACATTGAAGGTTCATCTTTGGATTTTATGAAAAGTATCTAAATACATAGCAGAATCCCGAGACAAAATATGGCAGAAATATTCAATGCGTAGCCGATTAATCTACTCATAAATATGTTAGATTCTAGCCAGAAAAAAAAACTGTCTATCACCACACAGTGAACCATATTTCCTAGCAATTGATCCAATATAAGATTTCCACATCAATTCTGTGGATAACGTTAGCCTGAGAGGCTGTAATGTGTCACTCTCTTGGAAGTTAGCATTAGCTAGGATGATGAAAGTTAAACAATCTTCTCTAAGACGATTAAAATAGAGTAGTTTCGTTTTTCAGGTATATGAAATATTTTATTTGCTTCTACATAGTTAGGTTATTAAAAATAACTATTTTCCTAATGAGTGGTGTATATATATATAAAACAATGCTAAAATTGTTCTTATATATTTGAGTTTTCAGTGTAACGTTATTTAAGAAAGTGATAGATTCACATGGAAAGGATTGTCTTTTGGTTTGAGAGAACGTCCTCTTTGTTTCTCTAAAGAGATTCTGACTGGCTTATATCTTTACAGTTTTTGAATGAGGTTGTCAATTTTCAATATGACCCTAACGTTTTTAATTGTGGGAGAAGATACTCAACAACATATTGGTACTCAATGAACTCAGTGATCGATTTCCATCATTATATGTATTCGGATATGAACTTTACATTTAGCTCGTTGTCAAATTAATTTTCAAATTTCTCAATTTTTCAGATTATTTATCTACTTTCTGGAAAATTTTTCAATTCAAATTGTCCGATCCATTTCGTTTTTTTATAAAGAAAATTTTATGCCAAAAAATAACCACTTGGATAATCAAAGGGGATTTTTTTCCATGATATTTTTTATGTGTGTGTAATCTGCTTTTATCGTTTAATGGGAGGAAAAAAATTAAGGAGAAATTGTATAAATGCCCAAAACCCGGTACCTTCAAATATTCACTAAAAGTATGGTACATCAGGCAAAAATTCTCGAAGCATAAAAAAAAATCTACTGTCACAGTTTTCTGACTTTATTACGCGGGTTATTAGAGACTTTTGGATGTAAACTTTGTAGTGTTTTTCTTCAGAGAATCTAGAAATTGCTATATATATATATATATATATATATATATATATATATATATATATATATATATATATATATAACTATGTGTGGGGAGACAGAGAGAGTATTACAATTAATGAGATCCAAACGAATTACTTCATACAGATTATCATTTCGTCCATGGAAATTAGTTTTTCCTTGGACTTATCAATGCAAACATATTTGCTAAAATGAATAAACTGTTTCTTCACGGGAAATTTGATAGGCAAAGGAAATATATATGTATGCGAATTTATATGTATGCATTTGTATAATTATGTGTTATATATATATATATATATATGTGTGTGTGTGTGTGTGCGTGTGTGTAGATGTACGCATGCATATATATGCATGTATATGTGCAAGCCTTGCATATGTGTTTATGTCACACGTGTGTATGTATATATATATATATATATATATATATATATATATATATATATATATATGTGTGTGTGTGTCTATATAAATATGAGGGTGTCTATGTTTAAATGTATGCATATATGAGTGAGACGTATTCTGTAATTATGTAGATGAATTAGATATTGAATTTAAGATTTTCCTTTTATATAATATATTATTTTAACTAAATATATAATTTTCATTATACTGACGTAAATTAGATGACGATGATACGGATTTAATCATGATATATTTCACTTGCTGTCATTTGAAGTTTCTCTACTGCCCATGCCCTTTAAGTAGACAGTTGCTTCTCTTCAACCCATCTCTTCAATAATCTATAACCCCCAAAAATATTAATATTAAAATATTATTTTAGATCAAGTATCCAGACTTTCTTTCCTGTTCTCCTTTATGTGTGTTTGTCTATTTTTTGTTTGTATTTTTTAAATATTTTAAACATGTCCGGATAAATTTAAACCATTTTATAAGTTCTGTCTGATGAGCCAGTTATTAAAACTTACCTGTTGAAATACAATGTTTCGATTATGCGTTCAGTTTTTACTTTGATGTGTGTCATATTGATCTTTATACTATACATTGAAATCTCTTTATGGATCTATCTTTTTAAAATTTTATGTTAAAAAGATCTACCTTTATTATCCTTTCCACTTACGGATTTGATATCTCTCTCTCTCTCTCTATCTATCTATCTATCTATCTATCTATCTATCTATATATATATATATATATATATATATATATATATATATATAGTGTCAAAAGAAAATTTAATTTTTACTGCGCATTTATGTATTTTTTTGGTGAAAAACATTAAATTTTAATACATTAAAAAATAGAAAATTGTTGAATTCTAACGAAACTTTAAGGATTTAATAACGAATTAATTATATCATATTAAATGTTTCATTTTAGAAATCTTTATCGTCTGTGAAGGAGAGAAGGCAACGCCAGTGTGAGTCCGATGAACCCAGTCAACCATGTCGGAGTTAGCTCCTCTTTAGTTCCTTAATCCTCCACCAGGGGTCTCCCTCCCCTTGCTATAAATACTGGGTGACCTTTTGGCTCGCTCTCTCTTTTCCCTCACGCTTTGGGCCTTATACCACCTCGTGTTGATGAGGTGAGGTAATTCTTTATCTTCTTTCTTCATTTCAGCTAATATCCATATGTGAGCTCTCATCAATACAGAGTTTCCCAAATTCTGGGACCACGCTAAGAACAATACTAATAAACGTACGTATGAACACTCACCACAATACACGCACATAATATTCACCAGACAAACTCAATGTAATTGTCCATGTGCTTGTAAGTTGTTGCTAATACATATATTGGTTTGTATATAATTATCGATCTTGTTTGTTTTCTTTGTCATCTTTGGACTTAATTAAAGTCCAACATTCTTATGTAGCTGAACCGGCTAGCAGGAAATTTTAACCCACATGTGTTCTTTACATTTTCACCGCCACGTTCCACTACAACCAAAACCTCTACACAACGAGGTTGGGGGTATGCAACAAGTGTAAGAGAGACAAAATATTTTGGATTTAGAGTTTTTTTTTATTAATGACTACCTTATTTTTCATATGGTTTGCGAGAGAGATGTGTTGCGGATGGGAGGATTTCTTCTGCCTGCATTACATAGAAAGCGAAGTCTATGTGTGTATGTCAGGGTATAACAATTTTTTGTGTATTTCTCTGTGTGCGTGAAAGATATATAGAAGGAAACGTTGTTTGTTGCTGTGGTGATATTGCAGAGAAAGAGCTTTTGTCAATGTCTTTGAGAGGGAGAGAGTATTTGATTGTAGATATGAAAAACATATTTTGTCTGCAAAATATTATTAAATTCATTTACTGAAAAATAAGTGAAGCCCGTGCAAAATGACATAATGGCCTTCCAAAAGCGGCTACTTGAATGCATAAAGCTAGCAAAGGAAATTGGCGTAGATTGCAAAATTAAAAGTGTCTCGACAGTCATCAAAATAAATTGCCTTTTAAAATTGAATGAATTTATCCATCACCAAAATTAAATGATAAATTCGTGTAATCTAGCTCAATTTCTGTTATAATCTAATATATAAAGCTCAAATTGTGTGTATATGTCCATTTCAAACTCTAAAATATGTTAAAAAAATAATAGTTTGAGTGTGTTCGGAAAAATCATACGTGAAAGCGTGACCACAATTAAAGGCAGTGTTAAGGATTTATGAAAGAACACTCAGAACGGAATATGTTGCAAGGCCGATTTTAAAGTAGGAGCCTCACATGCACATTGGTGTTGATGTAAAAAGTATCTTCAGCATTTCGTCTTTGAGAACAGCTAAAGTACGAAGGATTAACCTTTGCCCTCGACACTACAGTCTTTTATCATTTATAACTAGCTGCATGTTTATATATTGATACAGTTAACTAAATCTAAATCAAAAATGTATCGTTTTTTGCATTAATTTACAATGGGGCCTTGTGATGTTTTTTGTTTTTGTTTTTTTTTTTTTTGTTGATAGCGGTATAGAGGGATTGATGTATTACTTGAAAATGCTTACTAATATAGTAGCTATTTTTCCATTTAAACAAAGTTTAGGGATAAATGGGAGTACGCAAAGCATTGAACCCCTTACACACCCCGCAAGCGCGTGCAGTAACACACACACACACACACCAACACCCCCCAAAACACACACACACACATATATATATATATATATATATATATATATATATATATGGGTGCGTGGTCAAGTGGTTAGAACGGTCGCTTTCTGACCATAAGTCCAGGCTTCCAATGTCACCATGGCCGATTTATCAGGAGGGAGACTTCCTAATGTTATCGGAATGGATCAAGGTCGATTCCAGCGTGTGGCACCTTTGGAAAGTACCTGAAAACCATAACACGGGTTGACCCAAGGGTTGTGTGTGACGGATCTCTTGAGGGCCGCCAATAGCTGTGCTAGTACAAAGCCACAAGTCGTCGTTGCCGAGGGCTTCAGCGTGCTCCATTTTTTGATCACGCTAGATAACACGCTCTCTCCCAGCATAATAGCCGTATAAACCACAGGTGGGATCTGTGGGTGTTGAGTAAACACAAATGTGCAATAGGGATTGTATAGTCGCAATGCGACAAGGCCAGCTATTATTTATTACAAATAGATAGATAGATAGATAGATAGATAGATAGAATGGATTAAAAAAAAAAAAACAACAAAATGATAAAAATAGTGTCGATAAAACTGATGATATTTATTTTATATGAATAGGCCTTTTAACTAAACCGAAGCACGATGAGAAAGATTTCAAATTCAGAATTTCGGTCCCTCCTGTGAACTTTATCAACGAGACGAGAAATAAAAAATGAAATGCGGCTAATTCTTCCTGTTGTTGTTTTGAGATTGTAGAGGACTCTCTATGGAAACTGTAATCTCTGAGTAAGCCTAAATCCACGTTTAATCCTTTAATATGTGATTATATTTTGAAAATGTATTTTAACTCGGAGTTTATCATTCCTGCTGGCGTTCATATTAAGACGCTAAAATCGCAGATCTGATCATATGATTGATGTGTCCAGATTGTAGAAATATGAAATGACATGTAAATTGGTGTTGTTGTCTTTGATGGTGTGTTATGGTTATTGAACCGAAGGCGGAATTCCGTGCCTGTTTCTCTCACATAATTTCTTCTATGTTTTTTGTTTTGCATTTGTTTCAAATGAGTAAATATATAATATCTGAATTGTAACATGTAAAATTGGAGGTTTGAAAATTTTTTATGTGTAGGGATGCGCGACAATATTATCAATGATGACATATTTACAAAATTTCACCGGAGATTATTAAACATGACGTTATTTTGGTGAGGTGGTGATTTATGTATGTTAGATGACCTTAATTGCGTATATATATATATATATATATATATATATATAAATATATATATGTGTGTGTGTGTGGGGTTGATTTTATTTTAGTTGTAGTCTATATATATATATATATATATATATATATATATATATATATATATATATATATATGAAGAAAGAACAGTAAGATATATAATAAGGTGTTCTTATAGATATTTTTAATTTTACAAAATATTGCTCAATGTAAATTTATAGAGCATTAATATTATAAATTAACTGACTTAAATTATGTTTTTTCGCTACACAGTTCTAACCATGTTTCAAAAATGGAAGCTAAAATCTTCGAATTTAATTTTGTAATTAAATTAAAGACATTAGTTCCATTTCATTCGCTTGAGGATGAAATGGAACTAATGTCTTTAATTTAATTACAAAATTGTGTGCGCGCGTGTGTGTGTGTGTGTGTGTGTGTGTGTGTGTGTGTGTGTGTGTATGTGTTGGGGTTGACACCTGGGGTTGAGTTTATTCCGGCTAAATATATTTTTAATTGGATGGTCCAGTTTTGAACTGGAAAACATTTAGCAAGATACGGTGAAGTCTATGAAATAAAAATAAAAAATAAAAAAAAAACACATGTTACTTCCGGAATTAATAATTTTTCTTTCATAGTCTAGAAGAGTTTTTTTCTACTTTTAGGAAGTCTTAGTGATTGACTTTTGTTAATTTCAAGCTGGTAATTCCTAATGTTTGATAACGTCGTGGAGAGCGTGTGCTTATGAAGAAGATATCGCCTATGTATCTGTGGTAGTGTAGGTAATATCTACTTTACATATCTCGTTCCAGGGCATCCATAAATATGTTCGCCTAGCTGGGGGTATTTTAGTTCCTATCGCTGACTTGAAGAAAATGGCAGCCGTTGAAATCGAAATTGTTGTCCCTGGGTATGAATTTTTTTTAATTCTGGTGATATATTGTGTTCTGTGTTTCTGAAAATCTCTGCTACGTAAAAAAAAACATTTACAAGCTTGTATTCCCTCCTCGTCTGGGATGTTAAAGTATACGAATATCACATCCATAGTTACAATTAGTGAATCGTTTAGTATTCTAATTACTTTTGCAAAATTTAGTAAGAAATGTGTATTGTCTTTCATGTAGCTTAGAATAGTAAGTATTAAAGATGTGAGTATATGGTCACTGTAACTTAGAATTTGTGTCAAAGTCCCAGATTTCCGAAAATATCTGTCGACTGGGTGGATGGATCTTAAAAGAGTATATCAGATCGTGTATTTTGTGTAGTTTTTTTTTATGTTTTCTATTGAAAGGTGTAGTCTGTGATTATTTTTGGAGGTTTATGTAATTTAGGGATAGAATATGCCGGTTTTTTTTTTCGGAATTAAAGCCTAACTTCATAAGTGAGCAGTCAAGACTTAATGGTTTTATTTTCAATTTAATATTCAGTTACTATTATGTGGATCATTGTTGTCTATTTAGGGAGTTCCACGATAGGTTTCTTTCATTAATACAATGGTCGTAGGAAAAACTGAGGAGGAATATGCGTTATTGTGTACATGTGTGTGTTTGTACGGTTCTGTGTATTTTTTACGTTTGCGTATACATGTTTGTGTGTAGGTGTGTGTTTGTGTGTAGGTTTGTGTGTGTGTGTGTAAGGTAAACAAAGAAAATATGACTAATCTTGAATTGAAATCAATATTTTCCAATTACGTACAGCAATAAATTCGGTGATTTACACCCCCCCATCATTCTATAAGTGTCTGTTCAAAAGTTCGATCAGTGTAACCCGCAAATGAGTTTTATGTAACTTCTGACTGTCTGAAAACATAATTCGATAAAAAAAAGACACATGAAAGTGTGATTGATCTATGTTTTATTGTTCGATAAAACGGAATAATACTGATTTGTTTTACAATATATTCATTGTGATCCTCGGTAGATCATAAAATTCATCTGATCCAATATAGAAATACGGATCGATTCAAACCATATATCATCCAGGAACATCCCAGCCAATCATTAATTAAGCGTTTGTTCTATAAATTATGAGATGATTGGGATTAAGAGTTGCAAATATTATGTCGTATTATTGTATTATTTACAACATATAATTTAGAATTAGTTTGTATATATTGTGATGAAAATAGCCTCGAAATACTTTCTTCCCTTTTATATATGCTTCTTGCTGTACCTGTATTTTAGTGGCCAAAGTAGTAAAAATATGAAGTTCAAAATTTTGGATATAAACATCTGCAATTCATACAGTATTTACATTAGTCGGACTATTGTCCTCATCTTTGTCGCCATATTTGTCACACCTTCTTTGAGTCCTGTCACTGGATCTCACCAACGCCTTTATCCACTGTGCCATGTGTCCTTGAGGACATCTGGGTATGAACTTCTGAGTATTATAAACCCAAAGACAGACCCAAAGAAGGTGAGTTCAATACCTGGTTAAGGCAGTGGAGAACTTTCAGAGGGAAAATTAGCAGGAGATAACTGATAACTGACATCCATCAAACATGGCACGTGGAACTAGAACAGTCTACCCCAGTGATCGAAATAAAGGGTTCAGTTCGAAATTCCAACCACCTGAAGAAGGCCGGAGCGTACAACGGCCGAAACGTTGTGACAAATATGGCGACAACGATGAGGACAATAGTCCGACTAATGTAAATACTGTACATAATACCTCATCTCTGAAATATAGACAGAATCTGAAATTCATGTTATCTTGATAACCCACGTTTGCTTGGTATCCAAATAAATTATACTAAATACTCATTATTTTTTGTAGCTGCCTTTTTATTTTAGATAGAGTTGGTGGATTTTACAATATATGAAGTCGTATTGTCATGCTGAAATTAGAATTCACCAACATTACCGTTTTCTAATTGAATTTCCCAATGAATTATAATTCTTAAGTTAATGCTTCAATGATCTACTTGTTAATTCTACGACCATAAAATACCCAGAGAAAGTTCGCCATTGCATCTTGAAAATGCTTTAATAAAATATTACACAATAGAAATCACAAGTACGAATCCAGGTTATTATGCAGATGACACAGCTACGTATTACTTAGTAGCAATTTAAACTCTGCAACTTCTCCCAAAAAGGATGTACAATCAGTGGTTAACTGGGGCAAGTAATTGATTGTAGATTTTAAAGCCTCCAAAGAAAAACTGCTTTCATTTACTCACCACAGAGAAAACTTTCGGCCTGCCATCAACATATTCAATGATAAACGCCAAGAGAGCAAAACTGTACTAATTACTGAGCACACTTTTTACACTGTCACTTAGTAGATCGACTATACCGAATCGATTGCTAGATCTACTGCTAGGAAAGTTGGTTCACTGTGTCGCGCCAGAAAATATTTCCCGCCAGAATCCATCATGCACATTTAAAAATCTATCTTTCGTCCGCTCATTGAATTCTACTGTCAAATGTGGTATGGTTCTCCTGCTGTATATCTTGAAATTCTGTAATGTAATAGATCCTCACCTGACATCTTGACTTCAGTTATTTTCTCACTGATTTTCCGTGTCTTCTCTCAACAATTACTCGTCCTGTGTAAGACGGTAAACTACATCCGCGTCCTGGGTAAGACGATAAACTACGTCTAACAGCAAGGCATTTGATCAGGAGATATGTAGGAATGTGTAAGAGGTGGTTACCTCTTAATTGCCGGTGTTCCCAGGTCCACTCTGACCCTGTGTGGTAGCACCTGTTATGGTCCCAGCTATGGGCAAATAGTTAAGCCGAAACTGAGGTGAAATCACAATGAAAGTTTAAAAATAGATTTTAATACCAGCAATACATTTTCGTGAAAAAATACATTAACAGCGATAGATTTTTGAGATAAAAATTTATTACCAGACATAGATTTTTAAACAAAAAAATATTTCCAACAGTAACATTTTTTTCACCGTTAAATAAGCCATTGAGGTTGATATACCGTAAAACAAACTAAACCAAACCAAATCAACAAATATTTTTCATAGTAATTTTTATTCCAAGCTTATATGAATTTAAGCGTGCAACTAAATTGACAAGTAAGTTTTACTGTTGAAATCACATCACGCAACTGCTATTTCTATTGTAATTGTTTATTTTCTTTCGCTTCTCACCTGTGGAAATCCCTTCCGATATTTGGCTACTCTGCCACTAACAATCTTCAGTTTTGAAATGCCTATTCAATCACCGTGTTCTGTTTTCCTGAACCTTCTTCTTTTATTGTCTTTTCCTCACTTCTCCTCACTAAAAACTTCTCATTGGTTTCCACTCCCTTTAAACATCTGTGTGTTATGAACATTATCAACTTGCTTGGTGGGAAAGGATTTAAAAGAAAAAAACAATCTGTATATCTAGTAGCGAGCGTAGAATATAAAACATAACAATATTTACGTTGCTCGGACCATCATGCTCATCTTTGTTGCCATATTTATCACAACGTTTCGGCCGTTGTACGCTCCGGCCTTCTTCAGATGGTTGGGATGTCGAACTAAACCCTTTATTTTGCTCGCTGGGATAGACTGTTTTAGTTCCACGTGCCAAGTCTAATGGATGTCAGTTATCAGTTATCGCATGTTGATTGCCCTCTCCATCACCAGGTATTGAACTCACACTCTTTGGGTCCTGTCACTGAATCTAACTAACGCCTTTATCCACTATGCCATGTGTCCTCAAGGACACAAGGCACAGTATATAAAAGGGTTCAGTTCGACATTCCATCCACCTGAATAAGGGTTCAGTTCGACATTCAAACCACTTGAAGAAGCCCAGAATGTGCAGCGGCTGAAACGTTGTGATAAATTTGGCAACAAAGATGAGCATGATAGTCCGAGCAATGGAAATAGTGTACATAATACCTCATCTCAGAAATACAGGCATAAACCATTTCATCATATGTATTAACTTTTCCTCTTCAAGTTTTCTCTTGTTAGAAAATTTCGGTGGACTCAGTTTTATAACGCCATGTGTCACCAGCACGCAGGAGATCATATCTGTCTACTCTGAACTGCCATGAATCTCTTCGGAAACATAGTGGCGGGACTTATCCGCAGTTTAAATTCATTTCCTCTCTTAGACTGCTTGTCACCTAGGCTAGAGAACAACTAACCTACGATTAAACCAACAAATCCTGGATAAAGTGAAAGCTTTATAAACTTACAAGCAATGCATTTGTGCGAAAGTAAATGCAATAGACTAGACCAGCATTTTGACTATGCCCGCCGATTCCAATTTCCGTCTCGATGTATTTTTCACTCCCTACACATCCCGGTACGTATTATTAGTAATATAACACTTGCTGAATTCTTGTCCGTCAACGCTAAAGATATAAATATATAAAAACTGTCCATTTGTAAATATTAAACACTGTGTATTTCAGAGCTTAACAGAGCCCATCGATCGATGTAATCAGATATTCCCATCCGGTTTTCAAAATTCTTTTAATGGCAGTTTCAGTTTTCTCCTCGTTTGTATTTCTTCAAAATATTATCGGGATACACTTCGTGGTTTTATTTCTTTTCATCCTAATGTTTCTAACACAATCCCCACAGAGAGGCATCTTAAAGTTTATCGGCTGATTCGTGCCTTTCTTAGGCCTCACCAACGGCAGACAATATCGGTGTAAAGAAACGACGCCAAGCGAAGAAAAAAATTGCTTCATGCTAATTTACGGCATCATTTCAGAAAACTAACCGGTAATCTTCTGCTTCGTTGGTTTTGTCTGAAATCACAACGCAAATATGTTTGCCGCTTGACCAATGTAACATAATGGACAGCAAAATCGTTGTAAACCCGTTAATTTTCTCTTGGATTTACAGCTTCGAGTATCAATTTTGGCTTGAACATAAAACATTGTGAACATACCGCTATGATCTTTGTTTTGTCACGTGACTTATAGAACATAATATATAGGATATTGCCTCGAGCAAATGATCATAAAATAAAGAAAGTAACTTGACACCAATGTAATTACGATAGGAAAAATAAAACAATCATCGCACGATGATATATTTTTTTAAATAAAAGAAGCTCGATGTATAGAATATGTAGTAGTATACAATTGTCCTCGTTTGAATTTGGACCCCTCGGGGTGATTAGAAAAGGTTTCGATAGGCTCATTGAAGGTATTTCACGTAACCCATACTTTAAAGAAATACAAAACATTGTACTACGATGTAAAATCTGTGTCTTGAGATTTTTTTTTTCTCGCTACGAAGCCATTTCTCATTTTAGGTCTCTGGTTGGGACCCTGGAATAAATATGTGTACAAAAGAAATCCAAGAAAATAATAATAATAATAATAATAATAATAATAATAATAATAATAAGAAGAAGAAGAAGAAGAAGAAGAAGAAGAAGAATATACAGAAACAAGATTTACTTTTTAAAATTTGAATATAACAATTGGTAAAATACAATAAACTGAACAAAAGATAAAATACATACTCGTTGTTTTAATCATTTCATTTCAAATAAGGAAATAAAGCAAATAAACGCAAAAGGGCTTTGGGTGTTAGAGAATATGGGGAAAATATTAAGGAGAGAGAACAATAAAAGAACTATAATTAAGAAACAGAAGATAACCATTGACATTACATTTAAATTTTTGAATATCAAACTTGATTGGGAAACAAGAAACCGTAAGAGATTTCCACAAGTGAGAAGTGCGATAGAATAATTACTACTACATATATATTTTAAACCCTGAAAGTGCAAGGGCTAGAGTTAGTCTTTGTGTTTTTGTTCACTCCCGAGGCGGTAATGCCAATGTACACTTGGGGCTCTCACTTCACCATCGCGCGTCAATCCATATAAAATTCGAGTCGGCGTACGGATAATGTCTTAAAATCGCATTTATTTGATGCCAATTTTACGTGTGAATTGCAGAGACAGAAACACAATCTAATCTTTAAATAGTTAAACATTTTCAGAGTTTCGGACTGCTAAAATTTCTTAGTTTTATAGACTATACATAACAAAAATTCAGTTTGATTACGCATATTCGTCTTTTATTTTCTAGAGATGCACAGATTCATTCAAATGTTCACAGTCGTTTATCTTTTTAACCATTCAGCATTGGCAGGTCATTATATCATTTATGAACCGCTTTCAGATAGTTACAACAATATTTTAGAAGCAAAAGTTATTTTTAATACCTACAATCAAATGACCCCTCTCCGATTCTTAAACACATTTACAATATATATGTCTGTGGGATAATAACAGAGCTATTAATTTCCTCATTATGACAAATAATAATAACGAAAAAAATCAGGATTTCCACAATGAGGAACGGGAAGATGGAAAGAAAAAGAAGTGAGAGGGCATAAAGAAAAAGAAATTACAAATATACGAATCAGACTTACATAGTATGAGTGAGAGTGAACAGTAGATAAAAACAAATATTTATTAAGAGAAAGGAACGTCTAATAATTCGAGCAGGAGGATCCCGAATCATTATATATATATATATATATATATATATATATAACCAATAATATCTCTCTCTCTCTCTCTCTCTCTCTCTCTGTCTTCAGTATTGGATTCATTACACACACACACACACACACACACACACACACACACACACACACACATATATATATATATATATATATATATATATATATATATATATTAATGATGTTCACCCGTATAAGGCTTAAGTGCTAATAGTGGGTAGAGGGTTACAAAGCAGAATAATAGGCACATTTCATGGGAATATATGTTGAAGAAACGCTTATGTCTCGACTTGAACAGGCTAAGAATCTAGAGATCGGGGCAGTAAGCTATTGGTCTCGGTACCAAATAACCTACCCAATGATTGGTGCCAAAAATAAAAATTCCTTTCTTTGACAGCGTCAGTAGAGACGAATTATCTTCATTGCGTTATGCAAATCTGTATCTTACAAGCACACATGCGTATAGAGTTACATATGCATGCTACAATTTGCATGTGTATATACGTTTTTAAAATGCACACAAATAAAGGAAGAAATAGAAATATTTGCATTTTTAATAATGAATGTGATAAAACTTAAACATTTTTTTAAAAATATGAACACAAAATAGTTTTTTTTTAATTACAAGACAAGGTGATACATTTTCTACAGTAATTTTGAGTGGCACAGAAAGATGATTTGATCTCTATCTACATTTTACATTATTAGAATCTCTATCAAGAGTTCAAACTGATCTTCTAGGCCTGGTAGGTGATTATTTTTTCCATTCCCAGAGATGAAATGTCATAAAATTCTCTGTTACTGCAACGTTGCAATAAACTGATTTCCTTACTTCAAAATGACCGATTTTTCCCAAAATTCTTACAGATAAATGTAACTGAATAATTCTCACGGCTCAAATATGACATGAGATTACTCTTTCTTTATTTAAGGTCAAATTAATCAGTTTGTTGTAAACAGGGGCAAGGGATGGCTTATTATTTTTTAACACCACCAGCACTAAACTGCTCAACTGAGAGAAACATTACTGCCGTCCATCAGGAGAACGACACATTGCGCCTTCTTGGGCAGACGTTCTTAGCTGTCATGAAGTGGAGAGACTATATTGAATCCATTGCTATGTCAGCCGCTAAGAAAATTGTTTCACTGTGTCGTGCAAGACATTTTTATATCCTGAAACTTATATATCTATATCTACCATTCGCCCACGTTTAGAATATTACTAACACATCTGAAAAGAAAGGCTTCATAAAATCCAAAAAAGTATCAACAAAATATTTGTTCGTGTTCTGGCCGTTTGGCTTCAGTCATATTATCACCGCCCAAAAGGTGCCTCCCAGTGCCTTTTCTATAAACCCATTGATGGTAATATTTGGAATGAATTATTCGCTATGGTACCTAGAGTTTTTTTTCTTGAATTTTAGTTCAGTATTAGACTGGCGGCGAGGCCTCCGCAGTTTACACTTGTGTTGGTTTGATGTAACTGTAAGTTCTATGTTAACAGTTTTTTTCTTAATTTTCTTGCTTGCACAACCCGCTACCGGTTCCATGATTTCAAGCAGACGTTAATCTGCAAAACATTGAATGAAATGTCCTGCGCCATCTACTGCCCTTCTGATCAATCATCTTTTGTTCTCGATCCTTAGCAATGTATCTGGTATCTGGTATCTCTTCCGAATACAGTAATCCTGTGTGTCTCAGTGGCTTTAATTTCTTGATAGGGTTGAACACGATTAAGCACACACACACACACACACACACATATATATATATTATAAATTAACTGATTTAAAATATGGTTGTCCGCTACACAGTTCCAACCATGTTTCAAAAATGGAAGCTATTATTTTCGAATTTAATTTTGTAATTAAATTAAAGTCATTAGTTCCATTTCATCCTCAAGCGAATAAAATGGAACTAATGTCTTTAATTTAATTACAAAATTAAATTCGAAGCTTTTATCTTCCATTTTTGAAACATGGTTAGAACTGTGTAACGAAAAAAACATAATTTAAGTCAGTTAATTTATAATATTAATGCTCTGTAAATTTACATTGAGCACTATTCTGTAAAAATAAAAATATCTATAAGAACACCGGATTATATATCTTACTGTTGCATGAACGTCATTTTAAAACTGCATAGGCAATGTTGGATCATCCCTGTCAGTTAATTTAATCTTCAAGGCTTACAACTGAAGGAGATAATGTTTTCTCAGTCTGTCATTTAACACTTATCCTATTCCGTAATACTATTATTCACTCAACCGATTTCATCTTTATTATTATTATTATTATTATTAATTTCCTTATCGTCTCTGAATTAAGTTATTTTGTTCGGGAAATGATTATCATCTGCCCTCAGCTTAGAGACACAATGATTTCGTCGACAGATAAACGGTTCTAAGCAGAGCTATCAGTTGCGTATGCCCAGTGAAGTCGTGTAGAAAAATGGAAAAAGTTTTGGAAATAGTCCCGAGATCACCATCTTAGAAATCGTAGTAGTAACAGTAGTAGTACTAATAATAGTAGTATTCTATATGGTATCAACCAGAAAAGCAATATCAAATCAAATATACCGATCATAATACGGAAAATATATTCCTGCTACTGTATAGGCGTAGTTAATATACGGTGCCACTGCTTAGACATTGACTAATAAATATAAAGTCGTAGTTGGATTGAACCTACACTTAGATGCTGAGAACTCTACTGAACATCTCTTGGAGACAAACATGCAACTAAATCCCAGCTCTATGCAACCATCCTTGATATTTCTAAAATTACGTGAAAGCAGCATGCGTTTGCTGGAAACTGCTGACGAGCAAAACAAGAACTTATCTACTGCTCTGAACGACCAGTCGTAACGAGTTGATCACCAAGCAACCACTTGCGTTTACCAGATATGATATGACACAGCATGACTTCCCGATGGCCTTCCAAATTTGATGCTAGGCCTGATAGACTCGTGAAAATCCGAGATAGCTCGACCGATTAAAAATTACACCCAGCCCATCAAGCACAAACATCAGCGAAATGTGCTCAATATAGCTATAGACTTTGGTGAAAGCGCTACGTTATCTTGTAGTTGGAGGCTAGTTATCTATGTCCAAGTCGACTAAATCCTCCCACACAAATTGTCTCCGATTGTGCTTTCACAAATATTTAAATATGATTCCCAAATGGGGGTAAATATCCGCCTCATCTTCTAAACTTAATAAAAAAAAGGCAAGCCTCGCAAAAATTGAACACAATTCTCTCAAACTAATCTCGCTACTGGTGGGTAATGCAGTCTGCGTCAGTCCCTAGAGGACGTCAGCAAAAATTGCGACAGTTAGGCCCCTGACAGACCAACGGCACTGAACGTGATATTTAATTTAGCTTATGGTAATTTAAAAACACAAAAAAGGTACACGTAACACGTCGATTAAGACAAAAAGCGACACGCGCAATCCTTGGTATAATTCCATGCATTAATCTTTTCATTGTTTTGACTTTGCTTTGTGCAGTACGAGTTGTCACCAAATCTCAACAAGATACTTTAAGAGAGAACACATTTCGGTATCAGAATATGCAACGAATTAGGGGCCATGCAAAGAGAGAGAGGGGGAGAGAGAGAGAAACGCATATGTCATGGTGATAATTGCATGAAAAAAATTGTACGTAGGCTGTGAGAAGTAAAGTTGCGTATGCTTTGTTTTGCGATTCACATATTCTAGGCTTACCAAGAATTTGGTTAACATAATCCGTTGCACTTTTGATATCATTCCAAAATCTCTAATATCAACCGTACTTGACACATTCTACTTATTTCAATTTCGAGATCCTTATATTTACGTCTTGTCTAATTTGATCAAGTGTTAATCGACATATTCTAATTTTTATTCTGTATTATTTTATTGTTCACGCTCCTTTATAATATTTTTCTTGCCTTATATTCTTTAACACTCAGTAACACCTTGCGTCTTAGTAGCTTTACTGCTTTTGCTTTTTTGAAACGATGATATATATATATATATATATATATATATATATATATATATATATATATATATATATATATAAAATTACGATAAATGTCAGACACGCTAACTTGGTTTCAAACTTTTGGTGTCCTCAGGCGATATAAGCCAAATGATTTCCTAACGTTTTATTATTTATATATAAACGCACAGTCTGAAGTGGAATAGGAGGTGGGGAGAAAAGCAAGAATATTGAGAGTGTATTGAAGGGGGAGTAAATAAAATGTACATACTTTCTACTGGTTCGGACGAACTAAAAAGTACTTTTTATCGTTCAGCAGATTTTTTGGGTCTGGAAATGTTATTAGAGTTTACTTTTCCTTTTGGTACAGTTTGCAGACATTCCTGTAATTTTTGGCTTTTTTATATATTTTCCAATTTAAAATCGGCCCTTTGTAATTTCTTTCACTTCTCAAACATGGCTGGATAGTATGGTAGAATTCCTAAAGCCTTCTAGCTTGGATAAGGAATTGTCATTATACTATTTCTTGTTGAAGCTGCATTAACTAAACACCACATATATTTCGCTCTAGCCATTTGCATACTTCACTTAGGCTTTGTAAATCACTCTTTCTATTTTCCAAACACAATCTATTGGACATTTACCTTTATATCTACAGTTACGTGTTTCACTGTTAACGATATATTGCTGCACGTTATATTTGATATTCCTGGCGTTTTGTCTTTGTGTTATAGTTTCCAAATTACTAGTATATCTGTCGCTAAGTTACTTGTACTTTCATTTAAGATCTTGTGTAATTCGGAATCAGTGGGAAATGCTTAAGCAGTTTCAAGTATATTTCCCTATTTTGCATTTGATCTCTAAATTAAAAGTGGGGTTTTAAACCAAATACTATCGTTTTCTTTTTCCTCGAATTATTCTTCATTTGTTTAAATTTCACTTTAGTTTTCATCCTCTCTCCTTTTAAAGTCTTTTCATACACATCCTTTTTATCTTGGAAAATTGTTTTAAAAGAGGAATTTGTATATCACCTGCACTCGACGCCTTTAGGAATGTGTTTATTATATTCGCAGGGCGGTTGGATCCAGCATTCACGTATTATAATTTTGTGTTGGCTTTCATTTATGGGGAGACAGATTGTAGGTTTATTTCTGTATTTCAATATTGAACAACCATCTTATACCTATCGACCTCTATTTCAGAGTTGAAGTTTTTGAAGATTTTGAAAATCATCTTTCTTTTATTGTCATTTACTCATCTGTTGTCTGGCACTAGCATCAGCATGTCATCCCTTTACAGGTCGTGGTTGTCTGTGTATACTATTTTGTTGATTTTATATAAAATATAAAGGCGTATTAATTCTGAAACCTCAGTACCAGGAAACGAATCCTGTGGCATATCGAAGTTGACATTTTTTTAATTTTGAATCCAGGTTTCTCCATTGTGGAACCATATTGAAGGACAGCCAAGTAATATATATATATATATATATATATATATATATATATATATATATATATATATATATATATATATATATGTTTGAATAAAAACAGAACACTTTAAGGTTCCATGTAATAAATTATTTCACCACAGTCCTTTTAAACGGCTCTGGATAATCAGACTTTACTTCCAAAGTTGAAATGAAAAATGAAAAGTAATTAACACATTTTTTTAAGCGGTAAATTATTATATATATATAATATATATATATATATATATATATATATATATATATATATATATATATATATATGTTCAGGTATTATGTTGACAAAGGTCTTAGCGAAATCCAAAGCCTTAAGCAGATAGATATTTTAGATATTGCATTTTATAAATTCATATTCATTTTGATTTTTTAATGTTATGGAACAAATAAATGCATCCCCTTGTGTCCTTCCGTTGATTAACGTGTAGCTATACTTAATGAGTTTTGGCTTATTTTACCCTATTTAGATTTGGTTGGGTTTATTAGTCGAAATGGAGGATTATTGGGGAATTTATATTTATGATCCTTTATAGTTATTTATATCGGGAAGCACTGAATTAATGAATAGCAGGTCGCACTGGGGGAATAGGTAGAGCCGAGTTCGAATTCTAGTCGAATCAATTACATTCACTTACGTGAACATAACCTTGGGAAAGGTATGAATCCTTTTCTTCTATTGCAGAATAGACTTGGTTCTATATACACTATATTCACTTCCGTACTTGTACCCTTGAATCCTCTTCATCTTCTCCAGCCTGGGTTCTATAGCTTTGGATGGCAACCTGTCTAAAAGAAGGAGGACCTCCGAATTCATCACCGACCAAGAAAGTAATAGTATCAGTGGTATACTCATTTTACTAAGTGAAGTTTCTAGATTTCTCAAACTCCTTGACCCAGACAAAATACCAGTGGTCGTTTTTAGACTATCAACTTAGAATTATCTAAAAATCTAGCAAATTTCTTTAACACGTGCTTGAATGAGGGATCTTTCACAAGCCTGTGGAATGTGACACGTGTATAGCACGGTCTTCAAGACTACGGCTGACCGATCCTCCCCCTCGTGGTAGAGATCCTTTAGTGACCCCAGTAACATCGGAAAGCTGTTTGAGACTTTAATCAACAAGAAGATCAGCGAACATCTAGATAGAAACAACCTATTGCGCGACGAGAAATACGAGTTTCGATCAACCCGTTCCGACTACTGATGTCCTAACTACCATTATACTCAGATTATTGAGACTCTTGACGACACACACAACGCATTAGATATCTCGAAGGCCTTTACTAGCAGTAAAGCCCGGCGTTGCTCGGGGTTTTATGAAGTTAAATTGCTTTTGAGTTGAAGGCCTTCGACAAAGTGTGGCACAAAGGTTTCTTTGTAAAATGATTATAATCACTGGAAAGGTTTTCTCTACTATGAAACCCTTCCTAACATGTGAAGGCCTGGGGATAGTTATTACCGGTCAGTCCTCTGAGGCCCTGACGTTCAAAGCAGGCGGTTCGCTGGGGTCACATCTCGAAACAACTCTCTTTCTGATGTACATAAATTATATACCTAAGA
Organism: Acanthosepion pharaonis; assembly: GCA_903632075.3. Taxonomy (NCBI): domain Eukaryota; kingdom Metazoa; phylum Mollusca; class Cephalopoda; order Sepiida; family Sepiidae; genus Acanthosepion; species Acanthosepion pharaonis. The sequence goes on from CAHIKZ030001258.1 coordinate 638,175, forward strand.
ATAAACTCCTAACATTTGTAAATATCTATGACGATAATACGAAGGTATATGGGTGCACCTCTAAAATACTTGATGATCAGAAATCGGGAGAAGACCTCTCTTCCGATCTATGACTAAATTCTCAGTGGGGAAAAAAACTGTGTAGTTACATTCAATGTATCTAAAACTAAAGTTGTTACAATCCATCATCGCCGATCAGATCCCGAACTACCGGCAGTCAAGATAAACGCATGTCCCCCAGAGGAGGCCCCGTGTATTGAGAGAATATTGGACCTCAAAGTAACACCTGACTTCAAGTGGAAATTCTGTTTATGATCCTTTGCTAAAAATTGAGGAAAATGATCGACTCCCTGTACAGTTCTAGTAACTCTGCGTGCTCTTGTCTACTTTTACACACACACAGATATATATATAGAAACATGGTTGGAACTGTGTAGCGAAAATAACCATATTTTAAATCAATTAATTTATATATATATAAATTTACATTATATAAAAAATAAAATATATATATATATACTGTTCTTTCTTTTATTTATATATAGATATATATATATATATATATATTTGCCAGATCAGGCCAAAGATGAGTACTGTTGCCATATTTTGGTGGGAGATGCCCAGACCTCACTTTCAAGTCTTGATAGAGTTCGAAAGTCGATCTGGGCCCTTTTTGAAGAATTATTTTCAACCTTGCAAGTTATTTCTCTCTCTCTCTCTCACACTCACTCACACACACACACACACACACAGAAGCAGGATGTGGAGAGTCTCTGACTGCTCTATCGCTACTGCCAAACAAAGTGTTCGGACAAATTACATTTGTTGGTTGCGCCAGACCTAACATTCAGGGTACGACCCACTATGCCACTTACATAGTAACAAGCCACCCATATTGCCTTCGTATTCAATCGACGAGCAATAAGTTCCACACAAACAGATTCTTCCCGCGAAATAATGCCCCGTGGAACAGACTACCCAAGAAGGTGTTTCCCCGATCACGACAATCTTAACATGTTTAAGTTTAGAGTCAACCGTCATCTCCTCCTCCTAACAATATGAAATACCCCTTAACGTCACTCTATACACCGAGGAAACAGGCGCACACACACACACACACACACACATATATATATATATATATATATATATATATATATATATATATATATATATATATATATATATATATATATATATATATATATATGGAAAGTAACGGTGACGTTCGTCGGTACAGGCTGATCTATTATGAGAGTATATTCTTTAATTTTCTACTACCATAAACAACTTATATATTCAGCTCTATCGGTACCCACTATTTTATAGAGTATTTTCTTATTTTGTAATAGTTTGTGAGTTACTGATAGCTGCGTTAATCGGTACATGCTTAAATACATTAAATCCTTTTTTTTTTTTCGAAATATACTCTCTTGAAATGCCTGGGAAGTAAATTTTCCATATGCATTTTATGCCTTCGGAAATAATATATCATATCATGAATGTATCATTTCCGGTGGCTTCAGAATGAAAACGGTGTATGAAACATATTAAACAATATTAATAAAATGGTTTTACGTACTGCATCTCTTTAAAGTTTTATTAATGTGTTTTAAAGAAGTGATAACTTTTTCATAATGCTGAAGAAATAATTGATAATACGCACACATGTGTATAATAATCTAATTTAATTTTGGTATGCGAAATTATTGATAAAAATACTGCATATAATATGCATTGCCTTTTTAGTATTTGTATCAGCTAATTTTAGCCTAAATCTGATATTCATTCCAATTTGCATTTACTAAAAATAAAAAATTATATAGTATATATTATTCTGAAACAAAATTTACACTGCATTTAAAGTCAATCCAAAATGCTCATCATAGCTTTTCGTTATATATATATATATATATATATATATATATATATATATATATATATATATATATATATATATATATATATAGATATTGGAAGACTGGTAGAATGACCTTGACGCAATTGAAATTCTTTCAAACAATATTGCAGCACAAACAGAGTGCGATATTGAAGACTGATACGAACGACAATAGAAACATTTATAACACGTGATGCAAAATAAATAAATATTAATTAAACGACTGTTATATATTAATTTTGCAAAATTAATTCATTAAATCAAAAAGATCGAAAGCCCCTTTCAATGTTTGTGTATTTATTAAAAGATGTATCTTGAAAGATGTGTCTACGCAAAGGATATATTTTCCCTTAACAGTGAGTTTAGCCTAAGTGATTTAGAAGTTCTAACTGGTTATATTATTGGCAACCTCAACATTAATAAATCTTGATATAAGATGCTCATTTTTTTTTAATAGAAATCCCTCCAAACAAAGTATTAATGCCGTTAAAACAGTGGGTTACAGAGTGTCGAAGAATTAGGAACAGAGACATTAATGATGCCCAGAAAGAGAAGATGGAGACTAGATAGCGTTTGAAATTTAATTTAAAATGTTGTAGATTAATGATGGCTGGAAAGCATGGAGCCAGAATGGAGTTCCAGAAGTGAGCAAAGAAACTATTAGCATAGAATTTACGGCTAAATCTAACCAGCTCAACCCTAAATAGAAAAGATTTTGACAACAGTCTAGTGCTGCGTTTAAATTCATACAAGCTTGGTACCATAGCGAAGAGCTCATCCGAACAATTAACATGACAGTATTTATAGAAAAAAAAAAACATAAAGGGCCAACCTGTCGACGGTGACTGAAGCTAAGCCACCAGATCAGGACCACTAATATTGCTGATCATTCTTTGGAACTTATCAAGAAGCTCGCGGTGAATAGCGGGGACACTGGACCATATGTTGCAGCAATATTCTAAGCATAGACGAATGGTCAAATTGCACATTACCTGAAAATGGAGACAGAAAGGAAAGTACAATAATTTCTACAGACGGTAGCAAGGGAACGCGAGAATAAGAAAGTAAACATCGAATATATTATGAGAATATATAGGGTTGCTAACAAAAGGAATTGCCTAACTTAAGGACTACGATTTGGAGACATCAAAATCAAGTACAATATTTTAAATATTTATGTAGAATTTTAACAGACGACGGAAAATTTGACACCGAAATCCGAAGACATATTGGGATAGCGAAAGATGCCTTCCAAAAATAAAATAAATTACTATGTCACAGGATAATTCTATTATCAACCAAGAAAATAATTCCGAACCGGTATGTAATAATAATTTCCTGAAGTACCGATATTACAGTGATAGGGCTGTGAAAACTGGACAATCTAGTAACAAATAAATAGAACACTAATGGAAAGAGGAAACTCGTTCTACGGAAAGAAGCTCAGAATACCATGGACTGTAGATCAGACTAAGCAGGAAGTTTTAAGAACAATAGAAACGAAGAAGAGACATATACTTATTATAGGAAATAGATTCTTGAAACATCTGGGGCATATATTGTGGAAAGAGGACTTGGAGAATTGGACACTCAGATGACATGATGTATGAAATAATCTACCTAAAAAGATTGTGTAATTTTTTTTTTTTTAAGCATTTCACCCCAAGCAAGGCGGGAAGCCACTAGGACGCAAGGGGTTACAGAAAATTTAGAGCAAGATCAGATAGGAGTGATAGAAGAAAGGATGAGGGTAGTGGATAGATCAAGGCAACTGGAGATGTCGATTGACATTACACTTGAATAGCTCGAGATTATAGCTCACAGGGAAACAGGAAAAGGGAAGGGAGTTCCACAGACGAGAGGTGCGAGACATGAAGCTATTAGAGTAGAAGTGACGGCTATATTTAGGAGTTTCGACAGTGAAGGAGAGAGAGCGGGATGCCAGCCTCGTGAGGCGCTGGAACTCTTGACGTCTGGGAACCAGCGAATGCAGCTCCTCGGAGCAATTTCAATGGAAGTATTTGTAGAGAACAGCAACAAGACAAATACTAATAAGAGCTACAAAACGACAAGAATTTGAATAGGAAGTGACACGGCAATTAGAATTATTTGTAAACATACCTTGTTGTATTCTATATGCCTGGAACAGCTTAACTGCCAGAAGAAAACCTAAGATAAGGTTTGTTGTTATCTTAAATTCTGAGCTTAAGTAACTTTTGTTGCCCTTATAATATCCCGTCTTATGAACATATAATTTCATCCAACGTATTAAAATATCCACAGGTGAAACTTACCTTATATGTTCATTCTAAGTAGGTGGAGGATTTGTAATAAGCTGACTTTGTCACTGTGACCTCGATATGAGAATGTTTTTTCAAATATCGCCTGTTCTCTTGTTAACACAACAAATACACGATTTCTAAGAAAGAAGCCTTGTGTTGCTGTTTGTGAACACATAATAAACAAAAATGTGAAAAGCGTACTTAACGATTGTTCAAGGAAGCTGGAGGCAACACACTTTATGAGGAAAATACATGAATTTATAAACCAAAAATTTCTTTAACTGCAACAAATATAAATACACCGAAAATATACCGATTATAAATATTCAAATAATAATGGTATCCTATTGAAGCGCTATAATAACAAAGCTTCTTCTAGGAACCCTGTTTCTACAAGATGCATAGGTTCTTTAAACCTGGTTCTCGAAAATATTATGTCACATGTTGCTTTAAATTCCTTGAGGTTCATAGGATCACAAGATATTCTTGCAGTTTCTGTAACTAGCCATAGCCAGTTCATTTTTAAGTAAGAAGGTTTTTCGCCTACTGCACAATCCTCATCCTGGAGGATCAGGTTTTGATTTCAGATTTGTCCTTCTCTTAGACCAGTTGCGACCTAAGGCTATAGAACCTGGTCTGTCTTGCTATTTACCCATAGCTGAGGGGAGAAGAAAATAATTCATAAATTCGCAAGTGTATTAGCATCTAAGTAAATGTAATTGATTCGATTGGAATTCGAACTCGATTCTCCGATTCCTCAAACCGATCCGCTATTCATTACTCCACCGTATGGTCCACGTGTGCCGTGTTACTTCAGGATGTAAACGATCATGAGTCTCCACATTTTCCTCTCACTTGTAGCTCTTCATAACTTTTGTCTTTTTTTTATTTCTCCCAAAACCTGTTCTACAATTAATTTTCTCAAGTGCATCAAGCATGTTACACGCTGCTTTCTTCTAACAATATTTCTCGCAATATGTTTCGTGGGTATTAAATTTTCCAAGGCCCATTACCTCATTACGTGCCCCAGAAATTTCAACAATTTCTTCCTTTTAAGTGTAAGTTTCCCATTTGTTTACATTTTCTCTAAAACCGTTGCTCACATGATCTGTCTGTGTTATCCTCAGCTTCTTTCTGTAGAACGACATTTTCCAAGTCACTTTTAAATCTTGGAGGAGACTGTGCAGCATTCATTGCGATATAGAAGGACAGATATCACGTAACATTTTAGTTCTATTTTATTCGTTTACAACGAATGTATTTTTTCTGTCTCTGAAAACACGGCTTTACTTTTGGAAGACATCTTTGGACATCCCAATGTTTCTTCGGATTTCAGTGACGCACTTTCCGAACTCTAATTGAACGCTTCTCCTATATTTAATTTTTTAGCGACGCTCATTCCGCTAACACCCAAATATATTAGTTAACATTATACGTCTTTTTCTTCTGTTGCAGCACACAGTATTTCCTGTGAATGTTCTCTTTCCTCATACTGTACCCAGATAATGTAAAAGCAATGGATGAAGTACGGTACAAATCACTGTTTGAATTGCAAGGCAAACTTGATTTACTTGCGTAGAATATTAGAATAATCCAGAACTAGGTAAAAAAAAACAACTTCTACATGCTTACAAAAAATGAATTAAGAAATACATAAAAACAGTAAGGGGTGTATAACAAGTATATGTCTTCGAACCGGACTTATTTAACAAATAGAGAGTGTCGATCCTGGAAGAATTAGAAGTTATCCATGAAGTCATTATCGGCGCACACAACCTTAACCACATAAAATATGCAGAGGTCATAGTGGTGATAACAGACTCAGAAAGGAAAGGTACAAGAAATTCTAGAGAAAGAAATTCTTGAGAAGGAAATAAGCATTAAATGTTTCTCAATCAAAAGAAAAACCACACATGAAAATTAAAATCTGGCGACACCTAAATAAAACGTGTGCAATTATTTTAGTATCTAAGGTGTTATAACAGAGGATGGACCATGCAACATCGAAATCTGAATGCTCGTTGTTATAGCGAAAATTCCCTTCCAAAAGCTAAGCAATGTATTAAGAAAGAGGAAATATTCGTTTGAAACAAAGAAATGAAAACCGAAGCGTTATGTAATATCGATCCACCTATAGGGTCGCGAATGCTTGGCTATCTCATCCGCGATGAAGAAGAGACATGTAGCATCAGTAATGTGGTTCTAGAGAAGGATGCTGAGGATACGTTGCACCGAATATGTGAGCAACGACGAAGTTTTATTGGAGACGGAAGAAAACAGAAAGATAATACGAAGAAGCAGAAATAGACAAATGGAATTTATCGAGCGTATGAGGAAGGTGGGTTTAGAAAAATTAGCACCCACAGGACATATTGAAAGCAAGAAGAACAGAAGAAAACCCAACATAACCCACCCATCAAGCTTGTGGAAATGGATGTCACAACAGAAATTAGAAGAAATATCAAAAAGGCAAAATTTACTAAAAGCAACAGACGAATGGAAAGCGTGGAGAACCAGGGTCTTGAAGGGACACGCTACAAGGAAAAAGCTAATAGCATCGTATTTTCTGAAGAGCCTACTCATTGTTCTATTTGCTTTCCGCTTCTCTCTGGATAAATTCAACTATATCGCCGAAAATAGTTTCTCTCTGTAAGAAAAGAAAGTATAGTTGTTTAAACTCATTATATAACAGTTCCGTTTTTCTTTGTTTCTTATGGAAATTGCATCTATATTTAGTATGTCTTTCATTAATTGAAGTTCTTCTATACTCTAAACATGCTTTCGAAACATAGGCGATCACTGCTCTCCAAACGTCCTATATTTCGTAGCGCCAATTAATTAGTGTATCCTTAATATCTCTCCCAGTCTCTCTTCTGTCACTCAGCTGCACAAACTCGGCAGGTTAGTTAATCCGTGTTTCCTCTCTATGTGTCTCAAATAACCCAGTTATTTAGTACATATTCAGAATAAAATAGCCTTTTCCTTTCCATTTTACGTAAAATCTACAACTTCCGTCTATGTCCTTCCTAACTTCCTTTTGTGGAACGACATCCTTATTGTGTCAATAACAAATTGAAATAAATACTAATATTTTAATGCTAAGTGTAAAAGAAGTGTGGGGATTCACGGCATATAAATCCCCATAATTGATTAGCAAAATCAGCTAAATACAGCCCTAAGAAATACAAAATGTGCTATACATAAACACACACACACATATATATATATATATATATATATAGTATGACAAATTGGAAAAAAATGACGCGTTTCATCCGTTAGGGTTTCATCGGACTGGGCTTTGTTGATGTTGTCACATCTATGTACAAAACGAGAGATTCTGGTAGCTTCGAAATTTTTCACAGAGTATTTCTTTTTAAAGAATATCTTTTATGTCTCGACAAATCATCTGTATTTTTTTTTCTGTTTTTCTCTCCTTCACCTTTGTCCCTGACTATCACATATTGTAACAACAGAAAGTCTACCAGGAATGGTAGCCGACCCACGAAAAATTTGCATCTCGGCTCTTACAATATATGACCCTTGTTGGTAGATTTTCTGTTGTTAAAATGATGGATAGCCAGGGTGATGGACAGGAAAAGAAAAAAAGAACAGAGATGAATTTGTCTAGATTGAAAAAAAAATATTTTTTCAAATATTTTGAAACTACCAGCATTTCTCATTTCGTGCGCTTGTATAGAAACGTTCTGTGACAAACACTTTGCAAAATCTAATTAAATGACCAATCGTAATTTTTGGGTGGAAATGTTATTTGGTCTGATTAAAACTTTCAGTATGCTGCCATGTTTGTTCACGTGCGTGTTATATGAGAGAAACAGAGAGAGGGAGAGGGAAATTGAAGTAACTGCGTATTATTATAATAAGCAAAAAAAATGGCGAAAATCCTCTTAGTCAGATTATTATGCCAAATTAGAAAAAAAAGATACATTGGACAAACCTAAAGACGTTTAAACAAAAGACTATATAAACACAAAAGGTACATTTAAAAAAAAACAAAACCTTAACTGTATTGTATTTTCATCGTAAGGAAACTGACTACAATTTTGACACGAGTAATGTCCCTTTCAATAAAAGATAATAAAAAAAAAACACTGAGATGAAAATATCTGGAAAGTGCCTTGATCGCAAGTTCAGCCACGATAAATTTGGGTCCAGACTCTTGCAATATATGACCATTGTTGGCGGATTTTCTGTTGTCACAATGTAGGATAGTCAGAAAAAAATGTGATGTTGAGAAAAAGAAAAAGAATATAGATGAATTTGGGTAAATTGAAAAAATATTCTTTCAAGAAATATATTCTTTAAAAAATTTTGAAACTACCAACGCTCGTGCGCATGTGTAGACGTGACAAAAGAGACCAATCCGTTGAAATCGTAACTGATAAAACGCGTCACAAAATCTTTTACCAATTTGTCATACTATTTTTCTAAGTACTGTTTGTTGATATATTAAATTACATATATATATATATATATATATATATATATATATATATATATATATATATATATACATGCATTGTATTTTTGCAATATTAATTTATTCAGACAATACGAGATTAAAACAAGTTACGTTTGGACTCACAAGAGATGCGAAAATTGGCGTCCTTTATTTTCCATTCCTTGAATTTATGGCGAAATACGTCTTGGACAACGTTGAGCAATGAGTGCCATTAGTTGAGAAAATGTCGTAAAGAGTGTTATCAAAATTAGATAAAACTGCGAAAGCCAAGTTATTCCTTTCCTGAAAAATTGTATACATGTTTCGTTGGTCTCTGTACACACACACACACACACACACACACACACACACATATATATATATATATATATATATATATATATATATATATATATATATGTGTGTGTGTGTGTGTGTTTCGCGGACAGTTCCGTTTCGGTGTATCACAGCTCCTCAGTGCGACTAGACAACTGAATGCCTCAAGATCGAAAGCCAACCGATTTGGTGTTAGTTAAAGCTTCTACCATTGACCTATCTTCACTCGACAGAAAGAGTCAGCCAAATCTAGCAGATTGTTTTTACAAACGTAAACAAACGCCAAGCAGCCAAAATGCTTCATTCATTTTTACAGAAGAGCTTCTCATTTACGTAGGTGACCGTTGTTTTTAAATTAGCATGTCGTGCAACAGTGCTCAATTGAAAATATATTTCAAGAGCTATATATATATATATATATATATATATATATATATATATATATATATATATATATTATTTTTTATAAAAAAATTATAACATAAGTATGTTATAAAATCACTACAAAAATAGCCATTTTGTTCCAACACACTCTGTGTCTTATCAAGTGATGATGTTGAAAAAGAAAATAAATGGTTTTAAAAGTTTCAGATTAATTAACGATCCTACACTAGGGGGAAACATTGTTACAAAAGCTAGAATAACCAATCAAAAACGAAGTATAGAAAGATTCAAAAGCTTGACAACTAAATCCTGCTATAATAGCTATTCAGATCTTTAAATACGTGTAATATTAAAAATAATTTATACTAACTAATATGATAAAATTTAATTTAATATTAAAATTAAAAACTGGCAATTTTTAAAATCCAAATTTAATCACTATTAAGTTTAAAAACTACAAAATTATTGAGAAAAGAAAAAATATATATGTTTATTCAATTCATTTCTTCATTGAAATTGCGTTCGACAAGACAAGACGCTACAATACATCCGGTCATTTGACAATATATGTATATATATTTTTTTTTTTCCTTTTTCCCTTTCTTTTCCGTTTTTATTTTAAAGTTTGTGAATGTGGTCTTAAACTCACGCGTAAAAACAACAAAAACACAATCAGATTATAATACATAAGCACCCAGACATAATTAGATACACACACACACACACACACACACACACACACACACACACACACACACACACACACAAAAAAACAAAAAAAAAAAATAATAAATAAAAAGGAGGTGGGGGATACATGAACATCTCTACAGCCCTTTATGAAAAAAGGAGACGTGAAACTAACACTTATACACACACACAGTTAAATGTGAATACACTCTACATACACATAGACACCAATATATACACATACATACATCCACAGACAATGACATAGACAATGAGAAATCACAACCAATAAATATTTCAGACTTAAATAAATGCTAACCACTTATTGAATTATAACTTAAGGGAGCAAATATACAAAGATAAAAAATGGTAAAAAATAATATTATTTAATATATTAAAACGAAAATTCTAAAGCCATAAATATCAATAAAATATATATTAATCATATAAGTTGATAATAGTTTCATTATATATTAGGCAAAGAAAAAACAGGATAAAAAAACCACAAATATATACATATATATATATACACGGCAGCAAAAAACAAATTAACACACATAAATATACACTCATACATACATATACATACAGAAATACATACAAATAAATATATAAACATAAACATATACACATATACATATCTATGATAACAAGTACACATGCACGCACATATACATATAAACCTAAATACACACATATATATACACAAACTTTTATGCACACATACTTACATATATAAAAACAGTCATGATATACCAAAGTTTCCATACCCACACATACACACAAACAAACTCATACATAATAGGTGCCAACACACACACATATATATACATACACAAACATACATAAATATATATACACACATACATACATATCTACAAATAAACATATATATAAATATATCTATCTACAATAACAACTACCCATATATACATGCATACATAAAAATACAACACTCAACCAAATACATATATAAACGTACTAACATATAGATACATAAATATACCTTCAAATACCAACGCACAGCAATATACATATAGTCTAACATACAAATATATAAACACATTCATACAAACAGAAATATACTTAAATATAAATACACATACACAATACAATAGGACATACAGATATATATATATATATATGCACACACATATATATATATATACACACACATACATACACACATACACACACATACATATATATATACACAAATATATCGTGTCACAAAGCCGAAATTAGGGGGCACCCAGTGAGGAACGAACTCATTACTCAGTCGCACCTAATCTAGCGAACCATGCTGGCCAACCATTATACTGCCGTGATTTTATCATACATATACATATACATACTCATACATATACACATACACACACATACATACATATACACACATACATACATATATATATGCATATATATATATACACAACCACACACACACACACATATATATATATATACATACATATATATATTTACATATATACATACATACATACATATACACACATACACACACAAATACATACATATACACACACCCATACACACATACATATATAGGCACACACATACACATATACAGCAACAATTATTAACCTTTACTTTTATAATCTACCTTACCTTCCCACATAATATATATATATATACACACACACTCACATATATATACATACACACACACCCCACACATACACCCACACATATATAATAAAAAAAAAAACCCATAAATACACTTATACACCAACCTACACATTCCTCAGTGCAAATACTCTAACCAACACACAAATAAATATATACAGTTACACCAACACTAATAACACTATGCAGGTAAACAATACATACTTATATCGTAAGTATGACCATCATGCAATAAAAATACTAATCTATTAAAAATACAGCGACATATCATTATCATTTAAAGTATACGACCCCTACACTAAGTTAAATTTATAACGGTGTTTACAATTTACTGTAAGTTCATATCTTTGATTTAAGAGATCAGCCTTGTTTTTAAATCTAATAATTTCAAATTTTTCATTAAGGCATAGGTAACATGGGGTATATAGGGAGTTACATGTACGAGCTTTCTTAACCAAACTCCATTTAACCCTAGGTGTTTTGTTCTTATCTTTTAGATTCCAAAAATACTTGGATAATGAAGTCATGTACCTATATTCACTGTGATTAAAGGATTGCATATGCCCCCGCCAGCGTTCCTTGAATGTTTTCATAGTAGAACCAATGTAAAACTTCTTTATATTTGGATTTTCAATTGTTGAAATAGTACCAAGATAGACTACAGAAGTAATTCCACAGTTAGTTTGTAGTGGACAATTATTCGGATTCCTACAATTATATAAGTTGTTATTTGTATTCTTATAATTAGTATTGCAGTTAGTAACCTGTTGATTAGTCAAGCCTTTTGAACTCCTATACTTGTTAAAGACTATGTTGTTATGTTTTTTAATTATCTGCTCCAGGTTATCAGCACAACTATAGCTTAATTTAAGTGTATTAGGATTAAATATTTTGTGTGTGTGAGTGTGTGCGTGTGTGGAAATGCAAGTTCGATTAATATCATTGCAATAACTGTACCCTTCTTGAGGACATTTTCCACTATTCTATATTTCACAGCAAAGGGGATATATCAACATGTTCCAATAAAACGTTTGCCTATGTTCTTTGGCAAGAGAAAATCTGTCTATAGTTTTGTTTATATGAGTCAAGAGAACAAATATTCTGAGATAATTCGTTGAATCAAAGGACACGAACAAATAACATCGAGCAAATTGTTTCCCAAATTCAAAGAGATCATATCTTGGATTTTTGATTTAATATTTTACATCGCTTCACTCTTGCATTCTTTTCAAACAAAGAGAGTGGCGTAAGCATGTGTTATGGCATTATTTTGAAAGCGTTGCCTGGGGCTAGTGCTTCTAAATCAAACACATTGACCAAGTGAAGCGGCTCATATATAGCGCTCCATGTTATCGGAGAAGCGGAACCGGAAAAGGAATTATAGGCATGGTGACGCGGGGCGTTTCCGTTTACATAGCTGTTGGATTATTGGTTGACCAAAAACGGATACAGGCATTTGGTGTAGAGAAAGAAAAAATGTTGCCATGCGTTTGGAATAATGAAGAAAGACAGGAAATTGTGAGAATGGATTATGATTATAAATCCCTTTTTCCAGTTCGGTCTGAAGCATCTGTTGCGGTAAATATATGATTTTGTCTGCATAAGCGATACAATGATGTGGAAAATGCAGAAAAACAGCTCCAAGCCAAAACAAACTAGAAAGTTAGAAACAAATATGAACGGGATTATGTTAGAAAGGTTTCTTCGGTAGATATGAGAAATTTGAGAAGTTCTCGTCATTCTTATTAAGAATATGAATGCCTAAACATACATTTTTTTAGTGAGAGGGTTTGTGCGTCCAGTGTAGATTATCGGCTTACGAGAAGAGAAGCAATTTTGTACTGCGCACCTAATTTGATGAAATGCACTGGTCTTTTATAAATTGGATTTTAGAAGTATACTGCCATGTATTATTATAAGGATGGCAGATTTTCATTTCTATAGCATAAAGATTCCCACGCTTTTTTTTAATTCCGATGGGAGAAATGCTTTTTTCGAATGATGTGTCGTATTGGAAAATTTACCTTGTTTACAATTTTTTGTACATCTTATTGCAATAAAACCTATGAATGTTTTTTCGTACTATGTAGGTGTCAAGAATTAGAAGATGCTTAAGTGATATCACTGCCACAAAAAGCATATTGACGCCAACAAAACACAGCCTATTACCATTGGAATGATTCCGGTTGATAATCTAATGATCCTAAAGTGATCTGCTGACCGCGACTAAAAGTTTATCGGGGCTCTTTATATAAAACAGTCTATATCAAGTTCAAGTTCAAATGTGTTGTTGATCTCCTAAGAAGACACCACAAGATAAAGTCACATCACTTCTCTCGCTGTATTAATTCTACACAATACACCGTATAGGACGAATATGCAAAATCATTGACAACAAACCCGTTGAAAATGGTTAAATAATTAGCCAAAGCCCTTGGGACAATAGCCATTATGGGGAGTTTCTATATTCCCTTTGAAGTTACAAAAAGAAAACTGTAAGAATATTAGTAAATCTAATATGTTTTTCTAGTGTTCTTTCAATTAACACAATATTGTAATATGTACTCTGGCAAACAAAATTATTAGTCAGACATTAGGTTTATAACACAGCAAAATTCATTCACTGGCGGTAATGTGGATAAAAATGTTGAATAATCCAAAAAGTGACTTGACCCAAAGGGTTGTGAGTTCAATACCTGGCCACTGCATAGGAAACAAAAAATTTGAGTGTGCGCGTTTTCGTGTGTGTGTGCCTGTATGGGTATAGATCTGTTATACTAGAACATACCTATTCTACTGTTAATAGACTCTCCCACATATAATAAGTAGTAGCAGTCGCTAGGGAGCTCAGTGAGTTGGTGAGTCAGTCGATGTCGGACATTAAAGTATCAAACACCACAACTAGATTGCTGTGTCATTAACAATTATTTCAAGTTCCTGAAGTTTTGTACTTCGAACCTTTTTAGAACCGAAAGTGAAATACACGCCTCCGCTGTGAAACTACTCTACAAAAAGATCTCAGTGAGGGAAACAAATCGTTACATCGAGCAGGCCGCCATGTTCCTTACCAGAGAGAAAGTGTGGTTGCGTTTCTTTAATTTTTATATAGAAGACCGCACATTGCTGGTGACCAGGATTGAACCATAAACTGCCAAAGGAGTGGCGGAGTGTGATCAGGAGGAGGGAAAAATTGTAGCTAAAGGAAGTTATCGATTGGGTCACTGTGAATATGAGGTATGATGTTGGAAAACCAGAAACTCCTAACGAACCTCCACTAGAAAAACTACTTTTACAAAATCAGAATTAACTGAAAGTGAGATATTCAAAAAAAAAAAAATGGCAGCTAGAGTTAAATTAGAACTGTCTCCGTCCGCAGACAAAATAAATTGGTTCGGCATTCCAAAGTATGTCTGAAGAAGGCTGGAGCGTAAAAAAAGCCGAAAGAAAAGAAATAAAAAGTTGACATTTACTCGCGTCCGTCTATGAGCCAATAAATTACTTTGCTTAAAGTCCTCCATAGTTTATGCTACGCAGTTAGCTTTACGAATAATTTAGAGTGTTTTTAAATTTTAAACTTGACGATATTTTTTCACGCTTTACATTTGTTTATAAATATATGTAACAAAATAAAATCCCTACATTTAACTTCATAAAGTCCCTCAGGGCCCAAAGTTTTCGGCCCGGAAAGTATGCATTTATTCATAGACACACACACACACACACACACACACATATGAGTGTGTGTTTGTGTGTGTGTGTGTGTATGTGTCTGTGTGTGTATGTATGTATGTATATATTACTGCTCAAGCGGTATTCTAAAAATTCCACAAAACTACTATTTTATATATATATATATATATAGAGAGAGAGATTTCTAATGATGTAGTAAAGAGATGTTTTAGAATAACGTTTAAGCAGAATTATATATATATATATATATATATATATATAGATAGATAGAGAGAGAGAGAGAAAGAGAGAGATTTTAATGATGTAGTAAAAGAGATGTTTTAGAATAGCAGAATTATATATATATATATATATATATATATAATTATATATATATATATATATATATATATATATATATATATATTCCTGCTTAATCATTTTTAAAAAACACTAAAAATACTTCCTTATATATGTATTTAGTTAGACCGATGCGAGCCTGTGACCCTGGTCTCATGTTCCCTGTGACCGCCAGACTAACTAACTCACTAACTAACTACATATATATATATATATATATATATATATATATATATATATATATATATATATATATATATATATATATATATATATATATATATATATATATATATATATATATATATATATATATATATATATATATATATATATATATATATATATATATATATATATATATATATATATATATATATATATATATATATATATATATATATATATATATATATATATATATATATATATATATATATATATATATATATATATATATATATATATATATATATATATATATATTTGAATATATGTGTGTGTGTTTGTGTTGGTGGTATGTGGGGGTGTGTGTATGTATATATATTAAATGAGTATATGTGTATATGTTTACAGCTTCATTATCACTCGGTTTCGATGGAAGTTCTTATCGAATCCACAATGTTTCCGTCAATAAACCTATATAATACATATGCCTATATATATAATTTTAAGCTATACTAGATTCATGGGCAAAAATGTTTAATAACAGACGTAGCGCACATGTAAACATAAACGTAGACACTTATGTCATCACCAAACTGTACGTCTGTTTTATATATATATATTAGGATTATTATATTTATTTCTATCTATATATGCATAGAATATTATAACGTCTTTCAGCTTTTTCCCCTATTCTCGTATTTTTATGAATTAGTATTTATATTGTCTATATTTCTGAGATGTGGTATTGTAATAATTTATATTTTTTACAATGGTAGGTCGGTTTACCTCATCTTTGTTGATATGTTCACAAGGTTTCAACCATAGTACGCTCCGGCCCTCTTCAGGTGATTGGAATTTCGATCTGAACTCGTTATTTCGGTCGCTGGGGTAGATTGTTCTATTTCCACGTAATGTCTCTTCAGGGGTCATGGGCCATTTTATAAAAGCATTTGTTTGATCCTGTCTCCTCACCCAAAGAGTTTTGAAGTCAATGGCTAACTATGACAGTGGTGAACAAAAACTTAGAGGGTTGACGTATAAGTGAGACATCCGGAAGATGCGTGGCACATGGAATTCACGACGCAGGTCGTAAATTCATGATGCGATTCTATGACATTGTACCATGTGGGAACCTTCAGATATTAGAGACCATTTACATTGAAACAAAGCAACCCCACATAACAAAATTACATTTCAAACTAGTCACAACATATATTTAATCTAGACATATGGTTCAATTGTTAATATTTCGTTCTCTCGCGTGGTACGGCGCATCATGAATTGACGACATACATCTGCGATTTCGGAACCGCTATCGTCGCATAGCAATCTTCTATGTCAACAAAATAGAATATTATATTTGATGGTGGATATCTTTGTTTAAATGGCCGTATAACCACTCTGAAGATGGCTTGTGTGAGCCAAAAGATTAGAGCAAGGAACACCATAAAAAAATATCCAAATATTGGACAATTTCCGTCTTTATTCTCCTTCCAAATTAAAACAACTATACAAAAAGAAGACCGGCTCATGATCAAACATAATAGACATACGTTGTCTGTTATATTTAACAGTGTGTGTGTTATATATATATATATATATATATATATATATATATATATATATATATATGTGTGTGTGTGTGTGTGTGTGTGTATGTATCTTTTCTACAACTATCCTGAAGAACGTTTGCCTTTCCTTTCCTTACCGTTTGCTAACTTAAGTTATAATTTTCTGATAGGCATTTTTCATATTTTAATCAATTTATAGTTATGTAAGTTAATTATTACAATCATTCAATGTATGTAACCTTTATATACGTACATTATATATATTACAGAAATGGTCTTGACTGAAGGATATAATTGGGACAATCTCCCACTGTCTATAAAATACCCCCTTTACATGCCTCTCAAGTAGGTTTTAGCAACGAAGTATAACTCCAAGCCTTAAAGGGGGCGATTGCAGATAACCTATGTCTTATCTCCGGCGAGTTTGGTTAGATGGAGCTCGCATGCCTTGGAATGTAGCTTATCTAGGAGAAGGAAAACAATCGTTTTCAGCCTTTGCTGCCTTGCAGACATATCCACACAGACAAGAGACTATGGAAGCAAATTCAAACGGATATCCGGTATGGTACTATGAATGCGATTGGCGGTCAACACTGACATGCTTCCGGCTACTTCCGCAGTCAAACTGGTCCCAAATCGAATTGCCTGTGTTCCTCTAGATCTTGTCGGTACAGACGTGAGGAGAGGAGCATATGGTCTGGGCGGCACTCGGCTTCCATATAGCATCACCTAGGCCAGCGTCCTGGAGAAGTGACTCGTGCCTTATCACCAAAGGAATGAATTTTAACCAAGCAGGGCGATACTTTTATCTCGCGAGAATCTAACGACAGAATCGCGTGCATTTTGTTCGAAATACATTATTAGTGTAGAATGTTATACACCCGTTGAATGACCCACGATTTTGACCTTTTTTTAAAAGCACGCCCTCTGTGTGCTAATCTTCACTGCAAATGACTTTCAGCGGAATTTAATAATACTAATAGACAACATAAATATTGCCTTATACAGTGTAACCCGGATATAAGAGACCCGGATATAAGAGAGATTTTCTCTGGTCCCAAATTAGAGCCTGTGTTAATGTATATAAAATAGACCAAACCCGGATATAAGAGAAACCCGGATATAAGAGACTTCTTCTCTGGTCCCGACAACCCTCTTATATCCGGGTTACACTGTAATTACATAGGCATATATATATATATATATATATATATATATATATATATATATATATATATATTTATTTATATTTCTCATTACTATAAACGATATATTTAGTGTTTAATGTGTTTCAAGAGACGTCTCTGAGATTTAAACAGTACGATTTATCTCAAACTATCGAAAGTAGTATGAAACAAAATAAAATCATCTCACTTGACTGGAATTGAACTTATGATTCATAAATATTCTGGCAATCAAATTTTTCCGAGAGCAAAATGAGGTACAGTTTCTTAAGTGTGACTTCCGATTTCTGGTTCAGTATATATTAATTTTCTTTTTAGCAAATACAAGCATCTCTTTATTAATTCGCATTCGATTAAAGCGTTTTCAATTACTGCGGGATTTTTTTTTATATACAAGAATTTGATTAGTGCATGAATAATACTCATTAATTCGGTAAAAAATGCTTAAGTTTATTCATTGTAATTGGAAATTGATTTTTTAGAGTTACCAATTAATAAAAAAAATTTCTAAAATTGAAAAATGGAATATTTGTTTGTCAAATATTACGTTATCTATGTAATTACAGCCTTTTTAAAAAATGGACGCTTATAAACAGATATATTTTATAATATAAGCCGAGATTAAAAAATACATATTTGCATATTTGTCTTTATTAAAAAATTTTTATACCAAAATTGGATTAGCGCATATATAATACCCAATTAGTGTGGTAAAACATTCTTTAGTTTAACCATAATAATTGAAAACTGATTTTTATAGTTACTTATGTACACATTAGTCGCACTAATCGAGATAGTCATGTATAAGCGACCTCTTTTGAAACGCATGTGTAAATTAATGTAGCGTTTATAATAAGAAGAATTAATGTTTGTTTTAAAACCGTTCATTAACTGAATATGCATATTTAAAATTACCTTTCAGTATGATAATATGTATATCATTTGCAGAGGTAGTATTATTTAGTCCTTTTATTTGCTAAGCACGTGTTCGTCGACTGTTAAAGATTAACTTTCACTCTTCATTAATCATAATCAACCAGACAGATATTCACCAATATTCTACACCGAGATTCTTTCAGTTTTGTTACCAAACTACAAATGTGAGAAACGATCTAATTACTACTGAGCATTACGCTACAGCAAAGCGAAGTAAACTATATGAACAACTAAATATGGCTGACTTAGGAGACATGACAATTCTTACTCGCTACTTGCTTCTTAACCGCTACATCACGATGAGACAGTCAAGTTTACTTTACAAATAGGTACTCTACTAAATGCTACAAGAAAAAGAACTCAAAATAAACCTTTTCTAAACGTAAAAAAATTATTCTAGATTTTGAATGAAATTAGTGATGGCAACTACATTGAATGCATTATAAAAATCAGAATGTGGATTTAATAATTACCCAATAACTTCAAATACATCGGTTTATTGATCACTTCTAACAAATATAGCATAAGGACATTTCACATATAATTCAAGTTGTTAAATAATCTCGTCTGATGAAGATTTCTATTTGGACTTCATGCACGGTGCCAACACCGTTAATTCTATCTAAACCGTCAGCGGTGCACAATTGCTTTCTCAGTTTAACGATTAAAAGTGTTTTCGAGCAAATACCTAAAGTAGATAGCACGGGTAACCCGAAAATAAAATAATGATATGATGAAAATATTAACATTCCCCATTACCTCAAATATAAATTAGAAAATAAAACTTCATTAATACTGGAAAGAGTGATAACATTTGTTTCCTGAAAAAAAATTATTTTAAGTGAAATATTTTTATTTATTTATCAAGTTGTACAAGCTGCTCGTTCAAGGAATGCCGAATTTTTCATCACAAGGAAATATCTAATAGTAACATTAACATCATCTTTTCTGTTTCGAAGCCTTCTGCCTTCTTTGCAGTTGAACGATGGAGTAAATGAAGTTTTCTTTGGTTGTTCTTTTCAACAGTAAATAGTATAATTTGGTTTGTCCTAGAGCTAGAGAGAAAACAACGTAATCCTAACGATACACAAGTTTAGAAACATTTCTTTTTACAACTAACTCATTGATAATATCTCAGTCTGTTTTTTTTTTTGTTTTTTTTAAATTGTCTACGACTCTTCCCAACGGCGCTGTTGAATTATTTTCTACATTTGCAAAACAAATATATAAGCTGAATGACATACATTCTATCAGCTTGCGTACGCATTTCTTGGGGGAAATAGTAAAACTAAAACAAAAAAAGTTTAATAATCAAAATTCGAAATGTACAGAGGCTTTAAAGACGGTTTTAAAAACGAAACAAAAATAATTACTTAGACGTTATTCTTTTTCAATCTTGAAAACATTCTATGTATTTCAAACGCAAATATTCCTGATTTGCATTAATTGAAATAGGACTATTATCCTGATCTTTGTTATTATTATCATATCGTTTTCGATCGTTGTGCTCTTTGGCCTACTTCAGGTTGTTGATCCGGGTAACTTTCAGGGGATTCTTTTTTAACCCTTTTATTTAATCTAGAGTGGTAGAATCGGCCCGTTCCACTTAACACGTCCAGTTAATGAATTTAGATATATAGTAATTGACAGTTCCATCCATAGGCTGGTGTGTACCTGGATTCAGTGAAAAGGGGGCAAAAAAATCGAGCAGTTCTAAAATAAGAACTCGACGTGTAGATCTTATTTTAGAACTGACTATTCAGTCGTAAATTGATCTAGCACATCACGCATGCTAAACACTACTCCACGTCTACGTGCCTAAACTGTATCCTGTTTACTTATTATACATTCAAATATATAGAATACATTATAAAGTAATGCATTGTTTGATTTGGCATCTCAATTTAAAGTTTGGGAATAAGCGTGGAATAATTATTCTAAGTAGTAAACATAATATAATTATGTTTCTGAATTCCTTCGTTAGCAGGTAACTCACGTCCTCTTAAATAAGGAACTATTCCGTTTTGATGGAGAAGAAAAACAAAAAAGAAGAAATATTAGAGAGATTGTAAGAAAATGAAAGAAAGATATGGTGATAATGCATTTTACTTTTACGTTATGTTTTACCCTGTACAGGGGGTCACTCGAGGTAGAGGTTTTGTGCGTACAGGAGTGGAAGAAACCGGTTAACCTGAGATTTTAACAGGTTAAGATTATAATAATCCGGGAACCATCCTCTTGGGAATCAGTTCCACAGAGCAGGAGTTTGTGGGAAGAAGCTTTTCGAATAGAACTTACTTCTCACAGATAGAATACGGGGGGAATGCGAGTCGTTTGCTTAAGTGTCTTTGGGATGTCGAGTCCTTGTCGTGAAGGTTAGTCCAGGCGTTTTAACCGAGGAATATAGTTCCTCTGAGCACTTTCTGCGAAAGTAGCGAGAGGCTTGCCACACATCCTGCCTGTGAGAGAAATGTTAGAGGGTGAAAAATAACTCGTCACCCACGAGGACACAGAGACGCTTTTAGATTCTACCGAGGCTGTAAATTGTGGTCTGAGCAGCTCCAGCCCAAATATGACAATAATTCTCCATCCTTGCCCTAATCTCTTTCATGTAAATGTAGGGAATAGCACGTGGAGTCAGTTACTTACTGTAGCGGTACAGGGAGCCGACGCTTTTAACTGCATCGAGTCCTGCACCAGTTCTACTTGAGGCCAACTATGAGTCTAAGGCCTAATTGTCTCTGAAGGCGCGGTGCCACTCTGAGGGGTCATTCGTTTATCGTGACTGGCGGAGGTTTGGGCTCCCATCCCATCGACGTAGGTGGAATGTAACTTGTTTGAGACATTGTATGGGACCATCCAGTTTTGTTCTCCATTGAGTAGTCTGAGTTAAATCGGAAGAGAGATCAGTTGCCTATGTCAGATCATCAAGATTTTTAGAGGTGTTTAACAAGAAATGGAACATCTTTTCAAATTCACGTCTTTTTATTAGTGCTTTTTAAATAATGACACGGATTCATACATACAGCTATTTTCTAAGCGTACCTTAAATGTGGTAGACGGCCGAAAGTATTAGACCCCCACTGGGGAGCAAACAACCTTACTTGAAATTGTTCTAGCGAGGTAAGCTTGCTAACCATTACACGGTGTTTACTCGTTCCCCCACCAAAACGAGATGTGACACAAGGTCTTTTTAATCGCGTACACTTGGGCAAGGGATACAAATTCCCCACTAGCCTCCTCAAACGTCGGTTGTACTGGCCTCGGTGCGAGCACCGATGCCTACTTCTAATGCAATAGGAGGGCGCGGCCTCGGGCAGCTGTTCCCCAGGGCTGGGAACCACTCAGTATTGTTTTTTCAGTTGTCTTTCTGTCCTTTGACAGAGAAGCTCCTGAGCCCACTAGGCCCAAAGACAGAGACGCAACTGAGAGATGATAAGAAAACGTGAACTTAATCAAAAAGCGTAATTTACACGCCAAGCAATTTTCGAAGCGTAGCTTAGATGTGGCACAAGGTCGAAAGTATGGAGAACCTAGTGAGGATCGAACTCACTACTCAGTCGTAATTGTTTTAGCAAGATAAGCTTGCAAACTATAACACAACGTCGAGATGCCTCCGCCTTCATACTCATGATTCTTTTTTAATGTTGGTAGGCTCAAAGATTTAATGTTAAAAGAAGGGAATTTCCATGAATATTTTATAGTCGTAAATCTCTCAATAATTATTTTTTACCACTAACTTCAATTAGCAAAACTGTGAAATGTTCACGAATCTTTATTAGTACTTTTTAAAAATAATTCACAAACTGCCTCAAAACTTTAAAGTAATATTACCATGTTCTAGAATTATTCACGAAATCTTGAAATATTCACGAGATTTTGAAATTTTGTTTGTACAGTAGAACTCCCCAAATCTGAACATGGCATAATGTAGACTTCTCCGAATAAGATTTCTTCGAATTTGGATTCATCTTCAAATCCGAACTTTTGTATTGACATAAACATAAAGCCTTTTCTTCCTCGAAATCTGAACACTACGCTCAATGCCAAACATCTTGGATATTCAGTTCAGAGCAGTTGTAGTGTATATCCTTATTTTTGCCTCCCTTTACAGATTGTGATTGCTTTTGAATATTTCATAAATTTATAAATATTTCACAAACTGTCTTTGTTTTCACAAATTACAATATTTATTTAGCATAATGTTTTTCATTACAATTGGTTGTCAATTATTTGATGTATATTTATGTATTCAATCTCCATTTTAAGTTAAAATGAATCAACGTAAAAAACACATTTTGTATCCTAAACCCAAAAATTTAATAAAAATTTTAAGCTTGCCACAGCAGCCTTTTCCTCCTTGAATCGAACAGTACCTTCACTACCGAATATCTCGTATATTCAGTTTACAGGAACTATACTGCATTATGCTGCATTCAGATATTCGGTGTTATGATAAAAAAAAAAACGCTTCGTTACCCGATGAAAATGTTGAAGCTAACTTCATAGCAACGACTATATTTTCGGGATGCTATACTTTGGTTTAAAAACCTGGATCAGAATTTGTCAAGATGATCGTTTTGCCTCGATTATCGATCTCTAATTGATCCACTTCAGTCCAAATAGTGATTGAGGAATGGCCAGTTTTCCACGCGCCTATGTATTATCTATTTGGCAAATCTGATATTTAATCTTTTTCTGAATTCCACATATTGCCGATAAGACTAGGAATGTTGGGTAATTTGTAACGTTAACGATTATAAAATGGTTTATTGCTATCTGGTCACTGACATCTTGTAGCAGTTTTTATCGCTTCCTTTCGAAGGCGAATTGCTAAAGACTTTGACACTTTCGTAGATTCAGTGCAGGTGATTTTAAAAACAGATACGGCATAATAGACTATATGTAACACTCCGGAAACTACATGAAACCTCCATTAATTTCTATCTCACGCACCCCGGCAAAAATGGTGTATTGCTGGTACATCAAGACGGAAATTGTCCAATTCTTACTCTTCTGGTTTAGCAGAGTTCAGTGCTGCATTGTAGGTGATGAATTGTTATCCACCACTGAACCCCTTTCCCCTAGATGACATTTAGCTAGCATCTCACTATACTAACGCTGTTTTCATGGAAGATGTTTGAGTAAACTAAATTCGGCAGAAAGGCCTCTGATCCGGACTTTGGAGGCTTTGAGGAGCGTGGAACCACTTCTTAATCATTGTTGTCCCCAGGTTCAGCCTGATCCGGTGTTGTAGCTCCTGTTAGAGTCCCAGCTATGGACAAATCGTGAACCCACATACAAAACACTATGAAGTATCAAAACACATTTTAGAAGTAAAAATACCAGCATATATATATATATATATATATATATATATATATATATATATATATATATATATATAAACAATTTATATAGTAACATGACCAACAATACATTTCTAAAGCAAAAGCAATACATTTTATATGTAATTGAAGGCATACAACTCTGTTCAAACCAAATATATATATAGTTGAAACCAAAACATTTTGCTCAAAATATTTAGATTTCAGTATTATATAACCCAAAGAGGTGTTGATATGCCGTTAAACGAAATCAACAAACCATTAGTCTTTCCGTTCATACAGATTTCTTTGATAGACTTCTACTCTTGGGAACTGTATAGGGTAAAGATTTGTGAATAATAATAATAATAATAATAATAATAATAATAATAATAATAATAATAATAATGATGATAATAATAATAATCCGGCGCCGCCGCAGCACCTCCACCACCACATTCGAAA
The DNA here is from genome assembly GCA_903632075.3 of Acanthosepion pharaonis. Lineage (NCBI taxonomy): Eukaryota > Metazoa > Mollusca > Cephalopoda > Sepiida > Sepiidae > Acanthosepion > Acanthosepion pharaonis. The sequence continues at coordinate 663,553 of CAHIKZ030001258.1, forward strand.
ATAACTATTAGGTTGGTGCAAAAATATTGTCGTTTTTTGACGTTAAGTTGAACGTCATACTACTTAAACTTTCTACTTACATTGTAACAAACCACCCATATTTCCTCCGTATTCCATCGGTGAGAAGTTCCACTCAAATGGCTTTTCCCGCGAACGACAGCTCTGTGGAACCAACTCCCAACAGTTTGTTTCCTCAATCACTACAATCTTAACCTGATTAAAACCAGGGTTAACAGCTATCTTCCATTTCACACTTATGGCTCCTAAACATAAACCGCTACCTCGAGTGTCCCACAGGACTTGTAAAAGGTGAACCTCGCTGTAAAAACGAAAAAAAAACCTGGGAATGACGATAGACTACATCCGGCAGCAAGGCCTCTGATCGGAAGATTGGAAGTTTTGACGATCGTGAAACCACTACTTAATTGCTGTTGGTCCCAGGTACCCTCTTGCCCGGGATGGTAGCACCTTTTAGTGTTCTATCTATGGACAGATATTGAACCCTCTACACTATGAACATATAAGATTAGATTTTTATAGTAAAACAAAACGACATTATTTTTGCACCAACCTAATATCCTTGGCATAACGAAACTTCTCTTATTTTGTTTCTTTTTTCCTTGTTTTCTTATTATCCGCATGAAATTATTCAGAGCTTTGCAGTAGAGAAAAGTATCAGAAAATAAAAACAAGATATTTCGTGTAATCAGATCTAGTAGTATAGAATGACAGCAACACTCTCTTGGAAGAGCTTTTAATATTAAGCAAATTATTTTGTTACGTTCACTTCGGGAGACATTTCGAAACTATCATTTGTCATAATATATTATCCTTTTAAATTCCTTCCCTTCAAGATAATAATTGCACATTTACGAGGTCAGAGAAAAAAGTTTCAGGACTGGTAATATAAAAAAAAAGCTACAATGCAAATAAATTCAGCGTTTAATTTCCTTCGAAATAGTCCTCATTTGAAGCCACACAAATTATCCAGTGTCGTTTCCATTGGCAGAAGGATTCGTAGAACCAATTTTTGAAGTAGAAAGCAGATGCCTCGCCACATTTACTAGGATTTTCTTGTCACTTTGAAATATTGTTCCTTTCATGTGGTATTTGATTTTTTGAAAAGTGGGAAAAGACGCGAGTGGCGTGATCTCTGGTATATGTTAGGTGTCGGAACTGGGAATGCCATGTTTAGACAAAAACCGTTGCAAAAATGATCAATGATGGAATGTATGTGATATGGTGAGACGACCAAACTCTACACACTTTCCTTCCAAGCACTGCTATAAATAATGAAAGTAAGGAAGAACACTATAGCTTAATATGCAAGCGTGACAGAATTCATGGTCAATCTATGATTAGCGGCTTCACGTTGTGTACTTTAACTTCGTTTGCACAACTTCGATCTCGATACGTTTTGATCTCACTTCGTTTGTTTAAGTTGTATTTCAAACTGTTTATTTTTTTGCAGATCCAAATTGACACTTCTTTAACCGTAAAACAAGAACTCATAATTTTGGTGGCAGAAGACCGTCATTAAACTGACTATGATCTAATTATAAGAAAAATTATATCATTGATGAGAAAACAGGAACCATTGTTTATCTTTCAAGTTAAATACCGTTTTTTTTTTCTTATATATATAAAACAAATGTACGGATTTTCGAAAAATTGATGAATAACTTCTCCAGAAAAAAATGCAAGATATTTTTTAAACTGTCACAGCTACTGACACATATCACCTGGCTTTATTCTCGCAATAATATATGTTAACAAGACAAGACTAATAATACAGAATGATGGTGAAAATTTCAAAGTCGTTTTTTTTTCTTTTTTTAACTTTCAAGTGCAGACACCTCATTCTACAAAAAAAAAAGTTCGTTCGTGTTTAATTAAATCAAAATAGATTAACTCAGGATTAAAAACACACGAGAAAAAAAGAACAAACGGAAATTAGAAGAAAAGTTAATTATTTTGTAGTTGTCATTTTGCAGAGGAAACATTGAAATAAAAATACAGAGTGGGCTGTCTGGTATCAGAAAAAAAACGACAATGACAATTCAAAGAACATAAGAGCAAGACAGGCTCACTTCGCAAATACATATGCATAAACAGTCACACAAATACAGATATATATATATATATATATATATATATATATATATATATATATATATATATATATTATGTTAGGATATTAGATCGAAAAACGTCAAAATCGCTACACAGTTGCAGTCGTGTTTCGATGCCTATCAACACATCTCATCAATGAGCCTGATAACATGCGTTGATATGCATCAAAACTCGACTGCAATTGTGTAGCGATTCTGACATGGTTTCTGATGTAATAACCTAAAATATAAAGCGCCTGATGAGATGCGTTTATACATATCGAAACACGACTGCAATTCTTTAGCGATTGTGACATTATATTCCTTTAATGTCCTAAAATAATGAATATTGCTCTACTTTGTATTGAATCCTCTTTTAAATTAAATATTACGAACGTTGGACTTGTGCTCTATTTGTTCTCATCTTACCTGGATATATATATATATATATATATATATATATATATATATATATATATATATATATATATATATATATATGTATGTGTGTGTGTGAATTACAATTAATGAAATCCAAACAATTTATCTCATGCAGATGATCATTTCGACAATGGGAAAGTAGTTTCTCTCAGGATTTATCAATGTAAATACATTTACTAAAATGAATATAACGTTTCTTCACATGAAATTTAGAAGGCAAAAGAAGGGAACAAAGAAAAAGGAAAGAATAGAAAGAGATTGAGTAAGAATTGGCTTATAAAGGAGGAGGGAAATATATAGATAAACATAGAGACCTAAAGTGATTGTAGTGGAGTCGGATAAAGATTAACGCGACGGCTCAAAATGAGCACTGACATAAATGTAACCTATCAACACATGTGCAAGGAAGAAGAACGAATACTAAATGGGCCATGAACATTTTTAGACAGGTGTTTTAATCAAACAAAATTTAAATTTATTGTTCTCTGAAATAAAGATTGATCGGTTTAAATGCATCTAAAAATAAAAATACTGTTCAACTCCATTAGACATTATAAAATACTCTTTAAATTTCGTTCATTTAAACAAAAAAGTTAAAATTCGGGCAGAACTTATGGGATGACCTGATATATATCTTTGCTCTTCTATGCAAATTTTGGGTAGTTGGTCTGTACTGGCTTATTAATAATTTTAGGCTTGAATCATGTTGAGTCTGTCTATGTCTTTAATTGTGTATGTGTAGATGATTGCTTATATATGCTTTTATTTGTATGTCGATGTATCTAATATTATGTTTGTGTCGTCCGTGTTTTTGCGTGATTATATATCTAAATATATTCACGTGATTCAGTATTATGATGTTATCGTGCCAATTTTGTCCTTTGTAAAACTTCTTCCGTTCTCCGCATCATCTAAATTCAGATTCTTTCAGTTGTATATAACTTGTTACAATGTTTGAATCCCCTTACATTAGCGTTTGCTCTAACTGAAAATTTGGCTTTTAGTTTATAACAATAAATACATAAAAAATATATTTATATATTCCCTGCGTTCCTTCTCAGAATAATTTCATAATATTTTAAAACTAAATGCAGGGTTAAACTTAAAATTCAAAATGATAGTAAATTGAATTTTTTAACTTTATAACAAAATTAAAAAAATATAATCCGTTAGTTTGTTGGTTTTGAACTTTTTAAAACTCTTTAGTTTGCAATCAACATCATCATTTGATAAGACACAAGAAGTGTTGAAACAAAATAGCTAATTTTGGAATGATTCTTTGCTATGTTAAATTTATCACTTTTGAATAAATACTATATATATATATATATATATATATATGGGTGTGTGTAAGTGTGTGTATATGTGGGAGTGTGTGTAATTGTGTTTGAGAAATTTTGCCAGGTAATTCTGTAGGATTATGCTTTTAAGGTAAATCATGATTATAATTGTCATGTGATTAATTAAAAATATGGGTTAATAAATGTCTTTTAATTAAAAATACATCAAATTTTAAAACGTGTCCTTGACTTAAATTTCAGGGTCAAAAAAACAATAAAAGTAAACACTGCATTTTATTTATTCATGCATATATATATATATATATATATATATATATATATATATATATATATATATATATATATATATATATATATATACATACATACATATCTATATATATATAATGTTTAATGTCGACGTCGGACGTTTCGGTCTAATAGACATTAAAACATCATAATCGCATATTAGGGTTTTTGTTTGTTTTTTCAGTATATTTTTCTTCATACTGTCAGATCTATATCCACATATTTGCTTATATACATATATATATATATATATGTTTGTGTGTGTGTTTTCATTTGGCCATCACATCATGATATGCGCAAATGAACTTTCTCGTTTAAAATTTCTTACTGAATTTTTCTATTGTGTGATTCATTCTCCTGATTTCTTTGAAATATTTGAACAAAAAATCTCTACTGTCGTTTGAGTGGGTAAAAATATTATCAAGAAATGTCGTTGGTCTTTTAACAAACCTGCATGCATACACACACACACACAAACACACACAAACACACACACACACACACACACATATATATATATATATATATATATATATAAATATATGAGTGAGAGAGGGTGAAATGGATAATGAGAGAGCAAGGGATAGAGAAAGAACAATGTCGCAAAAAAGCGCATATAAAGTTGAATGTCTTCAAAAATCCTACGACACACGTGCAGTCTCTCTAACTGTGCTGACTGGACACACATTTTGATAATAATAGACGGTTTTTACAGCTCGGCTAATTTAGTTTTGTTCTCGGTTAAAGTAGATATGCTTTATTTTCAGAATATATTTACTTTAATGCGTACAACCGTCGTACTCAATAAAGTAACGTCTTCGTAGACAAATGATGATCAGTTAGGACGTGAATGAAAACCCAGACGCCATTGGTCACAGGGAATATCACTCAAACTCCAGCTAATACCTTTCTCAATTCTACAGCTGATAACGTGGCCTAGTTTTTGTTTCTTCGAATGCAAGCATGACTCAGGCCAAAAGCCTCGTCAGACAATTTAAACCTGAACGTACAAAGTTTTCAAATCTATTTTTAGAAAGATTTTTTTTTTGTACCAGTGAATCTTACGAATGGGGGGACTTTTGTAATGCCGGTTGTTCGACAAAAGTTCTCATGGTTTAAAACGTTATTTTTTAATCAAATTTAAAACTTGGTATTTTACGGAAACGAAGAATAATATTACCGAGACTTATATATATATATGTTTTTTATTCACGTTATTTATATCTGATGGGGATTTACAAATTTCAACAAGTATTACAGGTTCATTAACTCAAGGTGCAAGCTAAATAATTACTTTGTATATGACGCTTAACGTCACATCTCGTTGCAACACTGGTTCCAGTACGATCAGCAATGTTAAATAGCATTGTCTGGACATTACCAAGATTTATCCCGCTCAGGAATGCATGTTATTGTAAAATTAGATGTGTGGATGGTCAGTAATGGATAATGGTTCAGTATTGTTAATCGGAATTGTTAAAAAGAGAGCCGAGTTCAAATTACAGTCGCGTACTTTATACTCACTTACGCGCAAATAATCTTGGAAAATGTATGAATCCAAATATTCTCCCAAAGCTATGGGTTAATTTGTAAGGCTTTATCACCGAAACCATTATTATAACCAAAATAACAAAATTATAAAAAATTGCGTCAGAATATTTAAATTTTGGTATTAAATGACCCATATAGGTGTTAATATACCGTTAAACAGAAGCAACCAAGCCACCAACCAATTTTAAATTAATTAATCTTTGTACGAGCCTAGAAAATGATTTAATTCGTCCCGCATTAATATATATGTATATGTACCCGCATTATATATATATATATATATATATATATATATATATATATATATATATATATATATATATCCCTCATACCTGCATTAATATATATATATATATATATATATACAAATATATATAACTGCATGTATATATATATGTATATTTAATATATTTATATATCTAATATATATATATCCGCAAGTATACACACATACACACACACACACACACACACACACACACACACACACATATATATATATATATATATATATATATATATATATATATATATATATATATATATATAGATATATAAATAATTTAAATAAAAACAGACCACTTTTCCGGTTCGATGTAATAAATTATTTCACCACAGCCCTTTTTGAGCTATGTGGATTTTATTCTCCTTGGGTTTACCCATACGGATTACCTAGTTTTTCATAATATATATATATATATATATATATATATATATATATATATATATTATTCCAGGATCATTTTCAAACTTATTTAAGATGATCCTTGCTCTCTCTAACCTTCTAAATTCTGTCCCGGAGTAACAAGTGTTGCTTCACAGTTTTCATGTAAGATTTTCTTTTTCAAGTCTTTCTTCACTGGACTTTGGGCTGTCATAGCTGAAACTCCTCTTTCACGCGTCAAACCTTTTATGGATTGATTTTTTATCTGTTCTAAATAATCTCTTTATCTCTGAGTTGAAATGATGATCTCTCTTCCTGCTATGGCCTTCTGATCTAGTTTTCCTCTCTACCGTTCCATTTTAATAATTATTCACCATTCCCTTGATGGTTATTAAATGGGATTTGAACATGGAAGCCAGAGAATGAATGTTTGTACCATTGCTGAAGGCCTCATTGATATTTTTACTTTTATGATTGCTTAGTTGTGAAGGCAGTGGGAATGATACAAAACATTTTTTACCTGATCTGTTTCTAGCAAAATATATATATATATATATATATATATATATATATATATATATATATATATTTTTTCACATTGACAAAAAGTTTACTCACTAAAATGATGCAATTTCGTTTCGGTGCATTTCAATTGCACCTCGACTGGTGAAAACCAAAATTTGTTATGGGCATTTCTGCTTGTAAGCACGCCGTATGTGAAACGTCACTTCCATTTTTTCATTTGTTTGAGAAAAAAAAAGGATCGATTTTACAAACACATATCCTCTTTGAAAAATGCAGGCAAATGCAGTATGATATCACTTTCGAAATATTTTTAGGAAAGCACCTAAGGTGAGATGGAAAATCCTAAAACATGCCAGAACTTGCAAATCTTTGAACGAACCGTGTTTCTTATGTTTACAGGAGAAAATATGTATTACTGAACATTTGAATACCAGCCAATTTTAACTCAAAGATATGAAACCACTGTCATTTGTAGACATAATAAAGAACTAACATTACAATGTTGCTAAATTCTGAAATCTATATCTCTAAACGTTTAAAATTATAACTCACCAGTATTAAAAATTCAAAAAAGCCTTTTTTGAAATTGTAGGTCTGATGAATTGGATCGTAATTGCGATTAAAATGTAATAAATTATAACCATGGAATATTAGTGTTTTAGCCTTTTATATTATATTCTTACTCTGTATGGACATTGAGTTCTACCTGGATTCTATCCTCATGGAAATTTATACATATATATATATATATATATATATATATATATATATATATATTTACAAAGAATAATCACACATAAATTAATCATAGAAAAATAATAATGCGTTTTCTAGCGATGGATGTCGCTAGAAATCGCATTAATATTTGATTAATTCTATGTGATGATTATTCTTGTATGTAAATCATATGCTGCCTAATTTTTTATATATATATATATATATATATATATATATATATATATATATATATATATATGTCCTAGAATGAACTAAAACTGTTTAATTTAATGATGATAAAGACACTAAAAATGCAACAGTAGTATATCTAAAATCATACTCAGGTTTATAAATATTAAAACCGCTTATTATACGTCTGCATAATGGAAAAAAAATTAAATCACACTTGAGAATCGACTAATAAAAAAGCAACAAAGATGTGGGGTGCCATGAGCCATAGCAGGAAAGAAGGGTCAGATATTGTGAGAAATTCTTTGATGTTTAAGGGGAATAAATCACATCATTTGAAGTGTCTACGTAAGAAATTAATAAATGAATTAGAGAATCTGGTAAGGAATGGCAGCTAATAGCAACGTTATGATGGTTGTGGAAGAAATTGGAATTACTTTTATCCGGCGGTTATCAAGCAATGTATTATATATATATATATATATATATATATATATATATATATATTTGCGTGTCGGTAAAAAGCAGCACCCCTTCTTTCTTAAATGCAACGGTTTTAATAGCATATGCAAACAAATTCTACAAAAATGAAAACTAAAGTTTCGCCAATGTAAGTCTGAAAAAAAAAAGTGGTTACATTTCAATTGTTATTAACCCGTCCCATGAATGCTGTAGTGTAGACCCTCCTCAGAGAATTCATTGCTATTTGCGAGTTACCATTTTCACCTCATTATCATCGGCGAACGTATAGCAGTCTATTTATAACAGATAAGGATGGCATAATGGTTGACAAATGGTTATGCAGCTGTGTATTTTAATATTTTGTCGGATATTTAAGCTGTTATGAGGCCGTGGATTATTCTAGTAGAAAGAACATTATCAACCGCAAAATGTCTCAGCTTGACTGACGGCCTTGTGCCATATCTACGCTACGCTTAGTAAAGCGTTATATGTATTTCTGTGGATGTGTGTGTATGCGCGCTCGTGCGTGTTCCCATCCCTGTCCAAACAAATGCTGTTAAATTCAATTGTCAGTACCATTTGTTTGATGCTAGATTGAGTTTTTCCGGTATTCAAATAAGATATATAAAATTATGGATAGACACACGAAGTTACTCTTTTGGTTTGTATCAAGTAATTTCGAACGCCTCGGTCATTATCAAGAACCCGGTGCTGTTACTTTGTTTGACTAGATTTAGTTGGACGCATGCTGACATATTTTGACTTTAGAATTCAAATTAATCGAAAGTGACGTCATGTATAAAACGGTTAAACGGAGCTAGGCCACATCGGAAAAGTATGTCAAAATTCTCACTCCTTAAGATTAATGAACTATGGTAAAAAAAACGGAAATTCCAGCAGGATAGAATATTAAATATTCTATTTAAAAAAAATGATAAAAATGTATTTTATCTTAAAATCTGCAAGAGATAGAAAAGATATATTTGATTCCTTGAATTTAAATTCGCAAATTTATTAGCTTTACTTGAGAGTAACACTGTTTTAGCGATTCTGTGTAGTCAGATCTGCCACATCTATAGCAAAGTCATTTTTCTTTTCTTTATTTTAGATAAATGCTGCCAATTTTTATATTATCTGATTTCGCTGTAGACGTAAGCAGTGTTTGAAACATCATGTAAGCTAATGATTAATACACAAAAGAAATAAGAGTTTATTGAATTACCTTTATGTAAACATATTTTTAAGACACTTTTGTACATGGCCAACACTGACTCTTAATCCATTTTCCGCTTTTTAAAACTGACTGCGCAGCTTCCAATAACACTGAACCTGATTACCATTTGGGCAAACTTAAACACAGATCAAAGGAGCCGGCAAAGATCAAAGCACAATCGGCCTTCTTCAACGACCACTCGACAATATCTTAAAGAGTGAATTGATTTTGCGACCCTCTGCGTATAAGTATCATTTCCCAACAACGGAGCTCAGGTAATTAGCTTGTAATCGCGCCTCGCGAAGCGATTCATTACTGGCTGTGATTGAGTTAGCTTTGATCGGCGTAATGCAATGCCACCTGAGGTCGAAACATAAACGCCTACTTTAAGGGGTGATTGTGCGTCAAGTCTGCGCCGAGTGATTTTTCAAGCCTCCTCAAGTCTTTACGAATATCTAAACATTGGACTGTTTGATGTGCTGGCGTTCAAAGCCGAACACTGAATATAACGACAGCGCAATGTTCGAAGTGCTTATTCAGCTGGGAAATTGGAAGAAAGCCCCGGTATTTAAGCAAAGGTCAGTCACTTTTAGGAGAAGAGCCGAGAAAGCGAGAGATGGGGAAATTTTGTTAAGTTTGCTTTAGTTTGGCAAATGGGCATTGAAACCCCCAGGGAGCGCATGATATATGTCCAGTGGCATTTGAAACGCTAATCTTAGCGAAAATGTACTATGGAAGAATCGGAAATTCAAGTTCATACAGCATTTTAACATTCTTAAATCTTTTGTTTTTGCAGTATGGGATATAAAAAAAAGACAACGATAAAAAGCTTTGGAAAACTAATAAGATCATATTGGACGAGTTATCTCGTCTACGCACCTGTCTCCAGAAATTGGAAAAAAAAACAACAAATAATTAAAAATTTAATCTCTCTACGTAAGCAGGAAAACTGAAAGAAAATCTCGCTCACTATTTATATTATTCGGACTATTGTCCTCATCTTTGTCGCCATATTTATTACAACGTTTCGGCCGTTGTACGCTCCGGCATTCTTCAGGTGGTTGGAATGTCGAACTTAACCCTTTATTTCGCTCACTGGGGTGGACTGTTCTAGTTCCACATGCCATGTTTAATGGATGTCAGTTGTTAGTTATTTCCTGTTAATTCCCCTCTCCAAGTTCTCCACCGGCTTAAACGGGTATTGAACTCACAACTCTTTGGGTCCTGTCACTGGATCTAAATAACAAAGACACATGGCACAGTGGATAAAGGCAACTGACATTTGGTGAATTTCCGTCCTTCCCTGGGTGTAAACGCACGGATTCCCCACAATAAATCGAACCCAGTGCCACATCACTTCTCGGTGGGGAGATGAAGTAAATACCCATGTAAATCGACGGGAAATAATTGCATAAACATGACGTTCCACAATACTTCAAACAAAAGGTTAGGTAGAAAGACCCCATCATTACTGGGAAGAGCGATAACAGTTACTGGGCTGAGGAAATATTTTAATGAGAAGATTTTGTAAATATTCAACCAACAGTAGCACTTTCTACTCGATCTATGAATGCTGAATTTTTCCTTATCAGTAGACAGCTAATAATATCATTACCGTTGCCATATTGTTGATATTATTTTTTTTTGAGAAGTTTAATTGGCGGGGATACCTGGCGTTGCTCGGAAGATCTCTGAATAAGAGACAATTGACAATTCGTATATTTTGTTCTGTCATCTATATATGCATATAGAAAGGGACGTTGTCTGTGCATATGCGTGTGTGTGTCCGGCTAAAACTAACAAACTAAAACAATTACCACAAAGTAAATATATATCCAGACTCATTATCAAGCAAGCCAAGTTTTTGTAAAAAAAATACCATCGTATGATTTATACAGTGTGTATTTACGAAGATATTTTAAAATGAAAATACATTCTCAGAAATAAAAAGTAAAAACGAACGGTAATATTCCTTATTCCCGTTTAAGATTACTGAAACGCTATACATGTATGTATTTTTAAAATTTCTGTTCTCTTGAATTTATTTTCATATCTATAGTAAATAAAAGCTTAACTACAAAATATGAATATTAAAACAACAAAGCAAATTTGAAAGAAAATTAATTACAATTATTTGACAAAAATTTTAATATTTATTTATTCAAATATTCGAGTGTATGTACAGCTAAAATTTAAAAACTACAAAAAGTAATATGTCTGTGTGCCTGTGTATTATTGACTTATTAATATTTTTCGGCTATCTTATGGAAAATATTTTTCATTCAAACTTGAAAAAATAAACTTCATTGTGTTTTTGTTTGTAAATAGTATAAAAAGTGAATAATTTTCAATTAAGTTTTATTAAAGCGAAAAACTATAGCGAGTTTTATTTTATCGAAAACTAATTTCAATGAAAAATATTTAAGTTCGTAAAACTAATTCACCACGACTAACGTTGATCTTAAGTAATTTTATTTAACTAAAAAGGTTTTTTTTCTTTTCAACTACAAATATAATTTGGAGTTTAAACATAATCGCTATTTAAAACTAAATTTCCAATGTTTCTTCCTTCTACTTCTGTTCAAAACAGAAATTAAATTCATTTACAGAGAAATGTTTTTCTTTAATGTAATATTTGAAGTAAAACAAAATCTAAATTCCCCTCCAAAATATATAGTAAAAAATAAATTTTCGAACAGGCATGGATTGCTCTAGAGTTTGCTTGAAAAAATAATTAAATTAAATATTTAAATATATTAATTAAGATATACTTTAAATATTCAACATAATCATTTTTCAAGCAAGAACTAAAGTGAGACTTACTTCTTCGAAAAAAATTATATATACTATACATTTTGGCGACGGATTTGGATTTTTTAAGTAAATAATGTTCTATTTTTGAACATTAATTACTATTTTGAACGAGAGCATAAGCAAGATATATTGAGAATTTACTTTTGAAAAGCGATCATCTTTAAATTTCAAGTTAGATTTGTATTTGAAAAGAATAAATTCCTTTAGTTAAATAAAAATTAGCAGTGACAGACATGAGTTATGGTTAACAGCTGTCCTGTTGAATAATATTTTTACGAATCTAAAAATTTTCGAAAAATAAGGCTTGCTAAATTTTTTGGTTAAACTTAATGGAAAATTATTTACATTTTTATGTTAGTTACAGACCAAAAAACCCAATGAAATTATTTTTTAAAGATTGAATAAAACGTTTTCCATAAATTAGCCGAAAACTATGAATAAATCAATAATACACACACACGTTAATTAATGTAGTTTTTTTTTTTTTATTTTAGCCGTACACACATACCTTCGAATATTTGAATAAATAAATATTAAACCTTTTGTCAAATAATTGTATTAAATATTCTTTCAAATTTTCTTCGTTTTAATATTCATTTTTTAAAGTTACGCTTTTATTTACTATAGATGTGAAAATAAATTCAAGAAAATAGGAACTTTTAAAATACAAACTTGTATAGCGTTTAGAAGAATTAAAAAGTAAAAAAAGAACAGTAATCCGATTCGAGAATAAGTATTATTAACGTTCGTTTTTTTTTTTACTTTTTAATTCTGAGAATTTCGAATGAATTCAGATGCATTTTACTTTTTAAATAACTTCGTAAACACAAATCATACGATAATAAGTTTTCACAAATTGCTGCCATGTTTGATAATGTCTGTATATACATTCATTTTGTCAGGAATTACTGTAGTCTGTTAGTTTTAGCCGGGCACAGACGCACATACAGATAACTGTCCTTTATATATGTATAGAGAACCCATTTTCTGCCTTATGATTAGTAGATGAAGCAAAGAACTATTTAATTAATTTACGAGGAATTTGTTAAAATTTTCAAACGAATGTCTTCATGTTCTACACCTTATCAACGCTTTGCATGTTATTTATAGCCAGAAAATATTTTTAGTTTATGAAGTTTTTGCGGGAGAGATAATAATGACTTAGTGATATAAGTCTTAATAATTAACCATAGCTGGTGTAGAAAGTGTTGATTCATACATTTCGCAAAGTTATTTGCGCGTAATTGAATATAACGAACTAAACGGGAATTGGAACTTGGCTCTCTGATTACCTATTTTGACCCTTTATACCTTAAACTACCCGTCATTATACCATACCATTATACCATACCATTATACCATAAACACATCCAGACTTACTACACCTGGTATTACCAAGAGGTCACACGTCTAGGTAAGAACCAGACACGACGTTGCGTAACTTCGGTGATCGTACGGGAACAGGTGTTTTATCATGATATGGCCATAAGCCTCCAACCAAGGCTTATACACTTATAACAGTAAGAATTATAAGATACTTGTTTCGGAATTTGTCCTCCAGATCTTATTAATGTTCTAGCTGAGATATTTAGAACAGTACCAAAAAATTTAGTCTCATGAATAACAAACTAAACTAGACTTAATGAATATCCATGGAAATATTTTACATTTGTGTTTTATATTCAAACTAGTTTTTCTTTAATCTTTTATGAAATATCGCATTCATTTCCTGACCGAATATATTCTAAGCAATGTTAATCTATAGCTAAAGAAATCGTTGTGTTTCACTTGTCATATTATTTTTCATTGTCTTTAGACACATAAACCCAGACAGGCAGATATAGATATATCCAGACACGCACTCAAATAATCATGCTTTAATAATTATATCAGTCATACATAATTATCTATTCACGTCTTTAACATTGGTTTCGCCTGATCACCGAAGTTAAGCAATATCTAGCCTGGTGAGTAGTGAGATTGGTGACCGCTTGAGAATAGCAGGTGCTGTAAGCTTGGATGTGCAGATGGCGGCATGAATAACGGCTCAGAATTGAAAATTGAATTTCCAGTCGAGCTCGTCATATTCACTTCCACGAAAATATTCTTAGCAAAGTATAAATCCACCTCTACGCCCCCAACTATGGGTTAAATAATATGACGTGTGTCGGCCTCCATCTGTTTTCTTGAACCCTGTGTTGTCCTTTCCTTAATACTGGCCATTATTTTTCGCTTTTACTTCCTGTAACCCACTTCGTTCTAGTGGCATTACCACCTTTCGTAGGGCGAAATGATTAAAATGCTTACATTATAAAACTATTTCCTGGCTTGCAATAAGCTTTGTACTGTTGGTAAGCCAGATAGAAACAAACAGAGCAGTCAATATTCATTTCCTTCGAAATTTATTTGTATATTTCTTGTCAACCATTTTTACCGTTTGTTCCAAAGTAATTTTATCCTGACGACGACTTCAAAATGTTGACGTTAGAGTTTATAATGAACTATGTTTTTGTTATTAAATCTATATCAGCAACTTCAAGAGAGTGTAATGCTTGCATTGCATCAATTAGATATATGAATATAGCACATGTCCTGAGCAGATTACATCTCAAATATCTAATATAATTTGCGGAATGAAAACCTAATTTTCCTTTCCCTTTAAACGAATTGAAATATGTTTTTTCTTTTTTTTTCAAACCATACGATTTCTATCAGAAATCTGAGTAACTTTAAAGAAAGTCTGAGTTGGAAATGATTATATAATTAGATTAAATACACTGAGGCATAAAATAAAAAAAAGCAAATCTTCGAAATTTGTTGTACTACCCAAAGGTGTTTTGACACTTATTTTCCACTGTCGACATTGTATTAGACCACCTGGGTATGTCTGCTAACGTCTCATACAAGATAATGCTTACAGAAGATTGCGACAGAGTATTACAATTTTCCGCTCTGAAGTTTCTTCATACCATGTCTTAGATTGATAGAATTTTTCTATGTTACATTTTATAAAACTATTGCATGTTATTTAATAGTAGGGGAATAGTTTTATACTGTAAGAAATGTTTTGAGATAATAATAATAATTTACTGACACAGGTCGTACTAATTCAAGTTTATTTGCACTTAAGCGAAAATATCGAATCCTACTAGAATTGGAACTCGGATCTCTGATTACCAATTCCGAGCCGTTATTCATTAAACCATCCGCACATCCAAGCTCATCACAAGCGGTCGCCCATCAACGTACTGACCAGGCTCGACGTTGCTTACATTTTGGGATCGGACGAGAACCGCGTTTTAAACCTGTATGTCTTATATAACGCGTGAAATCTGCTCTTAGTAAAGCCTTAGAACTAAAAATATAATATACTAGCAGTAGAGCCCGGCGTTGCCCGGGGATATAACAGTAAGAGATAGATCAAGTATCGACCATCATAAAGACTGAAAAATAAAATTGACAAAGATTATTGTTTAAGGTTGACGGACACGCATGTCTTAATTAGTTTTTTTTTTTTTTACGAATTGGTCAAACCCAAACTCAAACAAAAACATTGTTTTCAATCGTTATGAGTCTCTACCGATTGAATAGAATTTTATTATAAACAATTGTCTTGTAAATAGAATTTTTAAAGCATTCTGAATGTAAAAATAAAGAAAAAAGTGTGCAAGACAATAAGAAACGCTACATACCAAAAATAATTGAAGTTTTGTTGAAATCGGTTGAAAAATATAGGTAGCCTTTCTGTAATCTTTTAGTTTTACAATTTATGATTTTTACTTATTGAATACAGTAATAAAAATTGCATATTTTGCTTGTGGTGATTCATAATTAGAATTCTGATTTGAATATATTTTCCACTCGTTGTTTCTAATACAAAAAATATTAACTTTATTTTGGTTTATTAATTATGATCTAACAAATCTTATTCATTTAGTAGCCTTTCTGTAATAATAATCTTTGACAATTTATGATTTTTACTTATTGAATACAGTAAAAAAATTGGACACCATGTGTATTTAAAGTAGTTTCCCGTTCCGGTTATTATTTTTAGTTAGGACTTGTGTATGTTTAGATTTCATTATCTTTCCCTAAAGATAAAGAATTTATCCGATGTTTGTATTCGTACAATCAGTAGAGATCGTTAGATTATTGTTTAAGGTTGACGGACACGCATGTCTTAATTAGTTTTTTTTTTTTTACGAATTGGTCAAACTCAAACAAAAACATTGTTTTCAATCGATATGAGTCTCCCGATTGAATAGAATTATAAATAATTGTCTTGTAAATGGAATTATTAAAGCATTCTGAATGTTAAAAATAAAGAAAAAAGTGTGCAAGAGAATAAGAAACACTACCTGCCAAAAAAAAATAATGAAGTTTTGTTTCATCGGCTGAAAAATATAGGAAATCCGCTCCCATATTTAAAGGAACCCACACACACACAAACAAACCGATGTGAGTTGTCCCCCTTCCATTTTCACGATGTCTTTTAATCGTGTTTTCAAATTGATTTTGTGCAAAACCAATTATATTTTCCAATTTTTGGCGCTGTTAGAACAAGGTAATTTTATGTAGTCCTGTGTAGTTATGTTGAAATCGGTTGAAAAATGTAGGAAATCCGATCCAATATATAAACGTTACAGACACACACACACACACACACACACACACACACACACAATCTGCGTTTTATAATAAGTAAGATATTACCTGTCATCATTATTCAATTTATATACTGCCAGACTATTGCCTTCATATTTGCTGTTGTTCCCACAACGTTGCGGTCGTTTTACTCTCTGGCCTTCATCAAGTCCTTGTCGATCCGGATAACTTTGAAGGAATTTCGGACAAAAAACTTCACGTGATCTCCAGTTAGATCGTTCTCATTCAGTCATACACTTTTATTACAATTGCATTGTTTTATTTTATTACAGTTGAGTTATTGATCTAATTAAACTGAGTCTATAGTTTCACTAGTTGTTCCAATGAATGAACATTCAGTTACTATGTCTCCGTTAAGATAATTACAAAAGAGTTTAGGGCACAAGTTCGATTGAAAATAATGTAACTGTTGAGGGCACTTGTCTGAATGGAAGTAATGTAAACAATGTCAAATCCTAAGTCTAGAAATTCAGACAGAAAATAAAGGGTGCTTCATTAAGACGGATTAAAGTCAACAGTAAATAAATCAGTGTTATTCGTAAAAAAATATTTATTACTCTATTGGATCATGTTATTTAAGTCATTGCAATTATGTGCGAAAAATAATACCGCCCAAATGTCCGCCAAATCTGAAAGAAAAAGAAAAAAAAAAACTCATTAGATGCTTAAACTTAATTCACATTTAAAATCGGTCCAAGTTATTGGAACACGCTTTACCTTTCATCATTTATGACAAGAAATATTTAAATCGATACAATTAACGTTTCTACATTGGTTTTACTTAAAGTGACGTATATTATTTATTCAATAAAATTATTAAATTTTATAGAATTACAATTTTTTTTCAGATAATGGAAATAGAACAAGCCTTTATTCGGGGTAAAAATAAGAAACGAAAATAAAAGGGTTTTCTAAAAAAAAGAAACGTTTGTTAGTGTATCTCCCAAGGAGATTTTAGTTGCTTAGTACTGCTGGTTACTGTTGAAGGTAAGAAATCACAGTGCAAAATTGTAAAAGGAAAGCTGGTATTAAATAAAATAATAATGATAAATGATACACAACGTTTATCAGTAACTAACCAGTATGGTGCGTCGTTGTGTCGCGACTCAATTCACAATTCTGCCATCTTGTGTAAACGAAAGCGGGAAATGACATTAAAACAAGTTTCAATCTTAAAGAGAAGAGTCATTTATTTTCACATTCTGCCAAGAAAACGTGTAGAAAGATCGGAGTTCAGTTATAAAGACTCTAGAAAAGGCATTATATCAAAATAATCGATGAGATTTAATCATGGTACTCTATTTTAATATTGTCAATGCAGACAGTCCGAATATCAGAATCATATTTACAGTGGAGGAAGCGTGTATATATGTGTTGGTGTGCCCGCGCGCATGTATATGTGTGCTTGTGTGTATGTGTGTGTATGTTTGTGTGTGCGCGTACACAGAGAAACATGCAGATCTATTTTCTGTTTTGTTTTCTTGCCGAAAAAAAGAACGAAAATTCTTATAAATCTTTCTTTTTTTTTTTCTTTCTTTAATCTTGTTCTTCCCACGCAAGGCAATAAAGCCAGTGAGGCACAATGGGATACTGGGTGTGTAAGAATTAGAAAACAGAAACATTGATAAGAAGCTAGAACTAAAGAGAAATCAGAATGACATTTGAGAGCGATTGACATTGCATTTAAATGTTTGCAGGTTAATGTTGGCGTGAAAGTAATGAGTTCCACAAGAGAGAAGTGCGAGAAATTAATCTTTTAGCATGGAAATTACGGTTACAACAAGACAGATCAACTGTAAATCGATAAGATCTGCAACAGCAGTCTAGTACAATTAGTTTTGCGCATCATAGCGAAGGGCTGGCCAGAAAAATAACTATGAAAGTGTTCATAGTAATTCATCTCTATTTCTATGTTTATTTATTGTAACTAAATACATTATTTACATGGTTCGGACTGTTTTCCTCATCTTTCTTGTAAAATTCACAACGTTTCGTCCATTGTAGGCCCCAGTCTTCTTCAGGTGATATTTGTCTGAATTTCTCTAAAACCTCGTTGTTACTGACATGCATATTTCTGCAGAAGCACATTTATATTGCTCTTCTTCATCTTTGTGAAGATTGTCCAGTATTCCCTTTTATATAGGAGAACAAATATCACGTAAAGATTCATTACTCTTTTGTTTGTTTCTATTACAGATGTTTCTGTCTCTTAATACACTGGTTAACTTTTGGAATGCAGTTTTAGCCAGCCCAATGCGTCTTCGGAGAGCAGTTGCACACTTTCCGCCCTCTGATAGAACACTTACTTCACTGAAGAATCATAGAAGATTAATCGGAGATAATGATTATATCTCAATGGTGCTTTCCTAACGTTATAGATAGTTTAAAAAACTACACTCATTTATTTGATTATTGCTTATTTAAGATAATGAATGATTGACAACAAGCCAGTTGTTTTGTTCACTAAGATTATTTTATATTAAAATCAGTTAAATACAGGAAATCATCTTTTTTTTCGAGTAGTGGATATACAAAAGAAAACAGATCAGTTAAAATTTAAATATGGAAATGAATAAATAAAGAATGTACATTATTTACACTATTGTCCTCATCTCATTTATTACAACGTTTCGGCCGTTGTAAGCTCTGACCTTCACAGGTGGTTGGAATATCGAACTGAACACTTTATTTCGCTCACTGGGGTAGACTGTTCTAGTTCCACGTGCCATGTTTAATGGATGTCAGTTATCTGTTATCTCCTGTTAAAGTTCTCCACTGCCTTAACCGGGTATTGAACACACACACTTTGGGTCCTGTTACTGGATCTAACCAATGCTTTTATCCACTGCACCATGTGTCCTTGAGGACAATAGTCCAACTAATGTAAATAATGTATATAATACCTCATCTCAGAAGTATAGACACATAAAAAATGTAATATGAATTGATTTAAATTATTTACGCATGTTCTTTCGATTGTTCAAATATTTATTATTCTTCATTATTGTAGAAAAATAAGTGAAATTACCTGCGTGTTTGGTTGCCGTCAGATCTTGAAGGCGAAGTGTTAGTCATGGCTTGTTTTTCAAAACGAGGTCGCTCTGGTTTGTGTAATCTTTTTTTTCTTCTTTATCGGAAAGGGAGTGATGCGCATGTCTGCCACTTTCTTATTCTTACTTAAGGCCCGCCTTCCCTCCCCATTTCATCTATTTTTTTTTTTTTTTTTTGTAGGAGTGACTTTAGGGGAACAAAGTCGTTCCGCGGGATCTCTTCGTTCATTATTAATTGATCCCTGACGGAAATTTGGGTCGGGAGATAAGGAAATGTTTCGCAACATTTACTGTACCTAACCAACTTCTGAATATACACTTTGAGTCGAAAGGGATTTTCGACATTTTCTATTGTTTTTAAATATTGCTCGCATTAACCGATATTTATAGCAATATGACTGATGACGTATGTTATATGGATGAAAAGAAATTCATTATAAAGAACAAACAGCGACATTTTTAAATGATCAGTCAGTTAAGTAACGTACGTGATACACGCTTGGATAATGATATATTTTGAGTCAAACTGACTATACAGATAATTTTTCCACAGTAGGTTGCCATTTCTTATTCAGGTCGACTGGTTAGCTTTCAAGTATACAGAACCGAGTTTGTACTACTATGTAACCCATAGCTGGAGGGAAAAGAGATGGATTTATATTTTTCCAAGTGTATATGGTGCGTAAGTGAATGCAACGAACTCGAATAGAATTCAAACTCGATTCTCTGATTTCTCGTTCCGTGCCGACATTTATTACTCAAAAACGCAATGACAGATAATTGAAAAAAAAAAAAGCAATATGCAGATATAAAAGTTATCATTTTGTTTAATATTGTAACTTTTGCTTTTTCGCTGAAATAACCATATGAGGAAATGAGAATTCGATTTAACGGTTTAGATGGAGACAGTTTTCGGGCAAAATGATATTCGAAGTCATCATTGTCTGTCCATGCTAATATTCTCGCTTGCAACGATAAAATCTGCCTATGTGAATTCGCAGATCACAGCTACAAAACACTTCTCAAGCAAAAACGTATCTTTGGTCTACAACAAAATATACACATATCTGATTCTGTGAAGTTTTCCCGTTTTCACGAGCCAGAAATTAATTGATTAAATGTCAGCATTCTAAGGGTAAGCGAAACTAAGTGAGCATGTAATATGGATTTTGTCAGCGACACATGCAGTACAATGCAAATAGGAGGAGATAAATATGAAAGAGGTGAAGGATTAATACTAGATAATGACATTATGAAAAGCGATCTGTAATATTGTCAGCCCTGGAAAAGAATTATTTTAGATAGACTAAAACGGAGAACTTTTATTATATGAATTATTGTTGTATGCCCACCGATGGCACCAAACAAAGAATAACAAAATGATAAAGTTTACAGGTGACTGCACAACGTCAAGACTTAATGTAAATCACTTGAAATCGCTAGCATTGTATGCATCCTGAATTCCAAATTCGGAGAATAACAAGAAAGTGAAATATTTGGCAAGTTCGAATTGGAAACTAGAAACAAACGATGCGAAAGATGGGTCTAAGATACTTATGTTCAGGCAGAAGACCAGAGGATGATACTACGAATCAGAGTGATTACGTAATTATCAAGAAAATATTCGAAAAGGTATTTCTTCTTTGTGGAACATACCCAAGTGCCGATTATGAGAGTGACCATATTCCACTAGTATGCTACCTCAAAGAAAAACCAAATGTGGAAAAATGCAGAAGACCAAAGCAAAACCTTAAAATAAAATAAAAAAGAAATAAAAAACTATTTCCGAGTGATCCAATTTGCAAGGAGATGTGGATAGATTTAAAAAAAAAAATAAAACAGAACATGAACGAAACTACAAAATTAAAAATGGAACATGTTATGAGAAGCGCTAGTGAGCTCGGTGAATGTGATCGTCCCAAAGAAAACTAGAGACGAAATGAAAAATGGATGATGATGAAAAACCGAGAGATTATGATAAAGTGACTACAAATATTTTCTAGGACGGAAAAAATGAACAGGACATTAAGCATAGTCATTAGAAACAATAGTAAGTAGGTTAAGGAGGAATGGTTTAATGAAAAGTGAGCAGAACTAAAAAAAATATAGAAAAAAGGATTGTCAAAAGAGTTAAAACAGATGTGAACAATAGAATAAAAGAATTAACAGGACAAATTACCAAACATCGTCAAACGGCTGTAGAAACTTAAAAAAGAAGCAACACTTCTAAATGGAAAAGAACAAAATACACCAAAAATGGAGTTTAATGCCAGTGAACTATTTCAAAATGAAAGAAAGAGATGGAAAGAAATATACAGCACACAAAATTATGGAGGGTGTGTATAAAACAGCCGAACCCTTATACGATTTCACAGAAGAAACAAAAAAAATATCCGACAGTCGCAACTTACTGGCAGCGGATACATCTTTCTATCATTATGTTTGAAAACAAATGTAAATGAATGCAAGTTCCATCGGATAATCAGATTAGTGAGCCACATAATCAAGCTAATAATCCGAACCATGATAGGCAGAACGCGAAACAGAATTAGACCGAAAACCGGGCAAGAATATTTTAGCTTTATCAAGGCCACAAGAAGAGCAATATTTCGAATTATAAATATATCGGCGAGAGAAATGCATATGCAAAAAATATCTACTCTTATGTTTTTGTTGATTATGCAAATGTATTTCCAAAGGTATCGCATACGGGTCTAGTTGAACAGTGATTAAAATTAAGTTATTTTGGATAGTAGTAATCTAGATCATGTCGAAAAATATCCAGAACATATACTAATAACAAACCATCTGCATACGAGTAGATACACAAAAACAGAAAAGAACGTAAGTCCAAAATATGACATCTCTCCAGATATGTCCAACATCTACATCCCAGGAAGCTAAAGCACCTGCCAGGATTGATTATCAGTGGGCGTAAACTTAACGATATAAGACGGGCAGCTGATAATTTGTTGATAGTAGACATACAAAGTAAACTACATTATTTATTGATTGATTTGTTTTCTACGGCTTATCAACCCCTTGCATATTATTTAAAGCAAGATATATTTCTAGATTGCAAGAAGTTTTGGGCGGGCGATAATAATGATTTACTGATACAAGTCTTACTAATCTGACTATATTTCTGAGATGAGGTATAATGTACACTATTGACGTTATTCGGACTATTGTCCTCATCTTTGTCGCCATATTTATTACAACGTTTTGGCCGTTGTACGCTCCGGCGTTCTTCGCTTGGTAGGAATGTCGAACTGAAATCTTTATTTCGCTCATTGGAGTAGACTGTTCTAGTTCCACGTGCCATGCTTAATGGATGTCAGTTATCAGTTATCGCATGGCACAGTAGATAAAGGCGTTGGTTAGATCCAGTGACAGAACCCAAAGAGTGTGAGTTCAATACCCGGTTAAGGCAGTGGAGAACTTTCAGAGGGAATTTAGCATAAATTATGACATAGATTCTGTGTTTTATTTGTATTTTAAATCGGTTTTAAATACGTTTCGTTTATTTGCAAATTCCGATTGTGAGTATAAGCCATCTTTCAGTCAAAAACAAAATTATAAAATTAAAAATAATATACATGCTTATTATTCTCCGTTGAAAGCTCATAATTGATTACGTGCAAATATTTGTTAATAAGATATAGTTACTTATTAAGGAGGTGATCCCTTCAGGGAAAGTATCAATGCTTAATAATTACACCAGAATACACAATTCCGAGTACTCCATCAATTTTAATATATTTTACAGGTTTTATTAAAAAATATCGAATTTATTTTATAATTATTTTTATATATATATATATATATATATATATATATATAAGAAAACTAATGATTTTGTTCTCTTTAGAAACGTAATCAAGGGAGATATAAAGAATTTAATTTGTAACAAATATTTATGAATGCAATTAAAAATGTCGTTAGCTTTTCAAATTTTTAAATATTTAAAAACGTTCAGAAATAGATTCGGCTTACGTAAATATCTGTATATTATGGAGGATGCGAAGCGATATATATATATATATATATATATATGTGTGTGTGTGTGTGTGTGTGTATGTGTGTGTGTGTGTTTGTGTGTGTGTTTGTGTGTGTGTGTGTCTGCGTTCTTAGATTTAAACGCTTTTGTTTGTTTTATTTTTAAATTAGCAATATTTTACTATTGTTTTTCAATATTTGTTGCAAAATAAAACCCTTACATTTAAGTTGGTGAAGTCCATCAAAAGACGAAAGTTGTCGACTAAGATACCCTTCCAAGATTCAATTTCGCATCGCTAATATTTATGACATAAAATACTTCATACTTAACAAATTAATGCTGACTACAAAATTAGATATTAATTATAAAAATTAAATAAAATTCGGGATTAATTAGAGTTTTATGAAACAAAATCTGTTATTAATTATGCATTTATAAAAACAAAAATTCGTTATAACCTTAAACTGAAATAAATATTCCTGCTGTTTCATAAGATGATTATATAATTTTATTTAATTTCTAAATTTGATTTCTCCAATTATGTATTTCTTTGGTCATGATAAAGCACAAAATGCAACATACTCAGTTTCAGTCTTTGAGTCCATGACATTAACAGAGTTTTGGGTATTGTCAGTATTTTTCTTCTGTTCTAAAAGGATGCATTTTCCTTTTCGTCATCTAGAATCATGTTAAATTATGAATTTCCATTTTAATGTAATTATTACGAGTAACATTTGTTGATAGAAACCAATTCTTTTTCACATTTCTTATTTCCAGTAACACACACTCGATATGTTTTAAGTGCAAACATGAGACAGCAAAAACATATGAGACCAGATGGGGGCAACGATATATCGACAAAATTATTCATTTCTAGCCCGACCAAGGGAACATTAACGACTGTCAAATATCATAAATCGTCATTATGCTAACGTCATGAAAATAAAAGCCATGAGAGAAAAACATATAATATCCTCTTGCAGAAAAGACACAAATAAATATTTATAAAAAAAACTCGTTCAGATCTATCAATTATTTCTTACGAATAGTTCAATGATATACCAACAATGAATTATTCAGTTCTATGTCATTTAATATAGGAATTACGTGAAATGATATTCTTTTAAGAATATTTCGGAAATATTGGTGCAATAATACCTTCTCATTGATCAAAATGTTGCAACTGCTGTCAGCGGTTCATCACACAAAGTGTAAACGGTCACCTATTTTGTCGTCAGTTTGATCAGATTAATAGATCAGTTAATTTTTTTTTCCTTTTTTTAACTTACACAATCACTGACCGGTCAGAACTTAATAACTGCTCATTGTTAGTAACCGGTATTAGGGTATTCAATAGTTTTCTCAGGAATTAATGTTTTTTTATAAACTACTAGCAGTAGAGCCCGGCGTTGCCCGGGGATGTAACAGTAAGAGATAGATCAAGTATCCACCATCATAAAGACTGAAAAATAAAATTGACAAAGATTATTGTTTAAGGTTGATGGATACGCATGTCTTAATTAGTTTATTTTTGTTTTGTTTTTTTTTACGAATTGGTCAAACCCAAACTCAAACAAAAACATTGTTTACAATCATTATGAGTTAACCGATTGAATAGAATTTTATTATAAACAATTGTCTTGTAAATGTAATTTTTAAAGCATTCTGAATGTAAAAATAAAGAAAAAAGTGTGCAAGACAATAGGAAGCACTACCTGCCAAAAATAAGTGAAGTTTTGTGGAAATCGGTTGAAAAATGTAGGAAATCCGATCCCATATATAAAGGAACACACACACACACACAAACAAACAACCTGGGTTTTATAATAAGTATAACTCGATATGAGTTGTCTGCCTTTCATTCTCGCGACAGTGATGCCTCTTAATCGTGTTTTCAAATTGATTTTGTGCAAAAACAATTGTGTTTTTCCAATTTTTTGGTGCTCTCAGAACTACCGCAAGGTAATTTACGTAGTCCTGTGAAGTTTATTTGAAATCGGTTGAAAAATGTAGAAACTGATCCAATATATAAACGTACAGACACACACACACACACACACACACACACACACACACACACACACAACCTGGGTTTTATAATAAGTATGATACTGAACATTTCTTTGACGAAATGACAAATGGTTTAAATGGATTTTAGATTGGGTCGAGCCATGAAATTCTCAGTAATTCTTAATGCAAAAATACATATTTGAAATCATTAAAAAAAAAACGAATTTACACCTTATAGAAACTTGTCAGATTTTAAATGGGAAATTGATTGAAACAGCAGGTTGGGATTCAATCAATTCAATTGTGGTATTAAACGCCACCATAAGAAATATATATCGTTATCTATATATATATATATATATATATATATATATATATATATATATATATATATATATATATATATGCTGTGTTATCCTCCCTCTAAAAAGTCTATGTTGGACACTTCCGCCTACTATAAGGTTAATAGGAGAGAAGGCCTAGACTAGATTGTTCATTACTGTCGAACTCTCTGCTAAAGGCAGAGAGAAGCACGGACGAGGCTTTGCCGAAGGGCAAAGTTTTGTCCGGGGAGGTAGATAGACCCTGAATCCGTTTATGCAGGTTCTAAGGGAATATTAAACTTAGCTTTGTGCCACATACATCCACGGTAAACTCAGCCTTGTGCCACATACATCCCTCGTGGTGGTGGTGGTGGTGGGGCTGTTAAATATTAACAGTCGAATAGATTGAACGCTGTGTCAACCGACACATACTCATTAATCGTCTAATACTTTTCTGTTGTACTTACTGTTTATGTCTACGTTATATCTGAAACACTTGTTTTGTTATTTCTTAAACATTTACTTGGACAGAAACAATAACACACACACACACACACACACACACACACATATATATATATATATATATATATATATATATATATATATATATATATAGGAGATGATGGATAAATTGTTGTTTTATAACACCTCAATTTAACTTATATATTTACCAAAAAAATTACACAGAAATACCTTGGAAAACTAAAGAGAAGATTTATTCAATACAATCGCCATCTTGCAGTTCCTTCGGACAGGTCACTTTGTTTCAGTTGATGAATACTGCTATAACCTTTTCCTTCAGTTCATCTTTGTTGTTACAAAGAGTTTTGTTAATCTCTCGCTCAACTGCAACCCCACACATAATAATCAATGAGGTTGAGTCTGGGGAGTTAGGTGGCCAGATGTAAGGTGTGATGTGGTCGCGGAAATTGTCTGCCAGCAATAAATGGGTTCTCCTAATTGTGTGGCATGGTGCAGTATCCTATTTCCAGAGATAAGTTCTTCCAGCAGACACCCTCTTGACCCTAGTTAGCACTAACCCTTCAAGTCAATTTATTCCATGTTGGGTCTGAGGCCCTCACCAACAGTATTAGGAGTTATTTTCTTATCGGAAAGATCAGAATGAGTTTTCCCATCTGCCGTAACTTCGTAATCACCATTAGACTCTTCCAACTCTTTCCGAAACCTTCTGACGCCCAAACTTTCTTAAATGTTTGTATTGCAGCTTTCTGCGCAAATGCCATGAAATACTGCATGCCGTTTCCAAATTTTTGCGGAATGAATTGCGGCACGGTACGCTT
This sequence comes from Acanthosepion pharaonis, assembly GCA_903632075.3. Classification (NCBI taxonomy): domain Eukaryota; kingdom Metazoa; phylum Mollusca; class Cephalopoda; order Sepiida; family Sepiidae; genus Acanthosepion; species Acanthosepion pharaonis. The sequence continues at coordinate 691,181 of CAHIKZ030001258.1, forward strand.
TTTCTCACAGACGGAACCTAAATGACCGTACAATGCTGTGCAGTCGGCAAAATAAAAAAAAAATGACAACGTTCAAGCGCGAATTTAAAAATAGTTAATGGCGCCAATTTACCCATCTTGCCATATATATTCCCTTTGCAATGCGAGAAAATCGTAAAGATGGAGGCACGTACAACGGCAGTATTCTGGATATCATCTGCTAGGTGGAGGAAATTTACTTTCAACGACATAGAGATAACATGGGAGACTTCAAAATTTCTGATGAGTTTTAACCTTTAATTTTACCAAGTCACTTGGAATTCAGTAAAGAAAAAGGGTGTTTTATTAGGACCGGTTATATATATGGGTGTTTCATTAAGAAGGATCAAATTTAGCAGTAAACAAATCTGTTTGAAAATTTATTTATTTCTCTATTGGATATTGGATCAAGTTATTTAAGTCATGGCAATTATGAGTGAAAGATAATATCTCCCAAATTTACTACAAATCTGAAAGAAAAAAAAAATCATTAGATGCTTAAACTTCCACCAATAACACTCATTTATTTATTACTGACTTTAATCCCCATTAATGAAACAGACTTTATTACTATAATTCCCCAGTCAACATGGCATTTGTTCGAAGTAAATTCGAAGGACAGGAAGATAATTCAATCTACTATGAAATTATCCCAAAATATTATTGTTATCACCTTCTTTACAAAGGCTTTACCTCAGGTTTTTTAATAATTTCGCCCCAAGCAAAGAGACTATACCGCTAACACATAGGCCGATTAATGACGGTGAAATAATATATGAAAATCAATAAGGAGAAGTGAGAACAATAAAAGAACATAAATGAACAAGAAGGTACCAACTGACATTGGATTTAAATTTTTGAAAATCAAACTTTACTGGAAAGCAAGAAAATGGAAGAGAGTTCGATGAGCGAGAGATAATTTTCCATGTTGTTTTAAACAGTTTTTCTCACCCGATTCTGACCTACACATGTACAAGTTTATCATTCCTCCATGCTTAGAATATTGCCGTTATATATGGTACGCTATTTCTGCTATATATTTAGTCCTTGATAAAATCAAAACAAGAATTGCAATGTCATATACCTGACCTAGCATCTCGGCTTCAGTCACTTTCGTACATCCGTAATCTAGTCTCCCTGTTTCTCTGTGCCTTTTCTATAAACGCATTTATGATAATTGTTCTGATGAACTTTCCACTACGCTACCTAGGCTCATGAATTTACTTTGGCAGCAAAATCTCATCATTTTACAATCAAAACGGCAAGATATAACCTTAAGTTCTATACTAAAGGTTTCTTCTCTCGGAATGTTTATAACATAAATTGCTGTTGCTTTACTTGTCCGATCTTTTTTATGTTTGTTGCTCAGTACAACGTTAATTTCTTTCTTTTTCTGAACATTCCAAATTGCCCGATGTTTATTCAATGGATCTGATCGATTTTTCTTCTTTTTCCAGCTTCGAAATGTCTTGCTTTTCTCCCATTGGCAGTTTTTTTTTCGTCTTTATTTTGGTTAATCCCTTTGAACAAGAAATGCAGTCTTTACATTTGAAACCCAAGGTCAAAACCAAGAGTAGTAATTTAAAGGTATCTAATGTTTAAACAATCAAAAAGACAGCACATGTCCAAAAAAAAACACCTCTCAGTCAGGTTTTCCACTAGTTTCGCACGCTTGAAAAAATAGCCGAAATTCTGAACTTTTGTCTCAAATTTATCTTTTTTTGTTCTTAGGGCGCAAATGTTTCTAATGAAGAAGAAAATCATAGGTATTGGCGTTGCTGGTCCAGTACATTTTGTGGGGACTATATATATATATATATATATATATATATATATATATATATATATATATATATGTATATATATATATATATATATGTGTGTGTGTGTGTGTGTGTGTGAAAAGTGTATATAAATATAAATAAATATATATATGTATGATTATTTATATATTATATGCGCGGTACTTATTAGAAAGCGCTCAATATCAGAGATAGTGCTAACATATTTAGTTGGATAGATGGTATTTAGGTTTTCACGTTTAGCTATTGTCTGACGATCGCTAAAGCGTGAAACCCAGGTCACAAACTCACTATCTATCCATATATATATATATATATATATATATATATATATATATATTATAAATTAATTGATTTAAAATATGTTTTTGGCTACACAGTTCTAACCATGTTTTAAAATTTTTTATATTAATGCTCTGTAAATTTACATTGAGCACTATTTTGTAATAATAAAATTATCTATAAGAGCACCGGATTATATATCTTACTCATCTTTCTTTTTTTGGTTTTTTTTTTTGTGATTGAGTTTTTATGGAGAGTCCATCTGAGATCGATAACTCTATGAAAAAGAAATTGTAAAATCATTAGTATTGATGTATTAGGCCATGGACCTCACGGCCGTGTAATGTTTAGCAAGCTTGTCTCGCTAGAACAATTTCTACTGAGTAGAGAGTTCGATCCTCACTGGATGTCCCATACATTCAGCCTTGTGCCACATCTAAGCTACGCTTGGAATAATTGCTATTAGACTATGGACACGTTTTATTGACTGGATATAGAGAGATTTTTTTTTCTAAAGCTCTAGAAAATCAAGAAATTAAATTAAGTCGAAATATTATTCTCTGCTGAATTAAATTTAAGGCGAATTCTATTAGATCAGAAATTATCACTTATAAAGCAAACTGTAAAATATAATCAGCAATCGTCGAAAATTTCCTAAAAATTATTTCATGAACTACTTTAATTGAATTTACTATTTCTTGTATTCTGGATACCGACCGTCCAATTTTCGAATTCCTCTATATAATATTTAAAGAATAAATAAATTTTATCCAGTCATTATTAACAATTACAGGATCCGACTTTGTGTCAGACTGTCATGCTAACTGTGACGAAATATATGCATTTCCAAGAATAGTTTGAACAGCCATTAGGGCAAAATGTTAAATGAAAATATGCGTTCATAGGCAGAAGATACTATAGTAAGATCCGACGTGTATTAACTGACTCGGCCAGGAAGTGCCTTTGTCGATCAAGCAAAGCTGAACAGTGATTTTATGCGGATACTTCTCGTTTTAAACACTTGAAATATCGTATCTGCTCAGGTTCGTATCCAAACGTAAACAAAATAATTTTAAAGAAGTCACGTAAACTGTTATAATCTCTAGGATTAATAAATAAGTGGTCCATTACTACTTTAGAAATATATATTTTTTTTTTACCAGAGATTGTAGCTTAACTTCTTTGATTGGACGAAAATACAGTGTTACAGCGTGATAAGACCGTAAACCTGAGAAAAGGGAATGTATTCCAAATTGATTCCTTATTTCATAATAACAAGTGGTTAACGATGTGTAGCAAATTTTCTCTAAACGTTCTTTGTTGCATTTTACTGAAAAGATATTAACGCAAGTGAATTATTGTTTTTACAATATAATATTGAAAAGCGATTTCAGTTATCAGATTCGAAGAATATTTTCTTACTAATGTTAATTATAATATCATATTTAAAGGAATATTTAAAATCTTTACTTTATCTATTATTGTAAAAATAATTTTACTTCCATTAATATATCTAGGCATGGTGGAGTAATGGATAGCGGCTCGGATTGAGAAATCGGAGAATTCCAGTCGAATCCATTACATTCACTTACGTACTAATAACCTTTGGAAAGGTATGAATCCTCTTCTTTTCACCCGAGCTGTGGATAGATAGCATAGTTCTATACCCTTGGATGGCAACTAGTCTACAGCAGAAAGAAATGGCAACCTACTGCGACAAAAAAAAAATCTGCCTCGTCATTCATGTATCGAAAGATATATGATCGCCTAAGCGTGTATCACGTGTGGCACATGAGTGACTGACCCTCGGGAAAGGTAGGAATCATTTTCTTATCCTCCCCCCCAATTAGGGGTAAATAGCAGGATAGACCGGGTCCTATAGCCTTTGATAGCAACTGGTCTACTTCAGAAATAAATGGCAACTCCGGGAAAAATCTGCCTCGAAAGTCATGTATCGAAAGATACATGATCGCCTAAGCGTGTATCACGCATTGCACATAACTGACAAAAGAACGGATATTATAGCCTTGGATGGCAACTGGTCTACTGCAGAAAGAAATGGCAACCTACTTCGGGAAAAAATCTGGCTCGTTTGTCGTGTATCGAAAGATACATGATTGCCTAAGCATGTATCACGTATGATACACAACTGAGTGAATATATCGATAACAAATAATAAATGAATGAAAAATAAAAACAAATTGACATAAAATCAATATCAATAACTAATTCAAAAGATCTTATGATGTTGCATCGAAAAAATTATTTGAATATTCATTCGTTTGATATTTTAAGAAAAGTTTCTCTGATCACAGTTGCTAGAGTAAAGTGCGTTTTTACAAAACGACCAAAAAATAAATGATATAAAAAAGAATATCATAACTAATTCAATAGAGCTTGCTTTCCCTTTCTATAATTTTAGTTAAATATTCACTCGTTTCATATTAAAAAAAAAAATGAGATATTCATTGCTTGACTAAAGTATTTCTCCAACAGTTCACAGAAAAAAAAATCCATTAAAATTTACCGAAGTAGACACTTGAAAAATCTTTTAAAAATGGTGATATGAAATAAACACTATTATTCAGTAATCTGCAACATAAAAAAAAATCCAACTCTATTTCTAATCCGACAACACACGTGGAGATCAATTTCAATAAATGGATGTTATTTTATTCTCTATCAAACAAATTGTCAGCTGCAAGCTGAGTAACAGATTATATCAGAATGTCGTTAGAAAATAATTTTTATAACTATTATCAGCAGTCAGTTTATTAAGTAGTCCAGCTAGTATCCCACGTCTTCTTGCCACTTTTGTTATTGTTAATAAAACTAAATAATATTCAATGCATTCTTTTTTGCATTCAATACAGATTACAGAAAACAGCTTGATCAGTGTCACCAGACAAAACAAGCTGACAATGATACAATAGATGTGTTTTATGCAGTTAGAGAAGAGGACAAAGAGAAAAACAATCAAAAACTGTCATAAAATCCAATGTTCTCTAATCTTCATTTATGTGCTATGTCACAAGGTTAGCTTTTCACAATAAAATCTCACCTGTAAAGCGAAGCAAAGTTTTCAAGTTTATATCTGTTAATAATCATTATAAAATAAAACCGTGGATGTGGATTTCACTTGCTTAGCCTCAGCGCCTTTGCATGGATGAATTGGAATGCAAGGACAAATAGATAATGGCAAATAAGAAAAAAAGATACATTAAACAACCGAAAATAGTTTTGTGGGAGCCATCATCGCCCGAGTCCAGAAAAGACATGGCACAAGAAAGAAGATATATTTGTATCCTAATTTTGAATCAATGATTATCGCAGATATATCGTTGAATAACTGTTCGTAGTGTTCTTCAATAGACGACGTTCGAACATAGGATTTCGTATTACACGGTCCAATCCTCAGAGACTATAACAAACTGACTACTTATTCTTCTCGATTTAATCTTTTTATACGTACTTTTCACCGTTGTATTTTTTATGCATACAGTATACAATTTTTATTCATAGTGTGTACAATCATTCGCATGAGCAAGTGCACTCGTCTGTGAGTATATATATATATATATATATATATATATATATATATATATATATATATATATATAAGTACAAAGTGTAAGGCAGAGAGGCTGGACTTTTTGAAATGACTATTACTCAGCACCATGGGGAGGGATATATGTTGGACATTAGCATTTTATTCTTTTCATTTTGAAGCCATGGAGCTGTGTATGATAGAGCACCGTGTCTGTCTCCGCGGTTTATCGTCAGATTCGTCGCCGATTCAACATTAACCGAAATCGGTATCTTCCCACTCGTAGCACAAACATACTATTGGTTCATACACTTCGTACACAAGGTACAGTAATGGCCAGTAGACCATCGGGGCCTCACGAACAGTACGTACCCCAGAAAATGTGGGATGCGCCAGACAAGCTTTGCTGTGAATCCGAATCGCTGTGCTCTGAGACATGCTACTGGACTTGGCATCGATAATCGTTCGGTAATGCGTGTTATGCATGAAGAACCGCATTTCGACCCCTACAAATTGGTCACTTAGCAACAGCTTAGACCAGGGAAATGAGAACAGCGGCTTAACTTCGTACGTCCGATGGAAGCAATCTTTGAGGCAAATGACAATCTCATTTTTCTTAATGAGAGATAAAGCTCATTTTTCTCTTCATGTCATGGTGAATCCACAGAACTATCGTTATTGGACTCTTGAAAATCCGAGAGAACTGCACCAAAGACAATTACATATCTCAAGAGGGACTGTTTTTCGGGCTGTTAGAAAATCTGGCGTCATTGGTCCTTACGTTTTTGAAAGACCATAATGAAATTGTTGTTACTGGGAAGCCCGGGCCTTACATCGAAGTTCTAAATAACTTATCTGTGTCTGAATTACTACAAAAAAGGATTCTTATTCGACTTGTTAGGTTTTAGGTTAGGTGAGATTGGGGGTGACGGCTTACACAGCCAAGCTATCAATGGATTTTCTTCGGCATCTTATACGGAAATAATAAATAAATTGTCGGACTTTGTCCATTTCTTAATATATGACGTCATTTGTTTACATTTGATACGCCAGAGCAGTTATGAATGTACGAGATTCACGGAAGATTGAAGTTTATAAGCAGTAAATTCGACCTAGCCTACCGAACGCTTATTTGTGGCCGAGACGGTTAAGGTACGTCAGCGTAAATGACGGTTCCGTATAGGATGCAGGTTCGAATCCTGTCAAAGGACGAATATTTTCTATGAAAATATCTCGGACATTCAGGCCGGTAAATGTTATTTAATACTGTTTATTATAAACAGAGCATTTACTTAAATACTTGTATCTATAAAAAAAGAACGTGAAACATAAAAATGTCTTTAATAAATAAATAGTCGGACCATTTCTTAATATATATATATAAAGTATATATCTTTTCCAAGATGCTAATGTACAGCCTGTTAGATCAGGGCTACAAGAATGTTGGATGCCCATGGCTAAGATACAAAAACAAGCTGAAGAGCAACTTGTCATCTGTCGATATACCACATAACACCCTTGAGTGCTTAGACTTGGAAGGGGGTGAATGGACTACAGCGTGGTTTAGTGAACTCAGCAGATTTCAATCAGCTTATCTGAATCGTCTTCTATTTTTTTTTATTTCTATATATAGATAGATACATATAGATATATAGATAGATTATATATATGTGTGTGTGTGTGTGTTTTTTATTTAACCCACTTTTAGAAATATAAATTTATATATTTCTTTATTTTTTCATTCAATCCATTTCCTAGAAATATGCACACATACACCACACATGCACACACACATAAATATACATATGTGTGTGTGTGTATATACATACATACATACATACATACATATATATATATATATATATATATATATATATATATATATATATATATATATATATATATATATCCCATGGAATCACATATTTATATATAATTAAAAACAAGTATGTAATATCGCGTCCTTCTCCTCATTCACTGATGTAAATATGAAAATTTTCCAAAGATTTGTATTGGAAATCAATCATTTTTTTATTATATTGAGAAGATGGCTTATATTTAAATATCACTGGATGGAACAGTTTTACGATACCCATTATTTAATTTCGGGAAATATTATCAGGCTTATTTGACAACATTTCGATTTCCCTCAATTTTTCATCAGATGTTTGGTGATTAGAGTAACCTTCATTGAATTTGGAACATAATCATTTATTTCAACTACGACATTATTTTACTCTTGTTTCGCTGTCTATATCTGGGGATATATCATCCTGATATGTTTTATCTGGTTATCTTATTTGTCGTTGTAACCGTACATATACATATAATTATATATATAAAACGATGATGTATATCTCCATATTAGATCTATATAAGTAACGTCGAGCATAGATGGTCTGGGTATTGGCAATAACAGGAGCTGTCAGCGGGTAGTGTATAGGATAACCTCTAGGAATTGGAATTAGGTGTGCTGTGTTACAATTCCAGACCACTCTTTATATTCACTTACGCGGAAATATCCTTGAAAAAAACATGAATACAAATATCTTTGAGAAAATAGGAAAACAATTCCTTCTAGCTATATGTAAATTAGCAGGATATGTGTCAGTAAATCATTATTGACTCCCACTCTAAATATATATTTTTGTTTTAAATAACGTGCAAAAGTTTGATAAGCCATGAAAATATTAAGCAATCCATTTGCGTGTTACGATTACTTTTATTTATATTTTTTATAATATATAGAAATAAAGATGAATATTGTCGAATGTTAAGTCAGTTGAAATATCTGATTGCTTACTTTACATTACGTCAGAGTATATCCAGCAATATCACATATGCTTGGCAGGTTAATAGGCCTTCTGAATGTGCCGTGTATGATTAATACTATGTTTTTTGTTTTGTTTTGTTTCGTTATCTCGATCTCCAAATTAAGGTTGATCAGAGATTCAACAAATACGTGAAAGAGAAAAAAAAATCCAGAATATTTTGGTCAGCATTGGTCTACACAAAATGCTCTACCGTGACAAAACACAATAAAAAATCTCGTTCTTCAAAATCAACACGGATAACATTGATTCAGATAGACATCACAGCTTTGCTCACTATCTTGATTTCATAGACCTTTTTATAATAATATATATATATATATATATATATATAACAATATATATATATATATATATATATATATATATATATATATATATATATATATATATATATATATATATATATATATATATATATATATATTTGGAATAGATGCATATACACATCAATGCACACCAATGTTGAAAATGGATTCCGCCATTTTATCGACTCTCTTTACCCAGTGTTGGAATAAATATTGGATCTTTAGCAAAATTTTGTTGATTTTAATAATGCATATTCATATTATGAGCGAGCGGACCAGTGGTTACAAACTTCAGTTTCTGATCTTGAAACTTGGGTTCAAATCGATTTGTCAGGAAGTTGGCTCCTTAATGTTATCTGGATCTGAAAGCGATCCTAGCGTTTGATGCAGTAGAAAGGGCATGAAAACTATGTTACGTGTTGACCCAAGCCTTATGAGTTAATTTGGATATACAGTCATTTTCTTTGTTCGAGTACGGAACCAAAAGCCGTTGTGTGGCTGATATGTTGAGATTAGTGACAATGTTTAAACTTGTGATCACGTCAGATAATGTGCTTTCTCCCAGAAAATTTAACTAAGTTCTGCTCAGCATATTTGCACTATACACCACCGTTGGGTTCTGTGCACATTGAATAAACATAAATGTGCCAGAGCAGGCGCGTGTAATAGATATTGGATTGTCGTTCTTACTGACAAGCATAATCGTGCTGCCAGCCGTTATGTTCAGATGAAAAATGCTTTTTAAAATTTAAGGATGAAAATAACCTTTTATTTTCTTCCATCTTGATTTAATTTTGTATATAAATTTTAAACATCGAATTAATAAAAAATATTATTTTCTGTTAAACACGTTTTTCGTTTTCTTCCAAATCCCACGCGTAAAATTTATTTAAAATTGTGACGCCGTTAGTGATTTTAGAGGATTTGGTTTGGAAATTCTTCTTTTGTATTGGAGAATCACTAGAAGAATTGTAAAGAAATTCGTCAGCAAAATGTATTAAAACACAATGTGTACACACTTTATCAACTTGGAATAATGGAACATGTTATACTGAAACTTGTTTACTTGTCGTCATGTGATGGTTTCCTTTTCTGATTACGTGATAATAATATCCATTTTTTCTTGCAAACATTTTAAAAACATTTTATTATAATAAGACTTGTTGCTTGAAAATTATTTGGCGAAGTATTTGTCGAATGTGAATAAAATATTTATCAATATCATCGACCAGCACTTCACGGCATCATGTAATCTGCTAAAAAGATTCAAGAAAAATATAAAACATGGCTATATGTCTACTGAAAACATACTAGAAATCATCAAGAAGCAGGAAAATAAGAAGTACACCACAAATATTCAACACAGCTATCTGCAACTGCATATATACAGGGATGTGAAAAAGAAGATATACATTGGGACATCGTACATGTTTCCTGGCACTGCTCACTCGCACGTTTACTATTCACGGTCTTAGAGTATTGTTTCCAGATCCATTTGTGTTCCACATCCATGAAATTACCAGCCTCGTTAAATTAACACTTGACCTACAAAGCATTCATTATTGTTATTTATTAAAATTAAAAATTATCAGAAAAGTATCAAAATAAAAATTATGACTATTAAAAATGATTTTAATGAATTAAATTAATTCTAGTATTAAATAAATCGTAGAATTGCTAATATAATACTTTTAATATTAGTACTTTACAGTATGCCTACTTTTGCAGGTGTATCTATCTATCTATCTATCTATATATATATATATATATATATATATATATATATATATATATATATATTACAGTTCAAAATTTTGAAGCCACCCACCAAATTAGCATGTGTTGAATTTGATAGAAGAATGAAAAAAAAAATAAAAAGTGCTCTTGAAGTCATGAAAACGAATGGAATAAATTATCAAACTTTGAGAAACTCTTGCGACGAATGCCAAATATTCGTGCTGCCGTAACCAAGGCTAAAAGAGGATATTTTGACGAGTGAAAATTTTATCAGAAAATGCTTTTCTTCTTTTTGATATAATACAAATTCTAATAAAAAGAAACGTTTTATTTACTATGTATAATACTTTTCTTATAATTAATACAAAGTGAGTTAAAGACCAATTTAAAAAATTACCTTTCAACTTTTTTAAATTTATTTTATATATATATATATATATATATATATTATCTTATAATTATATAGTTACAAAAAAAAACATGTTATTTTGCAACTATTACTTTTAAAAAAGTGTATATAGGTAGCAAGAATTCTTTAAAACATGTTTTGAAAAGAGATTTTATATATATATTTTTTTATATATATATATATATATATATATATTATATATTTTAATGTCACGGAAATTGATTCTATTTTTAATGTTGAAGTGAATTTAGAATCAAATGATTATTTAAGTTTGTTTTTTTTTAAATAATATACGTTTTCCTTAAATATGGGAGTCTCAGCATATTTGGCATATATTTTTATTTTTTAAAATTATTAAAGACCTTATTTTCTATATGGTACTTGTAGAAATTTGTTAAACTGGATTCAAATGCAAAATATAGCAAAGTTGACTGTGTAAATGTTACAGTAATGTTCGTAAAGTGCCAATTGTGTGGTGCAAGATAAAAGGGCTTTACGTAAAATATTTGATATAATATTTAATATTAAATAAGTTTAGTTATGATTGTATGAGTTTTGTATTACTATTTCTATGGTTTTGTTAACGGAGACCTTAGTACACAGATTATCAACGTATAACGACGCTAGCATGTCATATAAATAGGGATATCATGAAAATAGTGATTTCAATAGCTTCTCTGTGTAGTACAAACTCATACTCAGTGGAAAGTGGAATAGCAACAAATGAGCAGTAGTAAACAATAGAAAAGAAAAAGGATAAAGAGATACATATAGCTAAACAAGGCCAGAAGAGCCATATTAATATCACCCCGTAGATTAAATCCACCGCAAGGAAAGTTGGCTCCCTGTGCCGCGCCAGGAAATCTTTTCTCCCGGAATCGATCCTCCAGATCTACAAATCAACAATTCGCCCTTGCATGTAGTATTGCTGCCATATATGGTCGGGAGCCCCTTCTTTTTGCCTCAGGGTTCTTGATAGGCTCCAGAGGCGGATATGCAATATAGTTGGCCCTAATCTGGCATCTCGTCTACAGTCACTTTCTCACAGACACGCCGTCGCCTCTCTCTCTTTCTGTTTTACAAATACTTTCATGGCAATTGCTCCGAGAAGCTGCATTCGCTGGTTCCCAGACTTCATGAATTCAAGCGCCCTACGAGGCTGGCATCCCGCTCTCACTCCTTCACTGTCGAAACTCCTAAATGTAGCCGTCTCTTCTACTCCAATAGCTTCATGTCTCGCACCTCTCGCCCCTGGAACTCCCTTCCCTATTCCTGTTTCCCTGAGAGCTATAATCTCCAGCTATTCAAATCTAATGTCAATAGATATATCCAGTTGCCTTCATCTATCCACTATCCTTCTCCTCATCATTTCTTCTATCACTCCTATCTGATCTTGCTCCAAATTTTCTGTAACCCCTTGCGTCCTAGTGGCTACTCGCCTTGCTTGAGGTGAAACGCTTAAAAAAAAAAATAAAATAAACTGTCCGATTTGATGGTCCTTAATGAATAGGCGTATTAACAGAGACTGGAAAGAGACCTCATGGAACAAAGATCGAAACGCTGTGAGGATAACAACTAAGGTGAGGAAATTATGCCTAGCGTAAATATTGAAAATATTTGGATTGAATTCAAATAACTTAATATTGAAACCGTAATCGCATTGTTGGCAAGAGTACCAAACATTTTCTACTTTTCCTTGAAGTCCTCACATTAAAGTGTAGTCGAATCATTCTAAATTCTAACGATGCCTAAAACCCCTCAACCTAATTTCTTTCATCAAAGTAAACGGAGTTATTTCCGGTTTCTTGCTGAACGAGGGAAATTTAATTGTTAATCCGATGCTTTGAGAGACATCATATCCCAGCTCAGGTGGCAAAGCACAGTCAACGTTGTCAAATGCACAGAGACAGAAATTAGGTGCTGGCGAATTAATGTCCCGAAATGCATTATAAGATGGTCATAATGTTGTTGCAAATTATCGAAACATCTTAACGTCAGTGAATTACACTCGCTACTTCTTAACTGTCTTCACCTGTTCAGCTTTGATGACAGACAATCTAATTGTCTCATATAAAACTATCTGTTAAATAATCTGTTACCGACTGGCTCGCCGGTCATAAACGGATGATAGATTTATGACTAGGGAAAAGATACTTTCGACATTTTATAATAAATCGATAACGTCAGATAATTGAATGTTGTTTGTATTGCGAATAACTTGAAGCTTCTATATATGATCGTGAGAAGTTATTTGTGTTTCCTTATAAGATAGACTTTTTCGATGTAAACGTAGGAAGTACAGTTCATATTCGCCCCTCTAAAGATTTTTGTCATACTTTTAAAAGTAATTAAAATCAACAATATTAAAATTTCTTTCTGAATCGAAATATCATCTTTGCTTTCATTGTGCGTGACTCATTTCACTACGATCGAACGAACTAGAAGATTTTATAAGATATATTCTGAATTACTACTGGAGATGCGAAGGTAATGGCAATATTAGGCGTTTTCTTATAAGGAAACATTCAACGTTCCTTAACGTTTCTTAAAGTTACAAAATCTTTATTTTAAAACAATCTTTCGTTTCTCAACTCAAGTAACTTTTATAATTCTTTCCAGCGTTAAGGAAGGTTTTCTTCCAAAGGTACGTCAAATATAACATTGTTTCTCTTTGGCATGAAATTAGTATGGGTTATTTGCTTCGAAGAAATTTGTTGTAAAAATGAAATATTATCTATATGATACCATACAGTATGGCGATTATCCATGTGTAGCTACTATGGTACACAAGGCAGAATGTATGGGGCACCCAGTGAGGATCGAACTCACTACTCAGTTGTCAGTGTTCTAGCAAGACAAGCTTGCTAACTATTGCAACACGAAGAGGTAACTAATGATTTTCTAAGCGTATTTTTGATGTGGTATAAGGCTGAAAGTATAGAGCATCTAATATTCTTTTGGACTTTTTCATGATTGAACCGGTTATATTTATGTATTGATCTTTGTAGTTAGTGATTAAACAGGGATAAAAACTGAATTTTTAAGCATGTATTTTATGGTATGAACGCTTTACTTCGATGTAGGTTTTCAACATTATAATCTTAGACAACTCGGACTATCTTAACTTCAACAACAGAACTGACTTTCTTGCCTCACAAGTCCCCCTTTATGTATGTGTCATCCATTTGAACAACGATTATCATTCTCCACGAATTCTTTTGTTCCTCTTACGAGCTTTTATTACCTTTTCATAATTGATAATCTCTTGTTTTGTTCTTGTCTTTGTTCTGCCATCCATCCACAGAACATTATAAACTAGTTTCCTCACTATTTCCTCTTGCTTCTCTTGTCTTTAATATATCCTGTGAGTATTACGTTGTCCGGACATTCATTCCTTATTATGTTTCCTGAAAAGTTCAGTTGTTTCGTTTAACTTATAAACATCGCTTTATTCTAGTTATTATTTTTCTTAATATTCTCATGTTGACCAAATGCTTTATTTATAATATTCACAGCTTTGGCGTTTCAAAACATCTTCTTCACCTGTGAAGATATTTTCTAGCATTCCCTCTCTTAGAGATTTGCATAAGCTTTCAACACTCATTGATTTGTTTCAAACAAAAATTATACAAACTGCAATATCTCAGTAAATATATCAAGAGCTAAATGGATACAGATATCAACTTGTCATTCCCTCGTTTTAAAAGCAGATTTCTGAATCTTTTCAATAGTAATTGAATATCTGAAACTTCCAATATTTTTAGCCTTATCCGGAAAGATTCAATTATTATTGAAATATTATTTTAATATTATTACCATAATATTCGCCTACATATAGTTTTCTTTTTCTTAGCTTTGCCTTTCTTTCTGCATTGGAGAATAATTATGTGCCACCTTCTAAACTTTCTCCCATACATCAGTTTGTTTTGTACGGCGGAGTATTGATTGTGAAGCGGTTTATCATGTCATCGTTTCAGTATCTGGTCGGTTGCATATTCTTCTGCTATCTTTTTAAATATTTTGCAGCTGCAGTCAGTGTATTGTGCTTTACTTGCAATACATCAAACATTTGAAATCCCATTTTGAAACTGTTAGCTTCCTTTACAAATATTTTTTTTTATTTGTTTCATATTCTTTGAGACAGAAAATCGTTCAGTCTTCTGTAGTTTCCAGGTATCTTTGAAGACTGTTGTTTTAGTTTTTTAATACAGTTCTAGTTGAACTAATCCTCTGCCTCCTTCGGATATGTGCATATACAGAGGATCAAAATCAGTCTTGGGATGATGTATGTGGTGACAAGTGAGAAGCTTTCTCATTTTAGGATCCATTCGTGTAATGTCAGCTATGGCCCAGTTAAGGATGCTAACACTGTATTTCACCACAGGGATAGCCAAGATCGTTATGGCTGATATGTTGTTGTTTTTTTTTTAAATTTAGCTTCATATACAGTACCAGACGCACCCGCCTCTAGTACCCTCTTCTTATCTTCTACTTCATTTGTGTATGCTGTATTCCATCTCCATCCCAAATTCCTAGGTACCTATAGGCATCTTCTTGTTCGGCTTTCCTAATCTTTGGGATA
Source organism: Acanthosepion pharaonis (assembly GCA_903632075.3). Taxonomy (NCBI): domain Eukaryota; kingdom Metazoa; phylum Mollusca; class Cephalopoda; order Sepiida; family Sepiidae; genus Acanthosepion; species Acanthosepion pharaonis. The sequence goes on from CAHIKZ030001258.1 coordinate 706,697, forward strand.
AAATCTAGATCTATTGAGTTTGTTTTTGTAATTCTGTGAGTCTATTGATTGAATCTTCTTTTTCACAATCCGAAATCCATAAGTATGTCGTCGCTGAAACATTTTATAGTATTGAGGAAATATTACATTCTTGTTTATTTTGGATCCATTGATATTATTATTTGGTTCATTCGTAAAGGGAAATTAAGGACAGACAAAATAGAAGTTGTGACAGGGATTCTCTTTGCAAGATTCCTAATGAGATATTCAGTCGCTTGTATATGGCAGTCCCTCTTAGGTGATTTAAATATAATATAGTTTTCTTCATTCCCATGCTGTTTTTAAGGAAATTTACTGCCATGAGGGAGACTTTGTACATTTCTAAAGTCATAAGGATCCAAGAGGGTGGCACACTCTCAAGAGCTTTGCTGTAATCTATCCATGCTGTACTGAGATTCCTACATATATTCCTGCAATTTTACAGCATCATTTTGTTTATCAGTAGTTGATCTTTGCAACCATATGAACCTCTCCTGCATTCCTTCAGCTCCAGTGAAAAAATGTTGTTTGCTTCGAGAAAAGAGTAAGTGTGGTTCATCAGGACAGGCGTGATCAATTAATACGTGGTAGACTCTCATGTTACTTGCCTATAATTTTTTGATCATCTGTTTCATCCGCTTTTTGTAGGAGTTATGTAATACATTCAGTGATTCATTCTTGGAAATCAATGGGATTATTTATAAGCAGTGATAGAATATTTGCAAGGTTTTTATGGATTGATGACAGATGGTAGAACCAAACATTGGGTACTTTGTGATTTCCTCAGGATTTTCCGTTTTGGGGTTACGTTAGAACCCCTAATTGGTTGTGGACTGGAGCAGTAATCGGCTGATTAATGATTCAGAAACCAAAGTGCTATCTATTACTTACCAGAGTGAATCATCCACGCCTTCCAGTAGAATGTCTGACCCTCAACTCAACGAGAACACCTCTTCGCGACTGCTCTGTCTCACATTTTCCTCACATTGTCCACTGACCTGAGATGGAACGAATACATTGAGTCAATAGCTTCGTCCACCGCTTGGAAAGTTGGCTCCTTGGGCCGCGCCATGAAATTTTTCTCGCCGGAGTCGATCCTTCAAATCTACAAATCAACCATTCAACCTTGCATGGAGTATTGCTGCCATATATGGCCTGGTAACTCAGTTTCAATTCCTTTAACGAAAAATATTAATAAGTATTTTTAAGTTGAAGAGTTAAATGTAAAACATTTGAAAGACAAAATAGCGTTGTTTTAAGAAAAATATTTTATTAATTAATATCATAACGTAGAAAATATATTTATTTGAATAAACAAATTAACTCCGTGTAAAGAAATAAAAAGCCATTCTTACTATTATTTTCAAGTAGAAACTTCAAATAAAACATATATAAAGTAACTAAATTTAAAGAAAATATCATTTAGATCTCAAAGTAGAAACTTCATATGAAACAGATTTATTTGAAAAGCCAACTCAGCAACAGAAAGTTCTTAATGACTCAATGAGAATAATGTATCTGACTGAAGTCATTTACCAGTTTGTTAAAGTTCGTCGTCAAGTTGATTGTAACAATTATTCGGCATTGTTTGGTAACTTTCTCTTTTAAATTTACTAACATTTGGTGGGCCGCATATGGCCCGCGGGCTGTACTTTGCCTACTCCTATTTTATATCCTTTGTGTTCTGGTGTATACTCATTTCTTTCCAGGTCCCGACCAGAGACCTAAGATCAGAAATGGCCTCATAATATTTTTCACTGTGCAGTTTTTAATAAAAAATGCACATATTTTACATAGATAAAGCCCTTCGTAAGGTTTGGGCTGTACTTGTGGGTACATTTTTTTTGTATTTCTTTAAGGCCTGGCCTACCAGGGATTCCTTAAATTAGTTTATTGAAATCTTTTCCATTAAACCCGAGGACTCCAACTTCAATTGGAATTGTTAATGTCTTCATGCACCACATTTTTGAGATTTCGATTTCAAGGTTCTTGTATTTTGTAATTTTTTTGAAGATCTTGAAAGATACATTGCAGTCTGAAGGGACTGCCATATAAATAAGGAGGCATATTTTGACTTTACTGTCTCTTAACACGATGCCAGGGCGATTAGCTTTGATTATGCTGTCCGTGTGTATTGTAAAGTCCCATAAAAGTGTTTATTGTTGTTGTTGTTGCTATTATTATTATTATTATTATTATTATTATTATCTTGTTTTGCTTTCTGTTTCGTACAGCCACTTATGAGTCGTTATCCGTGACTCAAGATAAAGCAAGGTTATACATTGTATATATATCTTTTTATCAATTCATACAAGGCAAGGTGATGATGCCTCTAAGATGCAATCGGTTACTGGGAGTAAAAGAGAATGAGAAGCCTTTACAAGAAACTGGAAAACATATCCTAAACAGGGAACAAGTTCTATACTTACAGTTTTGTTAAAAAGACCAAGTATGAATGCGAACAGGACGATAGGTGGACCCATTATGTGTTTTCTGTTTGCGTAATTTCTGTTGTTCAGTGATACTTATGTACAATGCTTAAAATGTCTGCCCATTGATAATACTATTCTATCTAGATGTGAAGCTCGACACAAAACAATTCTTGAATCATCTTTGTGTGAAAAAATGAAGTTTCAGCTTGATCAAGAAATATAATTAAAGCACAATACACCGACTGAAGCTCCAAAAGAAAGCAAAGGCACATTCAAACGACCAGATACAGAAACGATGGCAAGATGAACCGATTCACGGTCAATACTCTGCCCGTACAAAACCAGCTAATGTAGAGAAACTCCGTACCCATCAGTGTCTACGTAGTGCATAGTTAAAAGCTGAAACTGAAGGTTTCATACTTGCTGCATAGGACAAATCCATGCTAACTAGAAATTATCAAGCACACTTACTGATAAATCGTTTTAGACCAAAAGGCAGGTTATGTGATAAATATCCAGAACAATTGACCATCTTGTATCAGTTTGCAGAGTAATGGCACCCATTGAATATGAAACCCGGAATAACAGAGTGGGCCAATATCTGCACTGGAAAATCTGAAACTTGTACGGAAATGAAACTGCAATAAAATGGTATGAAATCTACCCTGATCCGGTTAAGAAGATAAGAACTGTAACAATTTTATGGCACTTCACAATACAAACAGACAGAAAAATCATAGCTAATAACCCAGACATCGTGATTAGAGGACACAAAAACAAAAAAGTGCCTCCTTATTGATAAAGCAGTCCTTGCAGACTGCAACGTATCTTTGAAGATCTTCAAAAACTATCAAATTATAAGGACTTTGAAATTGAAATCTTTAAAATGTGGCACATGAGAACATCGACAATTCCAGTTGTGCTTGGAGGCCATGGATTGACTGAAGATTTTTCCAATAGATCTATTAAATGGATTCCTGGTAGCTCATTTCTTAAAGAAATACAAAATTTGTTCTCACAGTTACAGCTTATATATTACAAAGAGCAATACCTATGTAAAATGTGCGATCTTAGATTGCTTTTTATAAATATGATCATTGGAAAATATCATGAAGCCATTTCTGATATTAGGTCTATCGTTGAGACCCAGAGGGAAATGGGTATACAACAGAAATCTAAGGAAAAATAATAATAATAATAATAATAATAATAATAATAATAATAATATTTTGCTTAGTGAGATTTCATTCCAGCAATAATTATTTTATCTCTTGTGGTATTACTTACATGGAAACCTTATTATTATTAGTAGTAGTAGTAGTCGTAGTAGTAGTAGTATTTCTACTGTACGTCTGTCTTCTTCAAATTATGTTATCAACCCTTTAAACGCATATAGAAACCAATAACGTCCCACATCATAACAAAATGTCAGGTGATTTATTGTAAAGTATTTTAAAAATTGTTCTTAGAAAACAATCAACTAACGGAAAATTTAAAGATCAGCACGACCTCATCTTGTTTCTCACGTTTTAGTTGTGGTCCATTCAAGTTTCTTCGTGTTGCTTCTTAAGGAAACAAACGTTTGCAGAAAGAAAAACTTGATTTTTTAATATTTTTTTACATGTTTATTATTATTATTATTATTATTGCTTGTTTTTGAATGTTCATGTCATATGTCTTAGTTCTCAAAGAGTTTGGTTGATTATGGTTCTCTTGAAATCTCCAGCCTTTTCTCAGTATCCTCATAGACACCGCAACGCTGCTGTGTAAACAGTCTCATCCTTGAACTCCAAGGTCATCCGATGTTGTCTCTAATGTTTCGACATTACAAATGCGTCACTTGCTGTAGCGCCGATATTAACTTTATAATGATTTTAGACCTTACTGTCTAATTATAGAAATATTTTTTAAGTATCGTAAACGGAGAGATATATACCGTAGTCAACAACATATAAAACGGCTTATAAGATAGTTAACTAATCCATTAGGTATAAAGCATTAATCTGTACATTGTCAACATTTGGCTAAGCCAGATTCTGTTCGGTACAATATAAAAGGATTAGTAATCTTCTTTCTTGGTTTTCACATCGAAGTATTGGAATAAGATTTTTTCCTCTATATGAATATTCATTGCGATAAACTTGAAGATTAAATCTATAAATTCTTTTATCGGCTTCTAAAAATGGTATAGTTAGTGAGATTTTCTATATAAATAATTATATGAAGTATAATTCATTTTTGTAGTAGGGTTTCTGGTAGTGAAATATAAATTTTAATGTCTCTTTGGTAAGTTATGATGGATATGTTTTTTATTATTCAAGATGACGTGGCCGTGAATACAAATCGGATGGATTTTTAAAGAGCAACGAAATAATAAAATAATCCTGTTTTTAGGGTTTTTTTTCGAAAAATAACCTCTTATTGATACACAACACAGTAAAAGAACACTTTACTGACTGATCAGAACGTCAGGGTCCCCTGTTTCCCTTCCTGTTGTGATATCTAAACTTAAAAGAAAAAAAAATATCAAATACAGGACAATATAATGAACTTGATTGATGAGCTAAGGTCGAAACTTACTAACCTCATTATTTATTCAATATTATATGTATTGTTATCAATTCATCATATTTATATTGACTTATTGGGCCACTGAAAGTTCCACAATATGGTCACGAACAGAATTGTGAACTTTATAATATATTTTATTCTATATTGTAACATTTTTTCGGGACTTCTTTTCCCTTCATCAGCCAAATGTTTACATTGATCAAATGTTTTCATTCAAATGCACGAGTACATTATAAACATGTAAGAGATAGTAATACTAAGAAAATACTAAGAAAATAAAGAAAAAAGTAGGCTCCGCATAAGACATAATTGTTATTATTTTGCAAACTTATTTTTACATCCTCAAAACTGTCATATATCATCTGACATTGTTATTTAAATAAGGTTCACTGTCTGAAATTCTCGGATGAGGATTCATTTTTACTTACACTATCATTAATTACGCTATTTACATCCAAAATATTGACCTCATCATTGTTGCCGTTATGGCAACGTTTCTGTTGTTATGTCCTCCGTCAACAGCAAATTTGTCCAAATATTAGATTAACATGTGAATTGTTGTATCGCTGAAATGATTAAATATATCTTACTGGAATTCTCTGAGTACTGGGCTCTATTTTGAACAATGAAATGTATGTAACTCTCAGTGGAACTGATGATCCATCTTCCTGTTATGTCATCCTTATTCAGTTAACATTTCTGTTGATACCGCTTTAAAAAAAAACGTTTTCTTGATGGTTCTTGAATGGTATTTGAGCATGAAAGTTAGAGTATGAATGTTGGTACCATTACGGGAGGCCTGAATGAACTTTTTTCCTCCAACATTGCTCACTTGTGAAGACATAGTGGGACTGACACAAAACGAATTTAATCTGTTCTTTTTTTAGTGATTCTTGCGACAAATGGTATCAAGATGGCTAGAGGTATTATCTTAAAAATCAGAAATATTCTACACATTAAATATTTTGCTGGGTTGAAAAGTATCCCATGCTGCTTTTTTGGACAATTTTGCTGTTACAACTACAGCTAGTAAATAATCCAATATATATATATATATATATATATATATATATATATATATATATATATATATATATATATATATATTTAATGAACAACAGACACTTCAAAAGGTACTATGACAGTAATTTATTTCACCAAAATCCTTTTTAGGGATTTTGGATCATCAAATAACACTTCCAACAATGAAATGAGAGGATATATATATATATATATATATATATATATATATATATATATTTCTGTGATGAGGTAACTATTTACACCATTTGTATTGTTCAGACTGATTTTCTCATCTTTGTTGTCATATTCCCAATGTTCAGGCCGTTGCACGCTCCAGCCTTCTTCAGGTTATTAGAGAATTGAGATATTTAAGGATCATAGCTCAAATTGGAACTGAAACTGCGATATCAGGGCGAGGCATGGCACATGTAGCTAAAATAATCTACCCCGGCGGTAGAAATAATGTTTTTGGTTCAAAATTCCGATCAGCTGAGGAAGGCCGAGTTGTACAACGACCGAAACGTCGTAAATATGACAATATAAATGAGGACAGCATTCCGAACCATGTAAGTAGTATAACTAATCCAAAATATTTTATAAAACGCCATTTTGTATGGTGAGTTCAATCTATTGACTTTATAGAAATAATTAGAATAACATTAATCTAAAAACTAGAAAAGTTTTCAAAAGCTAACCAAGATAGTGTCACCCTGTATTTCTTTGATGAGGTATTATATACACTATTTACATTGTTCGGTATATCGTTTGCATTATTTGGTATATCGTCCTCGTCTTTGTTCCTATATTTGTCACAAAGTTTTTGCCGTTGTATGCCCCGACCTGCTTCTGGTGGTTGGAATGTCCAACTGAACCCTTTATTTCGCTCGCTGGGGTAGACTATTCTAGTTCTACATGCCATGTCTAATGGATGTAAGTTGCCTCCTATTGATTCCGCTCTTCAAGTTCTCCACTGCCTTAACCAGGTGTTGAACTCACAACTCTTTGGGTCCTGTCACTGGATTTAATCAACGTCTTTATCCACTGTGCCATATGTCCTTAAGAATTTGTTGAACTTATAAACTTAATATCTTCTGCCTCCATTTTTACCAGTGCTCATATTGCATTTTTTTTTTTGGTTAGTTTGAAGAGACTAACCAAATAACTGACCTACGAACAGAGAACTTTTCTCATATAAGTTATCTTCTTTGTCCAAGGTATCTGAAAAAATTTTCAGCCTGACACCTAGTTGTTAAAGTTCTTTTTTGTCTAGATACTAAGTTTACGTGAATTTATTTCTCTGGACATGGCTTCATAGATCTGATCACGAAAGGAACATGTGTATCATTTTCTAATGTTTATATTAATAGTAACAAAAAATAAATTAAGCAAAATTACTCTTTTAACTTGTCTAAATAATTTGTAACAGTAAATGAAGACAAACATATTATTTCGACCTTTTATTAGCTAATTCCATAAATGTTTAAAAATTGAAGATTTCAAAACATATACAATGACAGGGGGAATAATTTGTCTTGAAAAATATTCGTTTCATTTTTTTAACCAATAATATTAAAGACAATGGTTAAATTAGGAAACATTCTGTATTCATTCATGTTATTGACAGCAGAAATGTATAAAATAATTTTATAAAATAGATCTGCAAATCCACTAACTGTTATAGATCTCTCTAGTATTGATGCGATTTTCTTACATTCATTTTGGTTTGTGGTAGTGCGGATATCCTTAAAAGTTCGATCATTAGTTTCTCTTCTACTTATGTCTTATTTATTTTTGTTCTTGCTGCTGTCGAAAGTGCTCCATAATGTATCTTTGCTATTTTCTAAAGTAAATGTAACTTATTAAAGGAAGTGATTACTCTGCTATAGGCATTATACACATTAGGGGCATTATTATATCCATTAAATAACAACACTTTATTGCACGGACAGAACAGAATAGCTGAAAAAAAAGACAATAACAAACATGCTTTATTCAAAGAAAGTTTTATGCCGTTAAATCATACAAAATATGTTTTATACATATTTAAACGTGTCCTACGTGAAGATAGTATGATACATATATGTAACAACAAGTAGTATGAAAATTAAAGAAAATAGAGTCTTACTTGCAATAATTCCCAACGGGAATTGGGGCTGCTGGAGATTATTCAGTGTTTCTGGAAAAGGACATACGTAGGATTCCAGATAGAAGATGATTAGGTTAATCTGCTATGTCACTAGCGAGGACATATCCCTGAAACAGAAAAACGGCAAGTCATGGCTTTTTCCAAAATTGAGGACTGCGGCCCGGAGATAGTTTCTCTATATAGTGATGGTATATTTTTAAAGGAGACGGGAGCCATGTGCTTGCAAGGTGCATCGCTTGGGAAGAGGCCGGGTATTTAAAAGCAACTGCTTCGTTTGATTCCTGGAAGCAAACTGACGGGCTAGCCATTTTGGTTACTCAAAGTAGTGAATACACTAGGCGGTCGCCATGTGATCCCCGTGACTTCATCTCGACGAAAGGAAGATAATTGCGTTTTATATCTCTACATGTATCTCTTGCTTAAACGTTCTCGAATCTGCTGTGAGGAGTTGTTTTTTTTTCTTCTGTGCTTGCTGTTGACATTGTAGAAATGTGAAAGCCTACTTTATGAAGCTACAATAAAGAAAAAGTTTGTGCAAACACTTTATGTAAAAATATTAGTTCTTAACAATTACGATTTAATAACAAAAAATTTTCTTTATTTTTAGCATCATCCGAAAGTTAATATGAGAAAATGTCATGAAAAAAGAGAAGACAACAGGTCGCAGACTGTTCTGTAAATCTGTCGCTACCGGGGGATGCTGTTGTCATTCGTCTGCTTTCATTCAATTAAGCAGCATCGATAAAGACTGACTTCAGTTTGTCCAAACATGCATTTTGGTTTCCGTTGTTAACGCGTGCATTCAATAATTTAATATAGGTCTACAGAATCTTGGATGGGCTTCTCTATTTTCATATAGTACATAAATGAATGCAATCGTCCGTTTATGTAAATAACGGGACTTAAGCGAAGTTGAAGAGAGTTAGAATTAGGTCAATTGCTAAGTGTGTCTTCGTGTAGTAAATCTTCTATTTCCTTACTTACCTGTCTTCCTTATTTATCTCTTTCTGTTATCTCAAAAACCCGAGATACAACAGTATCTTAACTTTCAAATCAGACAAAAAAATTACCTGTCGTGTGATTCACATAATTTTTATTTGTTATAATTCCATGCTTATCTATCTATCTATCTATCTATCTATCTATCTATCTATCTATCTATCTCAATTTGTTCGTATCTATCTATCTATCTATCTATCTATCTATCTATCTATCTATCTATCTCAATTTGTTCGTATCTATCTATCTATCTATCTATCTATCTATCTATCTATCTATCTATCGACACATATTAGTTAATTCCTAAATATCTTAATCTGCCTATATGCCATGCCCCTGGGTATGAATCCTCTTCTTCTCCCTCCAGCTATGGGTAAATAAGCAGGATAGACTGGGTTCTATAGCCTTGGATGGTAACTGGTCTAGGAGAAGGACAACTCTGAATTCAAAGCCTGCGGAGAGTCGTTTGGAGACCTTGTGGCATGTATTCAGCACTTCGGTGTGGAGGGTCCTACACGAAATCTTCACGACTATAATCAAATCTCATGTGCTATTGTCGGGCTGTCGGTTTCTAGGATCTGATCTGCTTGGCCTCATATGTCGAATTCGACGGGAGAGTATATATATATATATATATATATATATATATATATATATATATATATATATATATATATATATGGGGCGTATGGGGCATTCTAGATAGAGGTAGTACCTTCGATGATTAACACGCTGCACCTTAGGGTGGATCAACTGGTCCTCATCCATCCGCTAATTCTCTCCGAAGATGGATCATAGTTTCCATACCCCGGTAAATTGCTTAAGCTGGATGGCTAAATTGAAGTGATGGGGTAGTGTTAAGATGCCACCTGTGACCGGGGAACCACCTCGACGCAGCTAACCGGTCAGGGATGAAGGTTTCTCAGGTGAAATTCAACGGTTAAATGTGGCGATGAAGTTTGGCGGGCCTATTTGGCGGACCTTGGCTCAAGTCTAAGATGGAGAGATGGATGATATCCACCAGTTTAAAAAGCCCAAGACACTCCACATGAAAACATCCGCGGAGACCCAGGATCTGGCGACAGATGTAGGAGAATTCTGGTTAGTACGTCGGCGTTCGAAAGATTTCTTCCGGGGTTAAGGGCGAAAGTAGAAGTAGTATATATGTGTTCAACTTGAGAACAGAATTATTAGCATTCATATTATATAAAAGATCGATATGAAAATAGACTTATTAGCAATCAATAGTATATTTTTAGAATGATTTTTTTTATTAATCCGATAGGTTTTTATGACTTTAAAAATTATCTTTAGTGCATACGCGTATTTGAGTCGGCTTTCCCTTTATTTATTGAAGAATACGTTTATTTATTTATTTCTGCCTGCCTTAATGTTCGAGAAATCTTATTAAATACAATTTGCGCTCTTCGGCAAACATGAACCTGCGCCGCCCAGGGTAATGCGATCTATCGTCAAGCCTAGGACGCTCTAACCAACTTAGTCACGAAGAGAAATCAGCCAGACAAGGCTAAATTTTGTGCCTTTAAATAATATTTCTCTCGTCATAGATCTCTCTACTTTTTTTTCTCTATCAGCACAGTTTAATATCAAAACGTAAAAAAAAGATACTTATTTAGAAAGGATTGTTTATTAATCCGACAGATTTTATTAATCCGACAGTAAAAAATCTTCTTCCCGGTAGACGAAGATAAAAAAATATACTGTTTAACAAATAAACGCTGTTCTTACTAAATACGTGTATCCACTAAAAATAATGTTCTACGTGATAAAAATGGTTAGTCAATATGAATTCTTTATGTACTGTGCGCTAATGAAAGTTGCAATACTTTTATTTCCTCATTGAGATCTTAAAGAAAGATCAAACTAGAGATCAGCTTCGAGAGTTATATTATGTAGGTTTATGGAAGTTCGTCCAACTTAGCTTTGTTATAAAATCTAACTCGTGGAATAGTAATTATTATCGAACTAATAAAAGACATAAAAGCTTGAAAGAATGAATTGCACTCTATGGAGAGACGGTGTGTTCGTTTTTGCTCCAAATTTCCATTCATTCTAAACATATTATCTCGTAATCATCGCAAATTATTCACTAAAATCCAAAGTAAAGAATTAAAACTTGGAAGGCGTTCCTTCGGGAAAAAAAGAATCTTATTAATAATTAATTCGTTTTAAGATTTCGTCTGATGCACTAGAAATAACTGAAAAAAATCGAAAGGGATTACTGGAATTATACTCAGTGTGCATAACAATACGTTTAAATTTTAAACTGATTCCAATAATTTTCTCAAGACTCTGTTATTCGAATTCCACATGGGAAATCAGTAAGCAGATTCACACTAAGCGGATTCTGGTTTGTCTTAATCCACGGATTACGATTTGACTTCTTTTCTACTTTATTCCATCAGTGGAAAGATAATAATCGAAGCATATTCAACCTAAAAATCCAAACGAAATTTCAACATATTCCTTCATTTAAATATTATGCTTTTCGCAAAATCAAATTGGCAAATACAAAAATAAATAAATGAATCAATAAATAGACGACGAATTCAAAAAGAAAATATTCCGTGTAAAGTTTTGATTTTAATATTCAATGTTACTAGCAAAGGAAAATTGTCATTCATTATTCAGTTGGTTGGTTGGGTGAATTCGTTTCGCGTCATATCAACCTCTATGGGTTATTTAATGCCGATATCTAAATATTCTGAAAGCAGTTTTATAGATTCAACTGAATATATTTTGAACGCAATTGTTTGCGGTCAACTACAGATAACAAAGTATTGCTAGTCATTTTGCGTTAAATATGTATTTGTCTATATTTCTGAGATGAGGTATTATTTACACTATTTACATTCTTTGGAATAGTGTCCACGTTTATGTCGCCATATTCAGGAGTTTATAATGTCGAAATGAACCCTTTATCTCGCTCGCTGGGGTAGATTTTTCTAGTTCCGCCTGCCATGTTTAATGGATCTCAGTTAATTTTCCCCACTGCCTTAACTGGGGATTGAACTCACACGCTTTGGGTCCTGTCACTGGATCTAACCAGCGCCTTTATCCACTGTGCCATGTTTCTTTAACTGATAATTGACATCAGTTAAACATGGCAGGTGGAACTAGAACAGTCTACACCAGTGAGCGAAATAAAGGGATAAGTTCGACATTCCAACCACATGAAGAAGGCCGAAGCGTACAACGGCGAAACGTTGTTATAAATATGGCAACAAAGTTGAGGACAATAGTCCGAATAATCTAAATAGGGTAAATATGTATTGTTTGTAATTTTATTATAAATATGTATCTTTTGTTGGTTGATTTTGTTTAGCTGAATATCAAATTTTATGGCTTCTTTAATAACGAAATATAATTATTTTTTAGTAATTTATGCTTTCGTCTACAGATATTTTGTACATAATTTCATACTTTTAGAATAAAGATATGTTTTTAATATATATATATTTTTTTTACGATTATAAAATTTATGGTTCATTTTTCTAAAAAAAACGCAATGTTGATTTTTGTTTGGGGTTTCACTTGTTGCCCATAGCTGGGACCCTAAGAGGTGCTACCACCGTTGGTTAGCATGAACCTGGGAACAACAGCCGTTAAGAAGTGGTTCCACTCTTCTCAACACCGCCAGTCTTCCAATAAGAGGCCTTGCTGCCGGATGTAGTTTATCGTCATACTCAGGATGATCAGTATCTCTATACTGAATTATCATACCGGAAGCAAGAAGGTTTCTTGCTGTAGATCATCATCATCATCATCATCATCATCATCATCGTCCGCATCATCAGTCATGTGTTCTGGTTCAACCTTCGCCAAAACGTATGTGTTGAAAGCTGGTGTATTCATTTATGTGTATCGTGACTTGGGCAAATTGACCGGGCCGATCCCATATCGCCAAGTCGAGGTCCTCACTCTCCATAGCAGCGTCACTCAATCAAACATGGCTGTTGATTCCATCGGGGGAAGCACCAACATGAATATTAGTTAGGGAAGCACTCTGCAATTCAATACTATATCATATCATATATATATATATATATATATATATATATATATATATATATATATATATATATATATATATATTATAAATTAATTGATTTAAAATATGTTTTTCCGCTACACAGTTCTAACCATGTTTCAAAAATTGAAGCTAAAAGCCACGAATTTAATTTTGGATTTTAAATTAAAGACATTAGTTCCATTTCATGCTCAAGCGAATTTTGGAGTAACTTTTAAAATTACTGGGTTTTAAAGACACAGCTAAAATCACGTTTCCATGGTTGCAGATAAATCTACTTCAACTGGACAAGGGGTGTCTGGGTTTTCCTTATGTCTGCATCATTGTATCGGTTATTAGCTACATTTTTGTAAGGGGTACGGATGTATTTTTCAATGAAAACTGACATCCGTTGAATGCATGTCGTCTCGATTTTTTAAAATTTATTGTTAACGGCAAAAAAAATTATTACGGCATTTTTTTCTATTTGTAAACTTAAAGATTTTTCACGGGTGTTCAGATTAGAATACTTTTTTATTTAACTACGATTTGAAATATTCTCATTTTTAATTTTTATTATACTATATTTTTATAAGAACAGTTAAATGTATTAGAATCTTTATAGTATGTAGGATTATTTTTACATCAATTATAAGTATGTATATTAGGTTACATTTTTATTTTTTTTATTTTATATTATTTAATTAAAATTTATGACAATGACGTCAAAAATAGTTACTTAATTTCACTGATTTAGTAAATATTTATTTTTATATATATATATAAACCTAGTAATATATTGTTTCTCATGTAAGTACAAAGGACATGGGTCATTCAAAAGCTTACATCTTCTGGCATTTCATATTAATTTTATTTTACTATAGGTGTTTTATTGGATTCATTTAAGTGCATGTAGTACTAAGTAAAAGAAGTTTAGGTTAGAAATCATTTTATTTAACTACAATTTTAATTACAACTTTAAAATATTTTCATTGTTAGTTTTAATAGTCTATATTACTTTATAACAGATGGAAATGTATTTGAAATTACTTATAGTAAGTAAAATTATTTTTCCATATCTAAGTATATGTATATTACGATTTTTAAACTATATATTTAAATATTATTTAAGTAATATTTATGGCACTTACTGCAAAAATAGCTAATTCATTAATTTCTCAGATTTAGTAAACTTTATTTATTAATTAATTAATTTATTTATTTTAAATATATATAAACTTAGTAATAAAGTTTCATATGTATGTACAAAGGACATGTGACGTTCACTGGCCTACATCATCTAGCTTTTCGTTATAATTTCATTTTTCAGTAGGTGTTTTTTGGATTCATTTAAGTGTTAATTTTTAGAGGTGTTTAGGTTAGAATACATTTTATTTAACTGCAATTTTTAAAAGATGCTTAGGTTAGAATTCGTTTTAACTACAATTTTAAACACAACTTTAAAATATTTTCACTGTTGTTCCAATAGACTTTTTTTCTTATTTTTTTATTAAATTTTTAAAATATTACTTAAGGAAAATGTTTGACAATGACGGCATATAATAGCTATTTCATTTCTCTGATTCAGTAAATTTTTATTTTTTATAAACTTAGTAATATATAGTTTCTCGTGTATGCACAAAGGACATGGGTTGTTTAATGATTTATATATTCTTGCTTTTTTTATTAACTTCCATTTTACTGTAGGTGTTTTATTTGATTCTTTTAGATGCTGAAGTATTTTTGAGAGAGATGTCTGATTTTTATATTTATTTATTCTAAATGAAGTTTGATGTTGGTTGAATTTTTTTTGAATTTATGGCTAGTGCAACCTATATATATTTTTATGTTTTCAGAACTTTTAATCGAAAAGATATTGCATTGGTATACTAATGATTCAGTGCGACATTTATTTTGTAGAGGGCAATTATGAGGGTTTCTACATCACAATGGGACCACTACACTCAGCTGAGACTTCTGATCTCATTATTCTTTTTATATTATACAACCTTACAGCGCACTATGATATTAATACAAATGACATAGGTTTGTACCAATTAATATGAAATGCCAGAAGATGTAAGCTTTTGAATGGCCCATGTCCTTTGTACTTACATGAGAAACAATATATTACTAGGTTTATATATAAAAAATAAATGTTTACTAAATCAGTGAAATTTAACTATTTTTGACGTCATTGTCATAAATTTTAATTAAATAATATAAAATAAAATAAAATAAAAAATGTAACCTAATATACATACTTATAATTGATGTAAAAATAATCCTACATAGTAAAGGGATAATACATTTAACTTTTCTTATAAAAAATATAGTATAATAAAAATTGAAAATGAGAATATTTCAAATCGTAGTTAAATAAAAAGTATTCTAATCTGAACACCCGCGAAAAATCTTTAAATTTACAAATAGAAAAAAAATGCCGTAAGAATTTTTTTGCCGTTAACAATAAATTAAAAAAAAATCCAGACGACATGCATTCAACGGATGTCAGTTTTCATTGAAAAAACATACCCCTTACAAAAATGTAGCTAATAATACAATGATGCAGACATAAAAAAAACCCAGACACCCCTTGTCCAGTTGAAGTAGATTTATCTGTAACCATGAAACGGATTTTAAAATGTCTTTAAAACCCAGTAATTTTAAAGTTACTCCAAAAATTGCTTGAGGATGAAATGAACTAATGTCTTTAATTTAATTGCAAAATTAAATTCGTATTTTTAGCTTCCATTTTTGAAACATGGTTAGAACTGTGTAGTGGAAAAAAAACATATTTTAAATCAATTAATTTTATAATATAATGAAAATTTACATGAGCACTATTTTGTAAAATAAAAAATACCGAAAAGAACACGTGATTATATATTTTATGTTATTTCTTTTATATATATATATATATATATATATATATATATATATATATATATATATATATATATATATATATATATTAGTAATTTTAACAAGAATATATATAAATCGAGCAATTTTTCATTTCTTTCCATGACTCGTTTTTTTATAACTTCATAGCTTCCAAGTTAGGAATTTTGCAGACAATCATCGTGTAGAATCGTTTCTTGTCGAAAATAATTCTTACCCGTAAAATAAAACAAAAGTTCTTAAAACTGAAAATGCACGGAGAAAGACTTTAATGTTTTGAGTACTTGTAAAATTGACGTGCTTTACTGATAATGAATATTATTTCATTTTTCACCTTTCTGTTGCTGTTATCATTTTGATGCGAGAAAAGAGAAGATTTTCACTGTCAAGTCTTCGTTCGTTCCAATAATAAATACATTTGCATTTTCTTTCATTCTATTATTATTCAGTTAGTTAGAATTTGCAGCAAACGCTTTCAAATATTCAATTCTCTTATGATTTGTGACATTTGCACGGGTAATATTCCAGTGGAGAAAGTCGAATTACAAAACCAAATTCAGGTAAATATTACAGTATTTGTTTTTTTTAAATACCAGCCGGAATGCAAACTCATGAATTGATGCTTCACTTTTTTAATCATGGAAGTCGCAAAGAATAACTATTTAAGTCCAGTGTCAAGGGACCGTTTCCCCAGGTAATATCTCACCTTCAACTAGTTCCAAGAGTTCTGTGTAACTTCTTCCATACTTACATTTGAAAGATACCTTTTTATTTATATCGGAATTTCACTCGTCAAGTAAATTGAATTGCGTTCTCAGAGCCGCTAAAGTATTTCGTATCGTGAGAAACGTTAAAATTCCCTTTATTTCCGCCGTGCTTAGAGGTAAGATAACTGACTAATGTCAGATCAGTCGGGTTTCGATCCCGCCTTGAATCAAGAGGACATCTACCCACACTGAAAAGCTGTGATACAGCGAAACAGTCTGTCTGTCGTTGACTCTATATATATATATATATATATATATATATATATATATATATGTGTGTGTGTGTGTGTGTGTGTGTGTGTGTGTGTGTGTGTATATCTCTGTGTCTCAATATATATCATTTTCTTACATCGTCGTGGACCCTACAAGAACTTTCAGCCGCTGAGTGTTTGGACATATTTTACTACTCGGGGAACCATGCGGCATATGCTAGTCGTACTCGGCTTACGTCCTTATCATTATGAAAACACCAGTTCCCTTACGATGACCGAATTTCACCAAGGTAGGTGCTAGTCAGTACCTGAATGCGTGATCGCTTCTGAATACCAGGTGCTCTAAGTTCAAATGTGTGGGTGGCATAGCTAATAACAGCTCGGAATTCTTAAACGCAAAGCTGAGTTTCAATTCCAGTTGGTTGCGTTATATTCACTTACGCGCAAATATTCTTGAGAAAGCTACACACCAGCTATAGGTTACACACTTGTGTCGCTAAATAAGTATTATCTTCCCGACCCCACCAATAATCATGCAATCTAAAAATTATTTTATCGTTTTAAATAAACTGCAAAGGGTTGATAAGCCGTAAAAATGATTCAATCAATCTAGTCGTACTCGCAGAGTGACGTTACCTCATAGTAGAGCGTAGCTTCACTTGGCGTTTTGTAGAACATGTTTGCAGCAATTGCGGGGAGTTCTCAATGAAGTGAGGGCCGAACTACACTTCTCCTTCCGTTCGACATTGAAGTTATGGTTTTGAGGAGATATGGTTGCATTTAGGGGTGAATAAGAATTGACTGTTTGGTTTTGCTGGAATTCATTATAAGGGAATAAAACTCTCCATTCCTGAAAGGATCCAATCAGGGAAAATGGCAGCATTCTTAAAGAAGTTTGAGAGTAGAATTTCAATCATGTCGGATGGAAAGTTGCCCCAGTCTGCATCCTCATATCGAAAAATTGTTCTACGGAAGGGTAGGTCAGAAGTTGCGTTAGGTTTGCCACCAATGTGGACACTGATTATGAAATAGATGCAAGCATTTATCAGGTCAGGAGGGTACACACACACACACACACACACACACACACACACACACACACACACACACACACACACACACATATATATATATTCTTAAATATTCATTTTTAATTCCATATCATTTCTTTTTATTATAAACATGATCCTCGTAGGTACGTGTGTTTGAATGTTTATTCCTATTTCCTTCGAAATTGGTGAACTTAGTAACAAAGAATCAAGCTGGAGAAATTCTATTAATTTACCTACCAACATGAATCGAATTTGTATCTTATTTTTACATGAAAATGGTTTATTTTGATCAAAATAATGAAGCCGAGTTTCTGTAATAATAAGATTAATTTCCTTAAGAAAAAATGGAGCACATCGTAAGTTACTGTCGAGAGGCACATTTATTAATCGTAGGACCACTCGATCATAACCGGCTGTTTTTAATTTCATTGTTCAAGAAAATAAAAAGCAGGAATAATTACTTAATCGGGTCTATCTCACAAACATTACATTTATAATAATAATAAAATATATATATATATATATATATATATATATATAGTTGAAATGTGTGCTAAATTTATGGGATAAAGTGCTCAATATGAGAGAGAGAGAGTATGTAAATATGAAAGTGCACATCGAAGGCAACACTCAGAGGCGACAGGCGCCTAGCATGAAACAGCCTGCCGCTTCTGAGTGTTGACTGACTGCAATATTTACTTATATATATATATATATATATATATATATATATATATATATATATATATATATATAATTCCTTTTATATGTACTATTATTTTTTGCTATATCAGTTATGACAAATTTAGTATGAAATTGAATATAGAATGAGTGCGGTATTTTAGTTTCATTTGACACTTCAAATTGCTAAAAACAGAATATTAACTTCAAATCTCGTGTCATTTTCTTAAATATTCTAGTTGAGATACTATAATATGAATGTTATGCATGACGGGCCATTCAAATGGATGTCATGCATGACCCGACATTCATATGGATGTCATTGCATAACGCGTAGCCTCTTCCGTAATGTCTAAACTGATTGATTTACAGAACCGCTTTCTAAGTTCATACTTCTTCCAAACTTGTGGACTGACGCTGTAGCATCACAGACAAATTACGGTTCCAGATAACAGAAAGCAATTTACTCGAGAGCTTTCAAGAACAGCAGCAACTAAAATGGATAGCACATGTAATTCGAAGAGAAAATAATTGTATAATCAAGATGAAGACCTTCCACACTACATTAAACAAAGGCTTAAGAAAGAAACGACCATCAACACTGAAAAGAAGGTTTAGACTGAACTAGAGAAACCTTTTATCCGCAACAAAATCTTAATAGAATATTTCAACCAACAGTAGCTTTCTCCTCTTCGTTAATGAATGCCAAATATTTCGGCAAAAGTTCTAGGTCTAATATAACAATTTAAAATTTAGTATATTGTGGCTTAGTTTATTTGACAGGAAATTCCTCAGACTTCGAGTACTGTTCTTTTCTTTTCGCCCTTTTCAACCGTAGCGTTTTAATGTTTTCTGCTATTCTTCGTATGTATCTGAACATTAATTAATTTAATAATATTTGTACAGTTTAAAAACCACTCTATCAAAATCATTTCGACTGTGGTCATCAAATTCTCCGTACGTCGATAATTTTTTTTCAATTTTTTCTCTTGTCCTGTTTAATAATACTCTAAAAACCGAATAATTGTTAAATCCAATATATCTATTCTTTTAACCATGTTGACTGGACATAACAAATTTCGCGAAAATGTTATCATTTTTTTTTGGTTACTGTTCTATAATTAGTTTTCTTTTTTAATAATCTTGATAGTTGTGGTTCTATTTTGTGTTTAGTGTCCTGATAACTTCATTGTCAGTTTTATTATGTTTTATTATAGTCAGTTGTATGATTTTTGTCCCTATGATGTGCCTTTTGTGCATTATTGCTCTCCTTATGATGAGTCTTTTTCCTAGTTTATTTATAAATAAATTCCGACCACGATATTGCCCTTTCCTAAAAATCATTCAAGTAATTAAAATTGTGCGACCATTCCATGAGATGTTTCGTCTTATGTTTTTCATTTTTGAAAGAATATATTTGTAATTTTATTCGATACGTCACATCCTGTTTCAGCGTTTATTTCCGGTACTTTATTTACCCGCCTTGAATGATTCTGGTTTCTTTTACTTTATATCTCTGTTATTCTTCCTTTTTTTATTCATGAATATTTAATGAATATGTCTTTTCTTCATAAATAATTTTCTTTTTCCATTTTCATCTTTTAATCTTTTCTTTTTTTATTTTCATCTTTTAATCTTTTCTTTTTCCATTTTCATCTTTTAACTTTTCTATTTCCATTTTCATCTTTTAATCTTTTCTTTTTTATTTTCTTCTTTTAATCATTTCTTTTTTATTTTCTTCTTTTAATCATTCCTTTTTCCATTTTCATCATTTAATCCATCTTTTTCCTTTTTCATCTTTTAATCTTTTCTTTTTTATTTTCGTCTTTTAATCTTTTCTTTTTTATTTTCATCTTTTAATCATTTCTTTTTCCATTTTCATCATTTAATATATTCTTTTTCCATTTTCATCTTTTAATCTTTTCTTTTTTATTTTCATCTTTTAATCTTTACTTTTGCCATTTTCATCTTTCAATGATTTTTTTTCCATTTTCATCTTTTAATCTTTCCTTTTTGGTTTTCATTTTCTTCACATGTCATCATTTCTTTTTTATCTAATTCTTATAGATTTTTTTTCATACATTCTCGAATTTCTTCTCATTTTTGTCACAGATTGTTTTATCTATTCTTAAGTTTCTAGACATCGATTTTAATTACTTTTTTCGTTCCTCATTTCTTTTTTGATTTTTCCATTTCCTTATATTTCATATTTCCATATTATTTTCATTTTTTTTACTTTGCATCTTTCACTTACAGGTTTTCTTTCAAATTTACACTTGATATCTTATTCTTTTCTATGTTCTCTTTGTTTACATTATCGCCAATGTGTCCCCACTCTTTTCTCTGCTATAATCACTGTTTGCTATCGGTTTGGGAAAAGAAAAATCATCCAGACACGATCTGAAAAGGAATTTAAAAAATACGTATAAAAAAAAAAATCAAGAAAGCATCAGTAAAGTTTATACATATACATATATATATATATATATATATATATATATATATATATATATATATATATATATGCACACACGAACTCACATATATATATATATATATATATATATATATATATAACATGCTTCGAACTCATTTGGTCAATGATGTTTATTATTTATCATTGTGGTGTCTCTATTTACTGAGAGTTTTAGCTTTTCAAGGGAGAATGACTGCCACGTTTCCTCTCTATTGCCATCTTGTTTACAGTTTTTTTTACTTTTTCTTTTTTTTTTTTTTGGCATTGATTCCCAGTCAACGCCACCAACAGCACAAACCCCAACGCTATAGTGTCTAAGATGGAATGGTTTCGTCCCTTGACTTTTTGGCTACGATTCTAGCTTCTTTTTATTCTTGAACAAGGCGAGTTGAAATTCCTCTAGTGGGAAGAATGATTTCTAAAGATATCGCTTGGAAGAATATGCTACGTGGTTTCAACACTTGTCTTCGGAAAATAATCTTATAGGTTGCTTAAGAAACGGCAGATTCTTTTCAAAAGACTAGCTGTCACAAGGAATGGGACAAGAATGACGCCATGCTTTTGCAATTCTTTTTTTTTATTCTTCTGCACATGCGCACTGAACATTTTTCAATTCTTTCTTTATGATTACTCAATAACATTTTGATTGACGAGAGACCAGAGATGAAGATTGTGAAAGACTGATATCTCTGCCTTAAGTGCATATCTAAATGGTTAGACAAACGATCAAACCTAGTAACAAAGGTAAGAGGGTTTGTCATACTTGTTTTAACCAGGAGGTATGAGTTGAAGTTTTCAATAAACCACCCCAAGAATTTACGTAGGTAAGAAATTAACTATAAACTGTGAAAACACATAGGGATTTCTCCGGAACTTTTAGACGTGGAGAGGTAGATTTACATGGAATTTTGTCGGTTCATAGGAAACATTAATACTTTAAAATTCGGTATTAATTAAAAAAATAAATCCAGTATGAAGTAAAGGTTTGTAACAATCCGGTAATAATTATCAGTTTTAAAGATATCCAGTATTTATTATACGTTGTAAGAAAATCTGGAAATAATTATAGACTTCTAATATATACCGTTTTAAATATGTATATTTAAAAAAAAAATTATTAATTATATGTTTTAAAAAGAATCACGATATTAATTATTGGTTTTATCAAGTAACACTTTCTTAATTATAGTTTTTAAGAACATCCGTAAATGATTATAGCCTTTTAATACATTCTCGATTAATTATATGTGTCTAAAATTGCATTGTTAATTTTGTTTTAAAACGAAATCCGGTATTAATTAGAGGTTCTAAAAACAAATCCGGTAATAACTATGAGTTTCTAAAAATCATCAGCAATTGTAGGTTAAAGAACGTAATTGAACATTTCTTTTAAAAAATTACGTATTAATTCTATATATTTTCCTAAACAATCCTCTGTTGATTAAAGGGTTTTTTTTTTGTTTTTTGGGGTTTTTTTTAGATACATGCGGTATTAATGAAAGGCTTCTTAAAAATTCACTATTAATTAGAGGATTATGCAAAATTTTGCAAATAATTAGAGGCTTACGAAAACCCACGCCGACGTAGAGAATCTTTTTCTGTTTGATGCTAAGCTCGAGATCAACACTCTGTACATTATTGACCTCTGACATGAAGGGTAGCGACTATATAGACTCAACTGACTAATCTGCTACCAGAATAGATAGTGCATTGTGTTGTGCCAGAAAAGTTTTCTCATCAGAACCCGTCTCGCACGTTTATAAATCTACCATTCGACCGTGAATTGAATATTGTTGCCATATCAGCTGTACATCTCCAGATTCTTGACAGAATTCAAAGAAGAATCTCTAATAGAGTCGATCTTGACCAAACATGTCAACTTCACTCACTTTCTCATTGAAATGACGTGGTTTCCATTTGTCTTTAACGAAAATGTTTTCATGGAAATTACTTTGACGAGCGTATTGCCTACATGGATTTCAGCGAGCTAGTA